>OX463780.1:22522228-23078917 GCA_949825025.1 Siphlonurus alternatus
TAAATTACAGATGAAACAATGAATGAGGTTTTTGAATAAATACTATATCGGATTCAGCGGATTCACCATGGGAGTTTGTATTCCAATAAAAATTAAGTAATGCATACTAATTTTGTAAGTTCTCCTCCAATTGAAGCCGTTATTCATATATACAGTTAAAGCAGCATCAGTGATTTTAGATGTGAGCTTTGAGGCACATATTGCGGTGAGGGTGAACTCATGCCGGCAAGCCGCGATCCTCAAGAAGGGGATAGTTTGTGTGGCGAGCCGGAATTCGATCGAGTTTGGCTCCAGCGGTCATTCCTTTGATCCCACCTATTACCCAGTCTAGATTTAACACAATGCTTTAACTTTACATGGAATTAATTAGAAATTCTTCGTAAAATTGTAACGTTATCATTTAAGTTGTTGGAGGTTGTTGCTGGAGGTAAATTATTAATGAAATTATTTATATAAAGAAAAAACTCATAGAGCATACGTACAAAAATTAATGTAGCTGTTTTGGAAGAAAAAAAACTACTGTTTCATAATTTTTGAAACTTATAAGTAAAAGCTTCTTTCAACGAGAAAACGATTTTTTTTATATAAGTTCTTTGTAGCTCAGTTTCTTTTGTAGTGGCTTGTACAATGCAATGATGGCAAGAGGAGAAGTTAGTTTAACAAAGTTTGCGATGGAGAGAGAGAGAGAGAGAGAGAGAGAGAGAGAGAGATTGTGGTGAAGATGGTTGCTTGCAGGGCGGTGGACTCAATTCCATCAGCTGATGCCTCGAGCTTCCTGACCAAACTAAAGAACTCGAGTCTATTTGCTCTATTGGTTGAGGACTTTCCTTATTCATTGTTCACAAAAGAAGAATTTATATTTCCAGGAAAAAATTATTCTGACTACATTATATATAAAAATAAGGAAGGAAACAATTGAAACAGTCTATCGTAGTTTATGATATAAATGATATTGTCTTTAACTTTCAGTAAGTGCTAAAATTTTTGTAAAGAACAGAAGAACAGAAGTTTACGATCCTTTTTCCTTATTTGTTTGTTTTTTGTTTGTTTTATTATATATATATATATATATATATATATTACTTGGCTTGAAATATTATACAAAAACAGGAAAAAATATTTTCATTTTCAAGCGACAAGAAAAGGTCAAGATGCCATCACTTAAATTGTCAGCTAACAAAGTTAACAAAGTTAGCCCACATTTAGGGCTCGATAATTTAAAGCCCGATTTTAGGCATGCTTTTTAGACCCAAAATTTCTCGTCTTAAAATATCGAGCCCTAAATGTGGCCTTAAGACTTTGTGAATGCCCCTTCATAAGATTTATATTCCAGGTTTTTAAAACTAATCTAGTTAGCTAGATTAGTTTCCTTAGCTATGAATAATACTCTTTTTGTTATTTTTCAATACCCAGTGAAAATAAATTGTAATATTTTTTATAAACAAATATGAAAACTAAATTTCATTATTCGGAGAAACTAGGAGGGAGGTATTTTTAATATACTGGAATCTGACTCTTTATTACAAGTTTTACCAAGTTGAGATGAGTTTGAGAGTTGCAACTTTAATTTAATGTTTATTAAAAGAAAGCAACCTTTATTTCATTAAGGTGGTATACCAATACTTTATCATAAATACTGGACGCATTTTAAATAAATTAAATATGTATTTCAAAGTATAAATTTATAAAAATAAAAAAAAATCATAAAATTGTATCTGACGAGCATAATTTTTTTATATATTTTTTTTATAGTTTTTTTTTTTTTTTTTAGATTTACTAACTGTAAGATTCAGCTCTCAAAGGGGGAGTTAACACCCCCCTCCTCCCTTGTATACGCCCCTATTATAAATAGAATGTTACATAATTATATATACAAGTCCGTAGAGTTTTTTCTTTTAGTTTAGCGAGTCTTTTTTACCAGAAAAGAAATCTTCTATTTTTCCCAATCTTGATAAATATCACGAAAGCAAAACGATAAAGACATATTTCAGTAACAAGGCAATGCAAAGCAGATGTTGCTCTCCGAAAAGTTTGCAAGTTTTTTTTTTATGTAACTTCATCTATACATTCTACACGTTGAGTTAGTGTACTTGGCCATGCAAAGTTACATGTCATCAAACCAGGTTTAAGAACATTTTAAATTTTATTATCTGATGGTATCTCAAAATTTTGTATATAACAAGATGCAGAACTTAAAATAATTAAATTTGTGATTTTCCTATTATAAAGCAGCTATGTATAATATACTTTTTGAACAAAATTAATATATATTTATATATTAATACCAAACTATGTTGTTGTTGTTTTTAAATGAGCTTTTTTTTTAATGTGAATGTAAAGTTTATTTGCTGAAAAAACGAAAATAAGTTTATCAAGTTTATTAAGTTTCATCAATGTGTTATTATAATCGAGATTTATATAACAAAATAGGAATCAAATTAGTGCTCGAAGGGTTTAGGAAGGGTTAGTTAAGGCAAAGGTCTATGGTTAACTTTGCTTTCATGCCGACGTGAGTAAGCAATTAGTGTTGGAAAAGGTTCAAGCGCACTGCCGAGCAATGAAGCATGTGAAATATTCCAGGGAAATGCCCCAACAAGTCCCCGCAACACTCACTTGTCAAATAAAGATTAGACATATTATAGTTCAGGCACTCGTTCTTTCGAATGACGTCATAACAGTTTTGAGATCATTATTTTCATAATTACTCATCGTCGTGTTAATGAATATCAAGTTTAGTGGTAATGCGATAATGTGAACAGTTTTTGTTGAGAATTTAGACCAAATAGTTACTTGACTGTGATTCGCTATCACGGTGACGTAGATACTGCATAAAAATCTTATGTCCTAGTTGTATTTTGGTATGTCTAATACACTACAGTGTACTTTATTTATTACAGCAACATATTAATTTATGATATATATAGTGGAAATAATTTGATTATCGTTCACCATTAGATCGTAATTTAAGCATTTTCCATACGAACAATCATCTAAAGTGTATATTTTTAAAGCAGATGCTATTATATATGAGAACACGGTTTTTCTTATCAGAAATTTGCAATAACGTATTTTTATTCCTACAGCTGACAATATGACACTAGAAAGAAGTAGGTCACACTTTGAGATGCCCTTTTTACTTAAAGTCAAAGGCAAGAAAACATTGCTCTAAGAAGTCGATCAATTTTGGATTTATCTTCTTTGATATAAAGAGAAAGAAAAAGTTATAGGGGGCTCCTAGCTGATACTAGGTATATAGAAGATCAATGTTTCTCAAATCAGAACTGATCACCTAAAAAAATATAACACATTTCTCATGTGCAGTACATGCAATAGAGTAAAATAGCTTTCTAAAAATATGTACACTGCAAAAACAACTAAATACCAAAGGCATTGAGAATCTCCACAATCACTTTTACATCACCAAAAGTGTTTAGCTTCTCAATGCTTTTATTGTTTACGGTCTTCATACCTGTTGTAAAAAGCTAAAAACTGATCACCAATCTAACTACTCGCCAGCTTAACTTCGGTAATCACTTTCGATCATACCCTTACCACTGCACTGCTAATGCTTTCTTAGTAGGAAGAGTATTATCAGGCTAGTCTATTCCCCATGTTAAATATGTCGTCAAGATTGGTTGCCTGCTTTTAGGGGTTATTCAAACTTTTCTACCTACTCTGTAGATGGAGTTACCGTCAGATTCTGTCGCAGGTGGTGACCACATGTGACGGGGGAGTAGAGGTGCATCATCCCCAACTTGCGCTGAGGCCGGGGGGTACTGACCGTGTTATTCTCCGCTCCCGCTTGTTTGTTTAGTAAAGAAAAAGGAAGAAAAAAACATTCATGCAAGCCATTAGCTGTCAAATCTAACCACAATTTATGATATCCCTTTTTTGACGAAATTAATTAATATATCTACGATATTTTTTTTATTAAAATCAGGCGCAGAGTAAAAAAATAATGTCAGCCCTTTTTTAAAATTTTCAATACGATGCTCCGATCGCATACATAGAGTTAATATTATCGCATAAAAAAGAAAAAGTGGAACGAGTGATTCCACAATTGAAATGATGAAACAACTCCAAGTGAGTAAAAAGGGGGTCAAAATTGTTGAGTGCGTTGAAAATTTAATACGAAAATACGATAAAATTCATGAAGAAAAACTACCCTGAGCTTTATTCTCACGCCCACGTTTATACTTAACAAGAGAGCATATTTTATGATTACATAAATAATGTTGGCAAAATCATAATAAATATATTATATATTTTTTTATAATAATTGTATTAATTATAAAATGTTACTTTTACTTTTTAAGCAAACTGTCCTTTGTCTCTATGTTGTATAATGTGAGCCACAACAGAAATAAATAAATAAATAAATAAATATAATATTTATCAGCGCGTGTATATTGAATTCACGCGGTGGCAGATGATAGCCTCTGATGGTAATTTTTAAACGAAAAGTAAGCTACATCAAAATTTTTTTATTACATTTTATTTTATTAAAATTAAATAATTAATGAATAGAATAAAATAATCATTTGTTATAAAAAATTGCAAAATTCATAAATTATAACTTTATATATTTACTTATAAGTCTTATATAAGTATAATTATATTAGAGCGCGGAAAAAAGTCAAATTTTTTTCGAAAAATAGGCGCCTAAAAAGTCAACTTATTTTTGGAAAAAAGTCTACAAAAAAGTCACTCGTTTTAAAAAATAGTCTATAAAAAATTCACTTTTTTTTTTTTAGAAACTGCAGCAAAAGGGCGTTTCAAAAGTGCTATTTAAAAGTTTTTTTTTTTATATTTCTTTACACAGACTGAAGTCTTTGTTTCTTTACTTCTTTACTTTTTTTTTTTTTTTTTTTACAATATGAAAAAAAGAGCTGAAATGCACTAAAAATATGTCAAAAAGTCACAAAAAGTCATCTTTTGCCAAAATAGTCTAAAAATCCAAAAATTGTCTAAATAGTCTTTTTTTATAGAGGCTCATTTTAATCCACTTCCGGAGATCGGTGGACATCCTAAATGACAACAAAATAGTCCTCATGTGCACAAATAGGCAAAATGACTTTTCCGCGCTCTAATAATTATATACTTTACTATACTTATAGCAAATAAACTTTTTAATTTCCTTCTAAAATAGTATCATATCTTGTTTTTTTTTTATTATTATTATTTAGAATTTTAAAATATTTTAAATTTAAAATAAATATCATGAAGTAATTTTTTTATTTTTATTAGCACGCTCATTTGAGATCTTTTGATACGTTGATCCGAAATCATATATATATATATATATATATAATTATATATATATATATATATATATATATATATATATATACATATATATATATATATATATAAGCAGAAAAGTACTCAGTTCTCGAGTTCACATGCGTTTTATGTATACGCATTTTTTTTATGTTCTGGCAGGGTAAAGAATCTTCTGTCAGTTTTCAGTCAGATCCCCTCGAGCGCTTGCCCCCCTCCTCCTCTCATTCTTCAGTCCGTAGCGACAAACTACAGCGCCCCAACCTCGTTTGGTTAATTTTTAAACCTCTTCAACCCCTAAGTGTTAAATGTAATGACAGCCTGCGCCATCTAAAAAGGAGGTAGAACCCTAGATCAGTGACGACAAAAATCCCTATAGCTCTAGAGTTATAGGTATTCTTTATTATATGGTATTATTGAGGTATATAAAATAAATAAGAGCTATGGTGAAATGACAAGGGTTCATTTTAATTCAAGGTTATACAAATTTCAACCCTAGGGTAAAATTTGATGGCGGTTCTAATGGTGACCCTTAAATTTGCGACCCTTTGACCCTTAAGGGTCAAAAGACCCTTAAATTTTTTTTTCGTGAAAAATTGCGAAATTGACATTAGCAATGTCCTTAATTAACTTTAGAGCTCTTATTTACGCATTTTAAGGGTCGACCCTTGGGGTCAAACAGGGGTCATTTTTTAAAAGTATACAAATATTTATAACAAAATTTGTCAAAAACTGTGAGGATTATGGATTTAGCATTGGCTTTAATTGATTCAGTAAGAATAATGACCCTCTAAGGGTCGACCCCTAAAATATATTACGATCTATTCCGCATATAATACTTCTAAATGCTATTAACATGCAATTTCTGAATGCTAATTCTATTAACAAAAATCTAATGTTTAAAACGTTAGTTTTTAAATAGTAAAAACAGTGATTAAATAGCAAAGACATTTAGCTATTTTTCTAAATACTTTTAACGTTCAGTAAATGTTAAAAGCATGGAGGGTCTGAATACCGATTTTTTGCAGTGTAATGTATTTCAAGTTATTGCAAAGAGAGAGAGAGAGAGAGAGAGAGAGAGAGAGAGAGAGAGAGAGAGAGAGAGAGAGAATAAGAAGGAATGTAATAAATTTTAAAATGGTAAATTTATATGATACTTTACTTCTTTATTTTTACCATAAACGTATTTATAGTTCATTTTTATGGCATGGCAGAACAGACTTATTTTTAAAACACTGCATATCAAACTGTAAAATAATATGAGAAAGCCACGAACATCTTTTGAACAGTGAATTTGCATGAGATTCCACGAATGTCAGTGATCATGCTATTGTAAACAGTTGATAACCTCTTAATTGGGTCACGTGACTTATCTCTAACTTCTAATAAAATTCTGTTGACAAAAAAAAAAAATACTCATCATTCCATTTGATCACCGAGGTCAAGCAAGCTGAGTGATGTTAATAGCGGGATGGATAATTGTCCAAAGTAAATAAACATTACACTTGACAGTTTCATGTATCTGGCAAATAAATTTCATGTTTACCATGTATCCATTATCCATACTAAGCACTTAATTCTATAATTATATATATTTTTTATTTTGTTATGAAAATTTTTAGGGAGAGTTATGTCATGATATACAATTATACAGTATTCCCTTTGATACACATAATGTGCAGAATATTTTCAAACAAATATATTTTAATCCTGATCGTTGAAAAATTTATTGTATTTTTTTTTTCTATTTATTTCTCATATTTAAAAGACAACTTGATATCAAATATATTTATAATATTGCAATTTTTTTTATATATAAGATATAGAATTATAAAAAAGATCATGACAGAAATAATAATGTCTCATAGTGGAAATATGATAGAAGAAAATTGAAATTCAATGAGGGAACTCAGTGGGGTGTCAACCATTGAATATCTTATTAGAATAAAGTGCCTCACTGCTGCTTCGTGTCGAAGGAAAAAACTAGAATAACAGCAGTCATAAATGCAAGATGAATAAATTTTTATTATTAGGTCAATATGAAAAGGTCACACAAAAATCCATTGATACTTTATTATAGTATACTGCGGTAGAAGTTCAACATTATTTTTTCATTAAAACTTTAAAAGCGAATTTACTAATCCTTACTTTACATTTAGAGTTTGTTGAAATAATGTAAGCCTGTCATAAGAAATTACGTAAGATGCAGCTAGTATTCCTGCAGTTTACGATCGACATAAAAATGACTGGCATGTATTTGCCTGCATTAAAGAGAAGTAGTGTTGCATATATTTTGCTTGCATGTGCAACATCGTACGACTATAACTGACTCTATGACATTGTTCAGTTGGCAAGGTCATCTCTGTTATTGAGGTCAGGTTTAAAGAAGTAAAACAATGTCGCAGCAGTTTCAGTTTAGTTAAGTAGGAAAGAGCGTAAGTTTGTTTTATGATCACTTCAAAGTGTTTTGCTACTTCTTATGAATGCTCTCTCGGAACACCACATGAATACTGGTTTTATAGTTATTAACTGTTGCGTCAAAGTTAAATCAGCTCGTTTCTCAATGATTGCATCATAGTTAAATCAGCTTTTTTTTTATCAATTAAGTCTTTTTCCTATCTGATAGTACGTTGCGTTGTGTCATAGTACCGAGTTGTGTGTTGATCTCTGGCTTTGGGTTAACAAATCTATAGTACGTTGCGTTGTGTCATAGTACCGAGTTGTGTGTTGATCTCTGGCTTTGGATTAACAAATCTATAAGTTTATTGACAAATATACCAATAGTGCATAATGGTAAAGCCTTGACGATTAAAATAGAATATATTTCTCGGATGTAATTTCAACGAGATAAGAAACGTTTACTCAATGACAATTTCTGATTGAGGTTTTCATGGTTCCCTCAGATGATGTTACCCCCCGTTGTATAGATTTTAAGCTTTGATATATTCATGGTTTTTAAATTGAATTAACATTTATAATGTTCTTATTCACATTAAACCATTAAACTTAACTGATGATTTCTCACGTTACATTTTTAAAGATAATATAAAATTTTATAATATTTTCAGTCTTGATGTGTATAACTAACTAGCAATAAATACCGTATATGCAGATGCCATTAATGGTCTCTGATAGATATGAAACCAATATTTTAATATTCTAATCAATATTCAATTTGCATAACAAATAGCTATAATTTTAAAAACAAATAATATTTAGTATATTTTAAAGCATCAGTTACTAAATTAAATTATCATGAAATAGGTGTGTACACGTTTTCATTTAATATATTGTACAGTGTACAGTAATATATTGGATAATTACTTATTAATTACTGTTATAAACTAAAAACATTTTATATTGATAATGACAAGTAAAAGCAAAAATACAACAATTTACGTTAAAAACCACTTAAAACAATGTTGTAATCGGAAATTTATTACATAATATAACAATACATATTTTCACATAATAACATAATGTCACATAGCAATTCAATATGAATGTAAGCTATTTCATATTTTTAAGTACACAATAAACTTTGTACTAAATTTTGTCTTTTTGCATGTTCGTATAATTTCATTGAAATTTGATGACAGTAATTTAATCTCATTTGCTTGAAATCTTAAAATTATTATAGCTTTATAAATTAAAATTAATGTTAATGTCACCGAATTTAACCAGAAATGGCAGAGGTTTTGTTTCGCTTAAGAAAACAATCAAACGTCACTCATGCTCAGGTACACGTGTCAGTTTGCTGTGTAACGCAGCCTATAAAGGTGTTTGATGACGTTACGGTTATTGTTTCTTACCTCTCCGCTCCCAAATTATAAATCTCAATAATTAGGCAACGTTTGATTTGTCTTGAAGTTACTACTCCTTCCTTGAAAAAATAAAAATGACAAACTAGCATCGATGCAAACAATATTGTCATCTCATGGCGAAGGAAATTTTCCAGGACATTGATTGCACTCTGGAGAGCGCTCTAGTAATTTACAATGTAAATTAGTCTGTACAGTTTTTACATAAAAACGCCCATAACATGAGAGAAGATAAAGAATCTGAAATTTCATATGGGTTGTGTCGTATAGTATATAATAATTTAAAAAATTATGTTTATAATATAAATATTACTTATAAAATATAATATTTAAACCCCCTGATTTTACTATCTTTTTTGTTGTTCTCTGTAACAGAATAACTAAAAACTTTTTATATATATTTAAATAAGTTCCTTGCAACAACGGTTCGTATCTTATTTTGGAATATCATATAAACTAACTGTGTAACTTAATTTCTCTTCTCTTAAATAATATGCTAATATTATTAAATCAATAAGTCTGTTTCCTCGGTTCTATTTAACCTAGTTTAAAATTGAATTAGTATAACGTAACACGCTATATCTATACAACTATTTTGTAAATTTTGTTTTTAAAAGGGTTGAAATTTATTTGTTAAACAAAACATAAAGTTAATTACGTCATAAAATTCTTTCGTACAATTCACTATATATGCAAACAAGAAATCTTGATGCTGCTGGCGTGGGAGGTGACATCAACTTTAATTAGATGGACGTACTATAAACAATTGCTTCTTAACTGCTGTAGTTCAACAAAATAAATACAAGTTTCTTCAGGAAGTAAGAAACTTTTTGAGGAGTTTTTTTATTTGTATTACAACTTTAAATCTTGATATATAGATTTCTATTCAGATTTTCAAACTCTCTGCAAAGGTTTTTCATTTGAATTATAAGGGAAGATTATAGTTCCGGGAGTGTTGTTAATTTTGATTGACTATTGTTTGCTCCTCGTGTCTCAGAACTGTATGTTGTACGATCTTGACTCAAATTTCAACTTTTGCAAAACACCTTGCACTGACTTTGGTTCATCAATTCTAATATAAAGTTTCATCATATTCTCAATATAAATTAAATTGCAAACGTAAATAATACATTTTCCTCGAATTACTATATATATAGGTATCAAATAAAAGCTTTATATTGCTGCAAAATATATCAAATGATTCAATAGAGAGTAAATTATTGCTTTGAATCATTTGTATATTATAGAATCCTTTGATAAAATTTCATGAAAATATAATAAAAAAATATAATTTTAATTTGTTTTTTGTTATAAATTTACTACCATTGAGTTATATTGAATTATTTGTTGATATCGTCTATTTACAAAAAGCTCTTTATATAATTATGTATATATTTGAAAGTTCTGTTATTGATATGTTATCTTCATTTTTTTAACGTTAGTTACAAAAAAATATATAAATAATACATAAAATACTAGTTCTTATTGAAAGATATTATGCTAAAAATAGAAATACAAAATAATAAATATACACATGTTGATATTTTTCTTATAATATTAATTTTATTGATTTATAATAGTATATAATTATAAAGGAAATGGAAGGGAAATTGTAGCAAATATATGGTTAGTGTATTTATAACGTTTACTTTATTAATACACAGGGTATTACCCAACCTATATCTTGTCTTTAGGTTATGCAATTTGTTAAACATTAAAATTGAGCAGGTTACATATGCAACAGGGGTAAGAGGATTTTTGGTGTTGAACAATTTGTATCGGTAAGATGAGAATATATCTTTTGGATGTAACCGATATATGAAAATGAAATGGCCTTGAGCTGGCTTTTTGTTTTTGTTTTGATGCGAGACGAGAGTATATTGACACAACAGAGGTAGAGTGTTGCTTGTCTCCAGCTGCTTGGGGAGTCTTGTCAACTTGTCATGTTTGTCTGATGGCAATTTGGCACGAACCAGCGAATACACACGTGGCTCTTCTCGCAGCTGGCAGACCGCCGGTGTATCACTGCAGTAAAATATGCCGGCAGTCTTATGAACAAATCTCAGCAAATATTTCTCATCGTCAATTTGCGAAGATTGGTTATATAATAATTTCATTTTTTTTTTTTTTTTTTTTTTTGCGCAGACACGAGGGAAAAAGTGTGCAGGTAATAAAACAATCACCCTGCCTCCTAACAGAATTAGGGATATTATATGTGCATGTAACCCGAACCAAAATGATTGCGGGGTAGGAAATCTCTAAGTCTCCACGTAACTAAGGGCTGTTAAATAAAAAATATGTTGATTCAGCAAGGGTTAAATTTAGGCAGATTCACATGGCGATTTCCAGGCTGCGTCGCGACGCGAATAATGCGCACTTGCTGTAACATCAATTGGCGGCCATATTTGGCGATTAAAAGAAAAAGAGCATCGTAATTAACGCGATTACCAGCGAATTCGCCGCCGCATAGGATTTCACAGCTTTTACGTCAAAATCGCGTCGCATCGCCGTTGTCGCCATCTGAATCCGCCTTTTACAGGACGATTTAAGAAGTTTTTTTTTTTTAAAAGCAATTTTCATGTCAGGTAGCAAGAAAAACGCTTTATAAAAAATGCTCTTTAACGCTTGCTTATTAATTTTTAATTCTTTATGGTTAAAAGAAAAGTATTTTATATTGTGTTTTTATAAAAAACATTAAATTTTCATATTTAATTGATATGAATTAAAACATGATTAAATTTAAACAAAAATAAAAAAAAAGAGAAGTAAAGTACCACCTATAATATATTTCTCTCGTAATACGCGTATAATACGTATGTTATACAATGGAACGATGCTGTATATATGACATAAATAATACTCAAAAAGTGTGTGTGAGAGAGAGACAGAGAGAAAGAGAGCTCGTGCAATGTGATAGCTGGAACGCTGGAACGAAGAACTCACAGTGTGAGTTTTGGCATGGCAGTAGGCAGGACACGCACATGTGACGAGTGTGCTGCCACATTCAGACCCCCCCCCCCCCCACCTCTCTGCTGGCAGGCTGTCCGGAGGCAGGCAACTTCACCGTTCGCTGTCAGCCCCCTTGTGTCTGTGACCGCTGACGTCATCAATAATATCCGCAGTGTCGCCCCCTTCATCCCCTGCAACTCGCTCCACCTGATCGTGACGTCACAATCAAGATACACGCAACCTAATGAATGGAATATCGAATTGATCTCTCAATGAAATGAAATTTAAGCTCTACAAAGTCAAATAAACAGTTTTAAGTGTACGTGATAAAAAAAAGTATGTCTAAAAGCTCCATGCTAGTATTTTTTTTTTTTTTTTTCAATAAAGACTTTAATATTACTTGGCTACAATTTTAAAAGTAGAATTATTTTTGTATAATGGTCAGAGGTAAGAATTTATTATAATATATATAATCTTGATAAATTATTACTCAATATTCTTACGATCACATATTTTTATTTATTTATTTTACTAAAGTTCTAAGAAAAAAATTTACTTTTGAGTACAAATTTCATATTTAATGGTCCTTTTCTATCGATTTTAATAAAAACGACAATATTATATTTTACAGAAAGTTCGATGCTATAAAAATTATCATAAATTTTATATAAGCTTTAGATATTAAAATTCATAATTCTATTTTTTTTTTAATCTTTATAAATAAAAACGGTTTAATATAAAATGAAATTGATTTTTAGATGTTTTTTTCGTTATATTAAAAAGGAAATTGTTTCTCTCTCTTGTTTGTCATGGATTGGTTATGGTGTACCTTTGCGACTTTGTGACACAAGAAATGCCGATAACTTGTGTCTGTGCACAATTATGAGTTCGTCTTTCTCCTGCCTTATACTAGTTGTGTTCGGGTTACACCACCGTGCGTTTAGCTGTCGCCTCAGGTCTTTGATCGTAAAAATGCCACGAGTGTTCGTTTGCTCGTCGTCGCAAGAAAGAGGTGGAGAAATTTATCCGTTGCTCTTTCGACTCTACTTCTTTACAAACCAAGGAATAACAATGCGATGTAAGACAAAAAAATGTTTTTTTATAAAAAAAAAAGTCGTACGTAATAAAATGGTTTTTGGTCCAAACTTCGAGATTTGTGCACCAAATTTTAGTTAAAAATTTGTAAACAAATCATTATTATAGTTGTGATATTATACATGTGATGCAGTCATAATTAGGTTAATTTTTTTAAAACGTTTCCTTTCTTTTTTCTGTTTATGCTTATATATACTGTATATATAATTATATATTTGAGCATACATTATCTGATTATTATGAAGAGTTTTGATATTTAAAACACCTGGCTGCAACACAAAAGGACACAATTTCTGTGTCGTTGCACCTTCGTCGACTGTCTTTGCATCACAGGTGTAGGGTGACAACTTGGCAGGTACGGCGAGGCAAAGTGCTCGACATTCGACACCGAGTCGCATATTTCTAACGATGAATGTAATGTACGTGGCTTTTATAGTTTTACAAACAAATAATTATTGGTTAGAGTAAAAAGAAGCACTTTGAGACAGTCTTGGTGAAAATTAGTGGGTGCGTACTCTTTATGCTCCCATTCTCTATAACTGACAAATGGGCTTTATGAACTGTTCATTCTGCAGTTGAAGTATAAGAAACTTAAAATTTACTTGAAATGTTTTATATTATATAGATTTTTTTTTTCTTTTATGTTCATATAAAGCCCAATGTACTGTTGAAGATATATTTTACTAAAACCCGCCGAATTTATAAGATTGTTTCAATATTTTTAATAATAGCTTGGTTAAATTTATTACGATATAGGTTTACGGTTTATAAATTTAAAGTGACTTTTATTAATTATGTACATTAATTTATAAATATTTTTACATTTTGAGTAGTAAATATGTAATTTTTATTGCATAACATATTTTAAATACTTGCAGTAGTCATAATTATGCTGCATTGTACTACGTGTAATCAGTTCTTCATTGTTATTAATAAAAACAGCATCAAGACAACAATGGATACGTTATGCCTCAGTGTATGTACAATAGAGGGCCTATTTATATAATACAATACATACAATATACCTCTTCTTTACATATCATTGGATAAAATACTATCCCTATTTTTAGAGACTCTATTTCAATCTATTTAACGTATCACAATCAAAAGTATTCACGAGCCTGTTGTCAGTATACGGCGACGTGAAGTACCTGCAGTGAAATCCTTTACATTTAATATAAGGTTTTTCATGTTTATAACATCTTCAGTTATTGTTGGATAACTTCCCTTCTGATTGATCAACTCTGAGCTCAAGTTGAGCGGAAAAATATAATGAAAACCCTTGCAAGTATCAAGCTCCATATTATTATATAGTACTCAGGTTTTGTATTGCCATGGTCACAGAAATCTCAGTGCTGCATAGAAATAATGATAAATTTATCAAAAGATTTTAATAATAAACCTTATTTCTCGTTGAAAACTAGCATTAATAATATTTTCATCATTTATATCCGTGTGCTATTGGCTACCAACAATTGGAAATGTTGCAATAACGATGACGAAAACCTGATTACCTGAGGGGCAGTGTAGGTGGCTTGGACGACGAGGGTTAGAATTGGAAATGACATCTTATGACCTTGGGTACGGTGAAAGATTCACAAGCCCGAATATCATATTAATTAATGTAATAATGTTTGGCAGTCTATCTGTAATCCATCAAGTTAAAATGTGAAGAGAAATGAATCTACACTTTAATTAAAGAATTAATAAAGAAAGTAATGAACGTTTTAAATTCTACGCAATATATATAACGCAAAAATAAACAAGATTTAGTTACTCCTCATTTTCAAACAAATTCGTATGTTCAGGGGTAAAATGCAAGTGCTATCAATAAAGAGGTACGACGTACACGACACAAAAGCAATGTTATGTTAAATACAATAATTATATTTCACCAGATTACAACTTAACTTAAGTAATAATACGTTCTTAAAAAAAAACTAAATTGGCAATATTGGCCAAATGTCTTAAAAAATCAAAATATGATATTATATATTTTACAACGAGTGAAAGTTGGTTGCATATTGCAATATATAAGTGTTGTTTTACTGCACAGTTAGCCAGCATATTGATGGATTAGTATGGAATTCGTATTGCCGACTATTTTAAGTTTTACAATTGTTGTGAAATTTAAAACTAAAAATAGGAGTAACACATACAGTATTGCAAGCAGTAATATTAAGAGATTTATTTTAAAATGTATATAGAAGTATTATATTTGCAATTGCAAACATGTTATATACCTTCAATTTGTACTTTTTTCTGTGTATTGACTCATTGTTAGTTACACAGTCACACATCCTCGACCGCAAGTATTACGTAAATTCCCTTGACGTTTAATCGCTATAGTGGGTGTCACATTTAACTTGGTTATGGTCGTGTTTGTAACGCTCTCAGTCATTGGTAGCCGGTTTGTAACAAAGGATATCACTGGCCGAGCCGAGCCGAATGACTCCCGAGCGCTTCCGACCATAACCACGTTAAATGTGACACCCACTGTATAGATTATATACGCTTGTTTTTAAAAATGCCATGCAATTTAGGCATTGCTTATTCTCATCTGCTGAAAAGCTTGTCTAATCACTTTAAAACTTTCTTGCTGCTGTACTTAAAATCATATAGAGACAATGAAATTTATAACGTATTCTAAAAAAAACTAAAAAAGTAACATTTTTAGCTACGATTGAAAAATTCAAAATTCATGATGAAAGTTTCTAAAAATCCCACCATCTTTCTAAAAAATAACTGAGAAGTAAAAAGTGTTGCCGGTAACAGAAAAACACTCTGAAAATCTCGTCACGACTAGCGGGGAATAATGTTGCTGTGGCTGCAGTGAGCTGCGTGTATTATATGTATGTGCACGCGTATGCCTTGGCTATATAAAACAGAGTTTACATGACTTACTAAAATGACTTGCAATAATTCGAAAGAAAAAAATCTAACTTATAATATTGTGGTAATATTAAATAAAATATCCCATTACTATTAATTGTAAATGTAAAAATACGTGTGAATACGACTTAAATTTAAACTTATTTCTTCTAAGACCAAGCTTAATTCACGTAATTCCTTTATCCTCGATGTTGTTATACTTTCAACTGTAACTCTTTTGGCTATAAGTCATGTAAAGAGCGTTTAAATCCTCAGCTTTATGTTTAATCTAAAGTTATAATCTTTTATCCACAGAAGCAGTTTTTTTTTTTTTTTTTTACAAGATGTCTAGCTAGACGAAGAATTCCATGTAACCGTGTCTGTATGCCTCATGTGGATGTTCGAGACCCGAGTTGAATCCCCCCGGCAACTGTGGATTGCTCCCAAGCGCCATGACCCCCTTCCCCCTAATAAAATCTCCTCCTGCCAATAACAATCAACTAACCCATTAGTCTGAAGAGAAATTATTGACTTGAAAACATCCATTCCCACTCTCAACCCATGCATTAGAATTCAAAAGTACCTAAAAGTGTATACTTGAAAACATCAAAATATTTAAACTTTAAAATAATTTTAAAAGTATGATATTTAGATTATTTTTAATGATAAAATTTCCACAAAATTAAAAAAAAAGCTGTCTTCTAAAAATTTAAACAACCTTTAAACCAACATTAACTTTCAAAATATTTAAAGTAGATACACAATGATACGATAAAAATTGTATATAATTGAATTAAAGAAGGTTTGCTTATGAAAGAAGCTCGATTCTATATAGACCAATTCATTGTATGACCAATATGCTTTAAATTCATTATGTAATGTAATAAGTACTTTAAAAAAGATATAAAATACAATCTCGTATTATATAGAATATATAATGAAGTCATACGATAATATAACGTAATCATAAAGACTACTAATAGTCAAGGTAAAGACGATATAACAATTAAGAATATAAAGATACATTTTTCAGCTTAATATTTTCTTTACAAGAAAAACAAAACCTCTTGCAAGCTGAAATTTGTACAATTTATTAAATAATATAATATATTATTATTATATTAATAATATATCCTTAATTTGTTCTATTTTTCTTTCATAGAATTTTTTATACTGTCACTTCAAGGAGAGGATAAATCTTGTATAAAATATTTTCATGTTAATCAATACAACATAATATATGTATCGTATCGTATATCATCGACTTCAGATAAACCGTAATACACAATACAAAATTGCTTACAAGTTTTCATTTTATGCAACAAATTTAAAACATGTTTATTTATACTCCAAACAAATATCTGGTATGTGCAGCAATTAGCTTAAAAAAATAGCTCACCAAGGAATTTGTTTATAGCAATTGAATATTCATAACAATGAATTAAAACAATTTAGCATATTTGTTATATAATATTATGTAAAAAATGTATACTAATATATATTTCTTGTTGCTAATAAACATTTATAAAAAATAACAAGTAAAAAAAAAACTTTTAAAAACAACAAAAACAACAATAAAATATAAAATAATTTTGTACTGTATACCAAATTATTAATTAATATAATATGCACGACTATTATTGAAAATTTAGCTAAGATTTGTTAGACATGCTGTATGCTGCTCGGCATATTATGATATAATGGAATTGTTAATGAGCTTGGCTAAGGTAACTTCCATTTTTTAATTAAGAATTATTCGAAGGCTTAAATTATGCCATCATAGAAGGAGATATGCGTAATACTTTAGTTTTCTTAACTCTATTTGAGAGTCGAATATTTGTATGGTCTTGGACGATAGAGCAGCTGGTCGTATTGATTTGAATTTTTACCTTCAACCTTCAACCCAGTTCTCTTACAGATACTAGTTTATTAAAGTGTGTTTAAAAAAAAAAAAAACGTAAAAATTACTTAAAGATTTATCATTTTAATTTATATTCAAAGTATGAACTATTTAAATAATATTTCAGTCTGTATAAGATAAAAATTAAATTTTAATATATTCATGAAAACAGTTTAAAAAAAGAAGAAAAGATAAAAGTTAAATAGAAACATTAATATTTAAACTCAAAGAGATTTTCTCTCTCTCTCTCTCTCTCTCTCTCTCTCTCTCTCTCTCTCTCTCTCTCTCTCTCTTTTGTTATATTAACTAAAGTATATGGTGTATACACTATATACACAGATGTGACTACATTCCATTAAAACTCATTAAATAATTAACTTTAAGATTTATTTCAAGTAATAAAATTTATTATCTTTAAAATATTATCTTTCTCATTTCATATTAAAAAAAACTTCTCATTTAATTCATGTTAAAAAAACGTGAAGGTATACGTATATTACTATTATTTATATAGCAAGTTAATATTCCATAGAGTTCTTTGTTAAAATATTTAGGCTCTCAAGTTAGAGAGACAGCGGAGTGACACATTTTTCGTGTTTCACATCCTCCCATCCAAATATCTTTAAAACATTAATTTACTGATATGGTTAGTTTTATAGCAATGGGATTATGTTATTTCGTTTTCTCTCTGTGAGATTCTTCTGTTTGCCACTTATTTTTTGATATTCAAATAATTTATATAAAAATGTTTACTTTTGTTCTTTGCAGTATAAATATTTCAAAGTGGTACAAATCCCTTGCTAATGCAAGTATTCTTCAGACCATAGGGCGAGTTGTTTTCTGTCCGAGGGTAACTTTCAGTTTACATGTAAATTCCATGTACTTTGAGCTTTAAAATTACTTTAATCTATAAATTACAATTTCATTGAACAACTAAATCTTATCACACTTGTTTATGTACTATTGATAAGAACGGATTTTCTCATCTTGTTACAAAAGAATGTACTTTTTCTTATCTTAACGTCATGCAGGCCTGCACATATATAGAGGAACTTCATCGTTGTCGGCATTGTCTTTACCATCAAGATGGCCTGGTTTACTCTATCTCGTCTTTCCGCCTTCAATACCACCCCTTAGCTGATGGAGTTAAATACAGAAGCCAATAACGTCAAAGGCTTTTTAGAACTACGGTCTTTAAAGATTACATAGAAATGTCTGAACTTTCAATTCAACTAGACAAAATTAATGTTTTAAACTATTTTATAATTACATTTTTTAATATAAAATGTTACTTCAATGATAATATAATTGCATTTTGTAAAACAATATTATTTAATTTTACTTTTTGTTTACGTATTATTTTCAACAACAACAACAACAACAACATATTGTGCAATTGTTTAGGTAATTATCTCGATCACAAACCCGCACTCGAGAGAGGCGGTCGCCACGTCACGGTGTGGTTGACGAGCTTTGTCTTACCAAGCTGTCAAGTCACGTGACAACCTGACGTGTCCTCGTTTCTACAAGAACAACATTACTTCGAACAACAATAGAGGTATTGTTACAAGTTACAACATAACATAATAGAGTAATTACATCATGTGAAAGCCTTATTTAACACCATGAAGGTAATTTTACTGCAGGTATAAAATAATGTATAACATCTCTTAACATTGATTGGGATATTTCTGGATGTAATATAAAGTTTATTTTTAATTTAAATTAAAAAAATATATACTTTGATGTTATTAATTAATTATAATTAGGCACGTCGTGTTTCTTTTTTAATTTTAATTATTCCGATACACCCTCAAAATGAAGGAAGTTTTTTAATTATATTTTTCTATCAAAGAAATTTTTTGTAAGGGTAGCTTTTCCAGCAAAAATACGAACAAGATAAAAAAGGAACTCTTAATTTGTTTTTTAAATAATTATTAAATTTTAATTTATATTCTGCATGTAAACTTATGATTATAATATTATGTATATGGATGTGTAATATTCCTGTAGCGTAATAAATACTTACCGACGTTGTTTTTAACACCTAGCTGTCTTCAATTTTATTAAAAATAAATAATTGAGCTAGTCAAGAAACTGAATTAAACAAACGTGATTTAATCTGTATATATTTTATGTAATAACTACTCCTCTTCGCGGACCTGACCTAGCATATTGCCTATTAGATAGGGTTTTTTGTGTCCCTTCCAAACCGGGGCGGGTATGGCTTCTCTATAGCAATTCAGTCCAACATTCACCTGGTTGCGACTGAGAAAACCATGAAAACCATGGCTGACAATTGATGGACGAAGCCATCAATCATCTCCCGGATGCACGAGTGGATGTTTTTTTTTTTTTTTTTAGTAACCGTCACCTGTGAAAAGTTTGGCGTTGCCTGGGATTGAACTCACGACTATCTGATAACGAGTCGAATGCTCATATCACTGCGTCAATTAACCGCTTTTTGCTATGTACCATTATAAAAATGATTTAAAACATTTTAGTTAATATTTTTAACTTAAAAATATTGTCAGTGAAGGGGTTAATTAATACGTAATTTTTCATGAATGTTTATATAAGCATAACATAATGAGATTAACATGGACTCACTAAAGTATTAACTGTTGAAGCGTCTCCTCTGTTGGGTCAACCAGGAAAAGTCACGTCGAACACTTGAGCCGGGCAGTTCATTAATTAAGAAGTATCGGAGCAGCAGCTCAAGCATGATCCGAGTCAGCAGCTTGCCTAGAAGCAAACTTTGTTCTAATAATTAACCCGGAATACACACACCACAAATTGAAGTGACGCTAACGTCACATTTCATTTCAAAAGTTTACGATATGACTTCGTGAATTTTAGTGCTTGGTAGGAATAATTTAAGTGATTGCTCAGAACAGATTTTTTTATAATTTTGCTTATATACTAGTTTATCTCAACTCATATTCTGTTCATCTATTTATGTATTACACTCGCATGCTGTTTTTATATTATTTTATTCATACTACATAAAAATTACAAAATAATATTAGCAGGAGGGGAAAAATAGACAAAAATGAGTATTTTTCAACGCAACACAATTTAAATGAATTTGAAATTTATATTATGATTATTTTAAACATTTCTGTACATTTTTTGTTCGTCAACCAAAGAAAGGTTTAAAAATCTTACTCGCTCTTTAAAAAAATTTGCAATAGATCCAGAGCTTAGATTTCATTGGCTTAAAAATCCGTAAGTAAAAAAAATAAAGAAAAGCCTATATACTACTTCACCACATTTTTATTTTCATCGGCTTAATTAGGAAAGCACTCAGAAATCGATGCCTTTACACTTTTATTTTGAAAGAGTTTTGTAAGTAAGTAAGGAGGTAGACATTTTGCAAGGAGTGCAAACTTCCATGGACGTGGCAATTAATTGGCCAGCAACTTGAGTTGCTCTCTTCACTCCTTTTTCTGTTTAGAAGGTTTCTTTGAACACCAAAGACAATGTAGTTAGCGCCAAGCTCAATTTGGAGTTCACACTTTGTTGGGAAGGCATGTTTCAAACAAAAATAAAGCTTAGACTACCTCTAGAAGTTCTCATTTGTAAGGTTACTATATAGTGGCCTCAGCTGTGCTTATAAAAAGGTCAGCGCAGGCGTTTAGCCTCCTCCTTATTTTGGTGCTTGCTTCATTAATTAGAGCGCCCTCTCTTCTCAGGTGTAGCACAGGAGATGGATTAAGTCAGCTGCTAGCACTGACTTGACTGATAAAATGCTACAAAACAGCATAAATACAAGAGACTTTTCATACAATTTTCGTCATTAAAATAAGAATTTATAATTCTTTAAATGCTTTCATGACTTATCAAGTTAAGAAATAAAGTTTATTACTTTATTTATATAAAAAAAAAAATGTTGGCTCTAACATGAAAGAATTATGTATTTAAAGAGTATTTTTATTAAATAGGATGAAATATGTTTCCAGACAAAAATAAAATGTATAGTTTTTCAGCTTTAATAAAATAAATAACAATAAGCTCTTTATGATACCATACAGAGTATACACAAACATGATGTAAGAAAGTAATAAAAATTATCTATAAAACAAAATAATATACATCATAATTATTTTATAGCGATCAACTTCACGACTCAATACTGTGAATATTAATTTTGTTTATAAATTTGCACTTAATTTTTACATTCTAGCTTCTATAGATTTTTAAATTTAACACGGAACCTAAAGCGTTCTGACATCATTGAAGTGACACGTAACCCACGTCAATTATTATAAAATCCAAGCCATAGTCCCGAGGGTCGCCACGCCCACACCAGGCGCCGCCACTAATGGCCGGATTTGCGCTCATTTACGTCTAGAAATCATCACAAAATCTCGTTAATTTACATCCTGACTTTCTAGTCAAAACTAGAAAGAAAAAGAAGGCAATCTATTTTCTCATTAAAATACAAAAGGTGGATGTTCTTTAATGAACTTAAAATTAACTACAGTTAATTAGCGAGTGAAACTGAAAAGCATTTACTCACTCAATAAGGAAATAGAGTTAACTTCATTGTTACTATAGTATTATTTTAATTATTGACAATTTAAACATTTTAATAGCTTCAATTTACAGTTTGGGAGTTTTCGTATCATAGTGGAGGTTTGTTATACAGGGAATTGTCATTAAATTTATTGTATTTTAAAAAAATCACAGCTAAATTGAATGCGAATATATTTTTTATTTAAAAAGTTTAAAACTCAAGTAATTAAATAAATAATACGTTGAGTAATTACATTTCAATTATAAATTCTTTAATGAAAAACTGTGAGAATGGGCTGAGTATTTAACAGTCACACGCAGAACTGAAATAAAAGCAGTAGAAATCTTTAGCAACGTTTGGAAAAAGACAATTTCCTTTTTACTTTGATCATGCTTTGATGTTGGTGATTTGGCTGCTGCACAGACTTGGTAAATTCGTCGAGATGGTTTCGACTTAACGTCATATCCAGCCAAGCATAATTTATATCTTGAGCAAATCGTATTTCTCTTATAGTCGTTTTTCTCCAATTTTCACTCAACGAACAGAACGTTGTAAGTCTATTGTCAACACATAATATATTTAATACTACAAGATGCACGATATGAAAGATATTACACTAAATATTATGTACTTATCTCCTTTATTGTGATATTTTTTGAAGCAATAATTTGATATACAGTGTAAGTAATATGTCTAAAATGTGTATACTATGAAAGAAGAAAACGTTGAAATTCAGTGTTATACAATTAAGAGAGAGAGAATTTACTCAAACTGAAATCCGCAGTATAAATTTACTATTGAAAAGACGAACTAATTAATCAAAAGATTGAGCAAAAATTGTATATGATAAATGGGATTTCTGAATGAGATAATCAGTGATAATATACAGTACATCAATAGCATGCATGTAATTATTGAATTTTACCTTAAATTTATCAAATCCTACAAAAATTGTGGTGTATTCTTAGAATAATAATATAAAACTATTGATTACCCAAAGCTGTGCATGCTTGAATATAAAAGTGTTTAATGATAGTGTAAACTGATGGCGGCAGGGCGCACCAAGTCCGACGAAGCGATGAGAACCAACAGCCTCCTCACCCTGTACGGCACATGCCAGCCAGCAGGCGGCACGCGATACAGCCTGCTCGTCATATATTTAGCACCCAATAAACAAGAGCAATATTCTGATGACAACTCGTGTTTTTATGTACAACACTGAATCATGTAACATAACGCGCAGTAAACTTTTAAAGACCTTCAATTCTCATTAAACTTAAGAACTTTTCTATACAGGGCTGCAAAATCTCACTTCACAAAGTATAAGTTTTCATATTTAGGTCATGTCAGACTTAAGTTGTTTCTGAATAATTACAATATTATGAATATGAATTTTCAGGAGCAAACTCAAGTATTTTAATACAGAAAACTTCATTTGATGTTTCTATATTTAATTACACTTGAATAGTATAGGCTGTTTTTTTTATAAAAAATATTTTATATTTTAATTGAAACTGTTGTACAGTGTTTTGTGATGTATAATAAATACTAAATAAACAATTTCTATGCTGATATAACTAAAACGTACATGTTGTTTAAAATGAGTTTATTCAAATACTTTTTCACTACAAGTAAGATGATTAAAAGTAAATAAACAACATAAAGTTATTAAAAGTTATTTAAAAATGTAAATTTTAAATTAAAAAAACATACAAAGAAAATTTTAAAAGCTTTATTACACAATACAATTTTACTTACAATTTTTCGTTACAAGAAAATTAAATCTCCATACAAACAAATGGAATTGAAATTTTCTTGAAAGGGAAAATCGTATGCAATAATTAGAACAATTGTATCGTATACTTAATTTAGAGCTTTAGAGTACCTAATTTGACTTAGTTGCGAATTTTAAAATATGAAAAGATACAATTCTTTTTTTATTTTCTAAAAGTCTAAATGTTGAAAATTCATTCATTTTTTTTTTCTTTTACATTCACATTTTCTTAACGGCCCTCCCTATAGAAACAAGTGTGGCCCGGGGGCTGAAGGCTGGCTGAGTGCTTTCTTACATAAACGTCTCGCCCTCTGGATAACAATGGCAGCTTCGTATGTGTGTGGCTACATTGGCGGTGGAGGCAGCAAATTCATTACAGTTTTCCTCGGGCGCAGCATCAGCTCAAAATTTCACATTATTTTTCACTTTCCGTGTAACATCGATAAATATTTCTCACAAAAAAATTCATATAAAAATGATAGTGTATTAAATTTGCATGCAATCTGTTCAGTTGGAATATATTTATAGCATAGTTTAAATGTTACTGGAATTTATTATGATATTGCTACATGTTGATTTATTATAGTGCCATTTTTTTCAGAACTACAATACTATATAAGCATAAAAACTGTATTTTAGAGTATGGTTGCAAGAAAACATGATAATATAATGTATGTACACTATTTTACACTTTATTTTAAATAGTATCACTACCAAAATAAGTATCATATCATAAATGTTTATGATGTTTAAAATGAAAATTTATTTATTTTTGTTGCTCTTATAACTCATTCATTCAATACATTGTTTTCCTTTCACCTATGGGAGCCGAAGTCATCATATATTATATTTATTTTGCAATGCAAGGTCTCGTCATTTCCTTCTCTATTCTCCTCCACCTTCTCCAAAAGTTCAAATGAAGGTGGTTGGAACCTCTATAATATATAAGATACAACCATAAAGATGATAACCTTACCTGAATAGTTTGTGATTCCTCCAGCTTTATATGATTATCTCTTTTTATCCAACATATTATAATTGCAATAAAAATTTATTTATAATTTTAATGGATAACTAGCAAGATATAATAAGATAAATAATTGTAAAATATATCGTGTATATATTAATGTAACATTTTTTGTATACATTTCTTTAGATTGCGAAGTCTTGTCATTAGATATTATCCTTCTTTCCTTTTTCTATATAATCACATTATTTTATATAAATCAGTCGCGCAATGTAGATGTACTCCAATTAATGTTTTTTTTTACATAAAACAGTGATATAACTTGTTCTACATGTACAGCCACATGTTGGTATATTGCAGTGGTTTTTACGGTGCTCGTTACATGTGGGTGGTAGATTTGACCGTACGAACGACGCTCAGCTGACCGGGCAGCTTTGATCGAGTTAGCACACTATCTGAGTACACCACCTCGCTTTCTCTATGGCTCTCTTCAAGCGGAAGAGATGGTGATGGCGGCACAAAGGGACTCTCTCACAGATTTGCTGGCATCACCACTCTCCAACCATACCCCTTGTTTGTTTTGCGTACCAAAAGTATTCTCGCCCCACCTTTTTTTTTTTCTTCTTTAAAGAAAAACTCTATAGACTCTATAGAAGCTACTCCAGAACGAACATTATATGTACACATATATTTTTATTCACACTGGATATGATGGTTTTTTTTTCATTTCTTATCATCAAATCAAAGAAAATATAATACGATTTAAAATTTTATTGATCTTTATTTTTTTCATCCAAATTGATTCTAGATTTGTTTGTGGAATGTAATATATGTCATGAAAAGATTTAATTATACTGTGTAAATTGGATTTTCACAGCAAAGCTTTCTTTAAGAGCTCTACAGCTATTCATTTTATCGGGGCTGGTTTACCAAGAGCTCATTTTCTATTTAAAACCCATTTGCAATATAATGGTGTTTTTACAATACAGCTTGGATTGTAAGCTTTACAAAATGGTAATCCTTTTTCCATGTATACTTTAAACAAAATTTAAATATATAATGATTTTAAAAAGGGATAATTAAATAAAATAGCAACATGTGATTAAAAAATACACCTCTCATTGTTGTGATAAATATTTGAAGATTCAACAAAACAATTCACTGCGCTTCGCATTTGCCCCTGCGACAACTTATATCTGCAACCCGCGTGTTCGATCGAGCTGAAAAGTTGCATACCATGTAGGAGATTAATCCTCGTTCATTTAAATACACGTTCTTATTATATCTCTGTGATGAGAGAAAACAACAAATTATCCAGCTGTTCAATTCACATCGTAATGTTGATGAAACTTTGTGTGTTCTTCTTATTGCTTTCTGTTCTCAGCATTATAAATGAAAAAGTTATATAACAGGGAATTTAAAGAGAAACATTTTCTTAGTAGTACGTGATAAAAAAAAATCTTTTAGTTGCTACTGTAGACAATAAAAAAAATGAAGGTTGCAAGCGTGTCTTGAGATGATGGTAAATGCTAATGTCCGTTGCAACTCTTAAATTACAGAATCCGGTGAGTTATAAAAACTTTCTTTTAACAAAATGAATGCCATTTATACTTTTTATTTTCAAGAAATTAGTTTTATAACGTCATCAACTTAACATCAGAGTCTTCTGCGCGCAATGTTTTTAACAAAACATTATTCAATGTCTGTCGCGTGGTGTAATTTTCGATTGTTGAACGCGAGAAAGCAAAAAAGTAAACAAACTCCGTTGTTTACAATTTTTTGCCGCTGGCGGCGCCACCAGCGAGCGGTAATTATCAAGGGAAGCATTATGAATAACATGAAAACCTAATGGAAGTAATTAAAAAAATCAGGAAAAGTTTTAAAAAATCAAGTGAAATGGAAAGAAACATGCGCGGAAATTTTATAGAAAAAATTAAGAATTTTTAACGGTTTTTTATCATTGAAACGGTCGAAGAAATGTTGAGCGGTAACTCTGGTGTAGGTAATGTACATCATTTCTATGTTCCCAAGGGCTTGTAAGCTCTAAAATCTCTTTAGCTAGCAGTTCTGGCAGAACTTGGCTGCTCTTACTAGCCGCACTAGTGTCCATTTGTTGATTTATTTTTAAAAAAATAGCCATATAATAGGGTTTTAAAATTTTAACTTTGAATTTCTATATACTGAAGATATAGCAGTAATTTGATATGCTACAAGTTTCTATGCTGTTAGACTTTAATGCTGGACTGACTGAAGTCCCATGCAACATTTATGATCGCACAGAATCTCGTTAAAGGCAATGAAATGCTAACCTCAGTCTGCGTCTTCTCTTTTTTGTGTTAAAAATAAGATAAAGTACCGTAAGATTTGCTAATAATTATTTTTTTGCATTACCTGGATCAATGTAGTACGAAGTAATGATGATTTTTTTTACTTTTGGTGCTGTACTTTAGAAGATATCGTTACATTTAGGCGTCAACTCTCGAAATTCCTATGTTAAACAATGGCGCATAGTCAACAAAAACCGCTCGCTAGTGGCGCCTCTGTTGGCTCTGGCGGGCGTAAAATGGAACTAAAGCGTCACGCAATAATCGGGCCACGCGACAGACATTGAACAATGTTTTGTTAAAAACATTGCGCGCAGAAGACTCTGCTTAACATGTTAGATGTTAGATGTTGATATTAAAAATATGGATTCTTATCAGATAAGATTCTTTAATACATATCTCCTTAAATTATCTGTATTTCAGTTTTTAAACTGATATATTAATATTTTAGATCCGATATATATATATATATATATATATATATATATATATAAGGCCATCTGTAAATAATAAAATATAGTGAAACAGCTATAATCTATAATATAAAAAATTCTTTCTCTGCGCGTAGAGTCAAGTCAAATTCAGAAATTCTAACGGAAATACCCGATGATGTATTACTTAGAGTTGCAACCGAGTGAACAAGATCACGTCATCTTCAAAGCAACGTTAGAGCGTGAACCGAGAAAAATATCATATACGTGACGACAAGGTATCAACTCCAATATTACTGAAAGCTTCGTAACGTGGGAGTGTGCGAGTGCGCTGACCTGTTAGCCTTCTCCATAGTAACGTGAGTTGTAATAATAAGTATGGCATAAAAACAAGGTCACAGAATGTAACAAGAAAAAAATTTACATCGTAAAAAATAAATGTTACTTTTTAATATTATACTTTATAATATAACAGTAACGACATATTGTTTTATATTATAAAAGTCGTTACTCTGTAATATTAATATACAAGTGGGAAGAAGATTAAAAAAAAACGCATTATTAATAAGAAAGGTTAAAATTTATTTTATTTCTACTAAAAATGTATTCATATTTTTTCACATAATTTTTATTTATTACTAAGTTAATTAATATATTTTTTAATTTAAGCTTAAATGAAAACTTGGCAATTTAAATTAATGAAGCATTAAATTATAACATATATACCTATATTCAAACGTTTCAAAATCAATATATAAAACCTTATTAAGTGAAGCGTATAAAACCGAAAGATCGTGAGAACATTTAAAACATTTCCTTGACGTTTTAAACGTATGTAAATTTTCCTCTCGTAAGTCTATTTGAAGGATTCTTAAATATATTTTAGTACATATAACTGTCAAGATTTATTATTAAAATAATAATATATTTTGTTCTTAATTTAGAAACTTCTTCTTGTTATACATATATTCAAGTTTAAAGAGAAAATTAAAGACTTGGCTTTGATCCATTTTACGTGTAGACACGTTTTATATGACGTCATTTGTGCATAAATGCATAGTAAATATTGTTATTGTTATTTAGCAAGATGAAAGCAAGAAATAATGCTGTAAAACTTGTTGAAGAATATATAAGAGAGTAATATGTACACATAAACTCTGGAATTAGCTACCAACATTGCTTCACTATATAGTATATGTATGAAAATAGACCATGAGATATATATTATATTCCCCTTGGTATAATAATATATCTAGGCTACATAAAATTTTCCATTACTGTACGAAGCACAAAATTCAAAGTAATAAACATGTATTTATCAAAACAACATGCTATGCTAATATTTAAATTGTAGACATAATTTTAAATATATTATATTAAGTTTTTGTTTATAAAGTAATGGATGTTTAAAATTTAATTTTACAATATGATTTTATGGCATAGAATAAACAATGTTTGCATGGTGTATATTTTACGAAGGGAAAGTGATTTACGTTGATAAAACAGAGAATATTAAAATGAAATTATTTATAAAATAATATTGTTGCATATTATTGTATCGTTTTAAGGGTCTTGTGAGTTTATTATAGAGCTGACAGTGAGTGTTTCCGTTCTCAGACTGAATTACATGGAAGAAGATACATTAAAAGTGGTACTTATTTTAGTTCCAAATTTAGGGCCACCATAAGTTATTTACAAACTTAATGCAGCCAATAATGTGTAGAATTATTTAGAATGTTGGCCTTATTATTTATTATTATTTTGATTTAAAATTGAACTTTCAAAAATTATATAAAACTTTGCATTATAACAACTACAAGTAACAAATCTCTGTATACTTAAAAAGTGCGTGCCTCACCAAAGTATCACCTTATACAATTTTTTCAACAGTATCAATAGAAAGAATCACAAAGGATACTACTGCGGCAGAATATCGTAATGTTTTACAACGCCATCTTGCCCCTATTGCTTATGTAAACCGACCTGTTTTGGTGCTGAACAAGTTGCCTGAACTAAAGGCGTGATCATTTGGCTAAAAAAAAAAAAAAAAAAAAAAAAAAATGAAGGCATTTTATTGTTTGGAAGAGTTTGCTTGCAAAAACTGTCTGTAAAACCGTTTTACAAATACTGATACAGTCCAGAAGTTGAAGATTTCTCTCGGTAGCATTACAGAGAAGTGCAAAGTTCCTTCTTGCTTACTTACCAAAGATATTATTAATATTATATTTATAACATGATATAAGTTTAGAATTTATTTCTTTTACTCCTATTTTTTTATAGTAAACTTAATTTATTTTCGTTGTTTTATAGTTCTAATTATTCTAAATTAAATTATTCCTCATTATAAGACGTTGAACAAATCAATAATGAGCCCAAGGTCAGACCATGTGTTGTATTGTGTGCTTGCCAATATGTGGAAGCAAAATTCAATATTTTTTAGATGAAAACATAAAAAAGATCATATAGATAAATACAATATGGTATATTGCTTTGGAAAAGTATTATTATATTTACAAACGTCTGAAAAAGAAGAACAATTTTGTTTTTATAACTTGCTTAATAAAAACAAACAAAAAGTATCTGAAATATATTATTATTGCGGACAACAGTGGACAATGCACTTGTATAAAAGCAGTGTAAGTTTGAATTCAAATTGAAAACTTTAATATTAATTTATCATATAATATATGACAGTTTCAAGGTCTCTATATATACTCACACATATATTGTGTATAAAAGCCAGGCAATGTAATTTTTTGTTTATCAAAACTATAACGTAGCATTGAACATGATCCAACTAGAACAATTTCTAGTGACCTGAAATTGTCATCAAACTTCTTATTTTATTACAATCAAAGTTATATCTTTACATTAAAGCTGCAATGTACGTTATAGAGAGAGAAAAACATATACAGAAGTTTACTTTTCACTGACATTATAATTAATTCATGACTTTGTACTATAAAAAGCTTTTCTGTATAAGACATGATTGAAAGTTAAGTCTCAGTATTTAACTTGTTTTTACTTTATGTTTGTGCAGGACTCCAGGATGGTGGTTCTGCAAATTCCTCATCCCTTCCAGTTAAAGATGGAGGACCAACTTCTGGAAAAAGTAAAGCTTCCTCCATTCTCAGACTGCAAGCTCCTAAGATTTCTTATACAGATGACACGGTCACAAAATGTGAGTGCTACACGGAGAAATTATATATTGGTGTGGGTGGATACAATATTGAGGTTAACAAAGCAAATGAAACTTGGAAATAAGGACAAGAATATTATTATCAGATAATCCATAGATAAGATAATACTTCAAATATAAAACCTAACTTTAACGATTTAACCTTAGTATTGCATTTTCAGCTTTTATACTTTTATTTCCGTGTAATATTAATTACGCAACCTTTAGTAGATCTTAGTAGTATATAGATATAAACTTAAGTCAGAATTAAACTGAATCCTTTTGTTACCAAATTCTAAAAAGAGACAAAATTTAATCTTTACTAAGAGCTCTCTTAATGTATTATTTACATATATAAAAAAAACACTTAATCTGTGTTAATGTAATTGGGTTTTAAGTATTAAAATTGTCAAAAGCTTTTAGAGATAAAATATTTATTTATATGAAATATGTTATAAATGTTAAATTAATGTCATAAAAACATCAGATGGTTGCTAAAAGTTAATACATGATGTAATGTATTTTGTATTTAAAAGTTAATTTTAACAAAAAAATAATGCGATAATAGCCTGTCATTAGGTGGAAAAAATTAGTACTTATTGATGTCAGCTAGCTAAATTATTGTATTTAATGCGCCAGGTTTTTCACTTTTTAATTCTGATTGATTATATGTATATCAAAACTATATTAATTACTGCTATAATATATAGAATAATCATTATATTCGTAATAGAAAAGTGAAGTAAGAAAATTTAACACAAGTTTAATATCAGATAATTTTCGTTTAATTGCTAAAGAGTAAAACACTCTTACATTGCGCACCATTGAGCTTCATAATAACAAAAAACTGAAAACCAAACTCTTGGTCAGTTAGAAAATATTTCCTATATATTCGTAAACCTCACGAACGTTATATACCATGCTGTATTTGTCGGTTTAAGTTAATTGTCACGCACTCCATGGATGGATGGACTGGATACTTACCTCTCCAACTCTCATAGAGGCTTCAAGTCAGCTGTTTTTTCGGTGTTCCCACCATCCTATCTATACCTATGTAAAAAAAAAAAACGTGAATTCGTTTTTTCACTAAGAATAAGATTTTTTACGGAAATTTGGTCCGAACTGAAAAATACAGTAGATAATTCTAGATTTAGATTTTTTACTTGATTTATAACCAAGAAAAGTTAAAAAATAATTACTTTACTTCATTTTCAAGTGCAAGATAGACCTTAGCGACAACAGTTGCGCATCGCGGGCGCACTCACTTGAAGCCTCTATTGTCTTGTGAAGCTGGCAGCGGTAATTTTTGGGCTGTTGCGAGGTGTACATCTAAATAAAAATACAAAATAGTTCATTTCTCACTGACTGAGTTACGTATTTTTCTACTCGTTTTTCACTCTTTTTTTTTGTAAGCTTTTCAATGAAATTTTAATAGTTTAGCAACAATTAAGAGGCTCACAAGCAATAAAGCAGAATGCTCTAAAACTGTTAAAGAAACCAAGATGATGTAGACTGTAACAGCAGTAATCAGTTTACTATAAAAAACACTATTTACTGGGCCGTTAAGTTGATGGTAAAGATGAGATAGGAAAAGTGTTAGCCAGCCATCCAGTAGAACGAGTAAACCATGTAATGTAATGAGACCAGGTAATGGACACCATCATTGTTGACCTTGGTACGGACACATACGTGTTTCCATTCAACAACAAAAAGTTTCAAGTACCAAAAGCAAAATCTAAAAATACGTATCCATTAGCAAGAAAATGAGTCTATAGGGAACTATATATATACATTTCAAGATAGCTCGAGACGTGTTTTTGCATTTCCACCTTCCCTGCTTATTTTGAGTGCCTCGTTACAATTGTTATACGTGTAGTGTAATGGACCATAATGATACACAAAAAAGTGCTGTATACACAGGGCACGCTAATTTCCACCAAATTTCATTTACAGTCATTCGAAATCTGCAATATAAATGTTGAGCAGACTTATTCATATTTTGTTACATTATATATTGCGACTGTTGTTGTGGGTATTGTATTTCAGATTTATAATAACGATGGATATGAAATAAAAAATATTTTATATAAAAAGTTTTTTTTCAAACTTTTCTTCTTATTGAATGACATGACAGTCGTTCTTTCTAGGTTTTTTGCTTCGATTATAACTTTTTTTAAAACTTATTACTTATTATACTTTAGTTGTAGGTCTGTATATTTTCTTACAAATAGTTATGATGTGACATAATTATATATATATATATATATATATATATATATATATATAATATAATTTTTATGGAGCAGAAATCAATTTAATACTTCATCTCATAATATTCAGAGTATAGTATTTAGGTTATTTTACTTTAAATCTTACTTTTGTGTTATACACAGTATTCTTAAACTATACTATAAAGCCAACACAATGCTTTACAAGTATTTTGATTAATGAACTCTTTAAGAGTAATTTGTCAATCTAGCAGAATGATTATCGACAGCAGAACAATCATAAAGTAGCGTTCTTGTGTTTTATCACTTAAAGTGCGATAAATTAATCTCTTATTTAGCGATCAAATTTGCAGCAGCAGCTGCAGTGAGGAGGTGCTACATGTCACGGCACGAGAAACATTCCTCATACTTGGATAATGAAAGGAACAATATGGCCTTATTAGCATCATTTGTAGAGACGGAGCGAAAATTGTAACAATATAGACGTCAACTTTTTGCGAAGGAGACGACATTCTCTCGCGCGCACTAATAACATTAATTGCTATGACTTGGTACAAGAACAATTAATCCTACTTGTAATTTAACGCTAGCTTCTTGTAATTCATTGTTGTAGAAAATTGTTGCTTATTAACCTCTTTTTAGTCTTGTAATCTGTCAGTGAACGTTGTTAAAGATTTGTAACTCAAGAACAAAATTAAACTTGAAAATAAATGCTGGAAAAAAGAAATAAGAAAAAAATTAATAAAAGGTTAAAATTTTAATTATATTAATTATAAATTTTAAAATGTTGATGAAAATAATAATCACAAGCTGTTGATTGATATTTAATAGAATAACGTTGACAAAGAAGATGCTTATTATAAACTTTTTCTTGTTTTATAGAAATTACATTCTTCATTTTTTCTAGTCTGCAATTTTTCATGCATCAAATTAAATGATTTTTTTTTCCATGATAAAAAAACGTAGTACAGTGTGAAAAATAAACATCATGAAGATTTATGGTTAATTCTATCGAAATATTAACAAAGTAATAAAAGCACAAAATTTTATCTGCATTTCAATTTATTGGCAATCTGTAAGCCATGACATAATATGCACTGCAAATTTAAACAACGTAGCATTGTAATGCATTAAATTAAGAATAAAATTAGAACGATTTTTGTAACATTAAAAAAAAATCAATATTTTGCTATTTTCCTCGGTACATTCTTTATCATCAGTATCTCTAGAGCCCCTCTCATTTGCCCAACTAACAAAGCCAATGAAAGTCTTGACAATAGCGTTGAAAGACTAGCAAGACCTTCTGATCTCCTCTAAACGTGACAAAATTGGAAATAGCGGTGAGGTACACCTCGGGAACGATACTGTTGCAAATTCAAGAGGCAAAGAGAGATGCATGTTTGTGATTTGGCAGAATAACAGCTGCTATTGCAGCACATAAAACAGACTAACCTACCCCAAAAAGTTTAAGTTCAACACCCCCCTATGTACACTCCTCGCCTCTGAAAATTTCCCTTCTGCAGCCTTGTTAATCACCGCGCCCTGTATTTTTCTTACGAGGTACAAAAAGAGCAGAGGCAACATTCACGCTGTCCTGAATTGTACTTATGATACGCATGATATGAAGTGTACATTATTTGTAATAAAATTTTATTCAGTGAAAGCTGAAAATTAATTTTAAGATTTGCATTATATCGATTGACTGATAGTCTTTTAAATAGATACTATAAATGCAAAGAAATATTACGTGTTATTAAATAACTATATTAAATTTTAATTATTAATCTTAATTACGCTTAAATACTAACATAAAAGATTTTTTAAATATATAATTGATAATATGTAAAAAAATAATTACAAATTTATAATTACAACAATAGCCAACAAAAGGCGGGAATGAGTTATGATGTACTGTACATGCATGTAATAAAACACACCACTTATTAAAATTTATAACTATTTTATATAAATATTAATAATTTTATTATGTAATTTAAAATTTAATATTTTCCGCTTTTGTTTTATCATTTTATAGCGAATGACGCAGTTATAAAAAAACTCAGCATCATGAACTTTAATTCTGACCGCTCAGACATTCTGGTCGCGAATGCCTCCCACACGCTCCTGAGGGTCGTTGTGCGGTGCCCTCTGTCCCCAGGGGTCAATATTGATGACCTCCTCCAGCTGATCGCGTCACGTCCAATCTTTTCCACACGGCGATCCCCAAAGTCATCGACAATTCAAAATATTATATTTGTAACATTTGTTGTTTTTTAATCATATAACCTATAAATATGATTAAAGTTGCCATGTTTATTGTATTGATGTTTTTTCTGAAAACAAATAACACAATTTGATACCAGTGAAAAAGTTGAAATTTATACAGTCCACAATCGTTTCTCAATATACTTTACTACGTTTCTTAAATATTTCATTCTTATATATTACATTGTTATATTATATATATGTGTGTAACTGCATGACTTAAAGCAATCAATCTCGTACGTAACTTACAACAAGCAACTGTCACCTTGAAAGTATCAAGAAACAAGTAAGTTTAAACAAAGTTTGAGGTAAACTTGACCTTCTTTATGTGTAACTTCAAGGTGACCTCCATGACCCCTAAAGACTAAGGTTTTATTTTTATTGAGTCACTCCTGCTCTCTGTGCACACTTAAATCCTATATAGTGATACAAAAGTCTTTATTTTGTTTCTACTTCGTGGTACACCCACGCGTTTTGCTTGCAGTTCACGTTTGACCTTTACCGTGATTTTTTTGCCCTTATAATGGTTCCATTTAGGTGCAACCCCATAGTCCCCAGTTATTCTTTACCTCTACATCAGAGATCCTCGTGACCTTGGATCATGGTCTGGTCTCGTTTCAGAAGCCTTCAGTTTCCGGGTCTCTTTTGGTGCCATTTTGACCTCTACGATGACCCCTATGACCTAGTATCTTGGTTACAGGGTGCCGGCCTCGCCTCAGTTCTCCGGAGCCCACGGTCCCCGGGTCACTGCGGCTGGCAGTTCCGCAGTCCCGGCTCTTCCTGTCCGCGCCCTCGCCCTCAGGCACACCCGCCCCCACTGCGCTGTACCGGCTGACGCGACTGCTGAACCAACGAGGGGGTAGCAGCAGCAGCGGCTCCAGTCTCTCAGCCTGCGACAAACCAACCCCTAGAAGACTCAGCTGGGAGAGGTACGTAAGAACTCCTCACGCTTCAATCAACCAAGTAATTAATTTCTATCTTTGTCTCTTTTGTTCTTCCTTTGTAATTATCTCTACAGTTATTTTTAGATTTCTTTTGGAACAAATAAAAAATTATTTTCGTACCAGATGGTTTCTTTTTCAAAACTAATATAATGATTTTAATTATATTTTAATCATTTTTAATTGAAAAGGTATTTTCATTTTAAATTAGCATATTAATCAAAAATTTATATGTCAAGTTTGATTCACACAATGTGCATGGTGTTGAGATATATAGGTATATTGACAGAGAGTTAGTGAGTCGCATGAAAAGGTAGAGTTGGTTTGGTTGGTTTGTGTTTTACGAGTCCACAGAGCATACTACAGTATATTACGTGAACGTAAAAAATATACCTGTGTTTTGCCACACTGCTAAGAAAAAAAATCTTTCTTTCTGGTAGATTATTCCATGATTTCCATTCTTCCCCATTTTCTTTTCGTTAGATTAGTCGTAAAAAACTCGAAAGCTTCTTAAAGTATTAAATAAACTGAAGAATAAAAAGTCAACTTTTACCACATTTTATTTTAAATTTATAAATTGAAATAAAAAATCAATGCAGAGGAAAGTCTTTTTAAATGCTTAATTTTTTTACAAGTTTGTTCTCTCTGTATTTTTGCCTCATAATAAATTTTAAAAAAATAACGTGTAAGTTAGTTTCTAAAGCAGTAATTTGTTTATTTATTCCTTTTCATTTTTTTGTTTAATTTAGAGATGCAAAGTTTAGTGAAAAAATCTGTCTAGTAGCAGACATTAAAAAACTCGTTCTCGTAGTTTAACCCATTTCCTGTGAGGTGCGTTATACTCGGTTTCACCTCTTCAGCCTGGCTCATCTAGCTTTGCAAATTCCCTTCTAACTGGGTGGGTCTCAGTTTGCCGACTGCGGTATGACTCCGCTCCATGGCTTACACAGAGAAATGCAGACATAATTATTCTCGAGAGATAAAGAAAAAAAAATATTCAAGTGCTACTTTGCTTTTTCTGCAAACACAAGGGAAAAGTTACAAGATGGTTAAAATTGTATTTTTTTTTCTGCTGTGTACGTTCATATATTTTCCAAACAAATGAAACTTTTGTACCTTAAATATGTTTATATTACTTCATTAAATTATAAATCATAATTTATTATTTAAAAAACTGGCAGGTTAAAAACTTATTATTTATTATTCTTGAGTTACACAAATATATATAATATTGTTTTGTATTATTGCACGAATGAATGTAGTAGAAAATTTAGATGAAAAAAAAAATATTTAATAAAATTTGTAAGCGCACAACTATTTGAATAAAGGGAATCAATGCAAGAAATTTGTAAAAAGTCTAGTTATTTTTTTAAAGCTTTAAATTAATAATATTAGGTTATAAAATTATTATATAACCTAAAATTACTACTTGAATAGAGAGGTAGCTAAATTTATAATGTATGTTTTCATATTGTTTCAACATTTATTGTATTTTATATTATTTCAAATAACGCTGATGTTACAAATATATCATTTGTATAATGAAGTTATATCCAATGCGGTTAAAGTAAATAAAATTTATGGTTGTTGTGGTTGCCTGTAATTACAACATAAATAAAGTAATTTTTGTTGGCCATTTACTTGCTAATGTTATTATGTATAATATTATAGCATGACTTTTTAATATGTGTCCAAATCTAACAGAGACTAATTAACAGTAAGTGGCTGTATATACTTTTTATTCACATGGGCATTTCTCAATGATCCTCATCCATCAAGGTTAAATTGATGCTTTTTTCCCCACAAACAAGTGTATCATGTATTTTTTATCACTCGATTAACTTTGTTGATCTTTTCTCAAGTTTTTACAATAACTACTGCTAAACATTAATTTTTAATGTCAGGGTTGGGAATTATTATTGCAGTTTTCTCTATCCATCAAAATTATTTAACTATAATTTATAAATAGTTTACGGCTGCATTATAGTGCATATAGTAGCAAAAGTAGTATAAATAAACCTCATGATTGAACACATACATGCTCCATGCTCTATATAAATAATTATAACAAGGATGGAAAATCTATAATGCACCCTTTAGTTTAGTATAAAAATATCAAGTAGTTTTCACGTTTTTTACACTCTTTTTCTGTATTCTTTACTTATTTTGTATAATATATCCCACAGCTCTTACAGGAAAGTCTAGCTCTTTTTATTGAAAAATATTAAATTTGGATAAAAGAAATTAATAATATATGTATGATACAGTAGTTACAAACAGAGAGAGAGAGAGAGAGAGAGAGAGAGAGAGAGAGAGAGAGAGAGAGAGAGAGAGAGAGAGAGAGAGAGAGAGAGAGAGAGAGAGAGAGAGAGAGAGAGAGAGAGAGAGAGAGAATGAGAGAGAGATTTCAACTATAATATACTAATGTTATTAAAATGCAAGGTATCTCTTAGTACGAGATACCCTGATTAAAATGAATATACATATAAATTACATTTTTAGCTTTGTATAACAGAAAAAAACAGTACATAAACATGGACTACTGAGTCTAGAAGGGCAAATACTTGTGATAGCATGAGACACTAGGGAAATAATAGTGTCCTGCAATATTTCTAACGTTATACACAACTATGAGAAATGGTTTTGAGCTTAGAAAAATAGAAGAAGGAAAAAGCAAAGCAAAGAATTTTAAGATGAATTTTATCCCGAGTGGCATTTTTTCTTTTTTTTATTATTGCTCTTTTTCTTTTTATCGCATCTGTAGAGAAAGTTGTGTTTAGTCTGTACCTGAGATGCAGGCTGTACAAAGAAAAGTCGTCCGTTCTTGGTGCTGCTGCAAAAAAAGGAGCTCGTTAGAAAGCTACACAAAATAATATGATTACACGTGATGGCGGCGTTCTATCGCGGGGAATAAAGCGTATGTCTCACAGATCTGCAAAACTATTTAATAACTCTTTTAAACTGTCATTTAAAAAGATTTATGTCTAAAGTAATTATGAAGTTTAAGAAAGTTCAGATTGATATTTAATAAATGAATTTCCATTGCCATAATTACTTATTTGAAGACAGATTTCAATATTGTCGTCTCCTTATATTTCATTTCGTTACTTAAAAATAAAGGGTTTGAAAAGTTATCAAACAAGTGTATGCCACATCTAATCATACATATAATATTTAATATCTCTTCTGTAATATCTTACTTTATTTATTTTTATTTTTTCAATATATAATAAATACGTTTCTTTATGTTTTAAAATGTTTTAATATTATTTCCTTACAATTATTAAGTTTATTTTCCAGGAAAATGCTGTAATATCTGTAAAAAAAAACACAGCTAAATTAACTACTATCTAAATTGGATATTTGGATTGGTTATTGCTTTTCGCTCAATAAAAGCTGTTGTAAGCTTTCGTTCTGATCTCCGTAGTTTCCTTTTGATTACAACTTTTACCATCAGAATAACAACGTACAGTACAAAAAAATCAGTTTAAGTAAAAAAGAAAATCACGAGGTAAAATATTTTTCAGATAAAATGTTAAAAACAATTTCCTTCGAACGAGTATATACATCAGTGAAATACAGTATAATATAAAATATAATCTCTCTAAGTCTCTATCTGTTCTCTCTCTCTCTCTCTCTCTCTCTCTCTCTCTCTCTCTCTCTCTCTCTCTCTCTCTCTCTCTCTCTCTCTCCCTCTTTCACTCTTTATTTTTCAATCACCTGTAATGTAAGTAAAGGTGAGGTTTATGTTATGGTTGGATGGTTTGCCACAGTGTGAAGTATGCTGCCTTTATTATAACATTTGTTGCATGCTGTTATTTTAAGATGTATATGTTACCACCAAAAACCGAATTCGGGCAAAAGCCGAAAAAAATGAGCAAAACTAGTTTTGAGCATCAAGTTAAGCTCAAAACCCGAAGTAATCGATTATTTCGGGTTTTGAGCTTAACTTGATGCTCAAAACTAGTTTTGCTCAAATCGAAGTGATCAAAACCCGACGGAGACTTTTACATCGGGTTTTGCGCGTTTCCGTTTGAGCAAAACTAGTTTTGAGCATCAAGTTAAGCTCAAAACCCGAAGTAAGATTTTATTTCGGCTTTTGAGCAAAATTTGAGCAAAACTAGTTTTGCTCATTTTTCAAAGACAATTTATTTTTAATTTTGAACTTGAGTGGAATTAAGCGTTCACCATATATGAAGCCCTCTTTGGCAACCCACAACGAAAAGGGTTGACAGATAGTTCTTTATAGAGGTCTGCACGGGCCTGATTTTCGAGGCCCGACCCGGCCCGGTCCGTTCGGATGGTTGCTAGGCCCGGCCCGGGCCAGTGAAGACTGCTTCACAATGCGGCCCGACCCGTGGCCCCCGTCCGTAGTTCAACCTCATGCAGCTCGCCTTTTTATTTTAGTGCTTTACAAACCATTATAAAACTAAGGAAAAGTCATTTCAGAAGCTTTTTTTTTTTTTTTTTTTTTTTTTTGCTTACTTGTTTCCCTTCTTCCTGTTTCCTTAGCAAAAATAGCAACAACAACAAAAAAATCACTTTTGAAATTTCGAGAAAAAGCTAGACCCGGGCCGGCCCGTTCGCAGGATTAGGTGAATTAAGGGAGAAATTGGATAAATTAAAACTTTTATTAGAGGGCATACATGGCCAAAATGTGCCAAAATTGCCCCAAAATATATACCAACCAATTAATCAAAACTTTTATTCAATCAAATACAAATAGCAACAAATAAATAAATGCAACAATAAATAAATTAATAAATATTTAAATAATTAAATAAATAAATAATTAAAAAAATTAATAATTAATTAATAATTAACTAAGTATTTAAATAAACATTTGAATAACTACAGCAAAGAATAAGTAAAAATAAATATATTATTCCGAAGAAAATAAAAAATAAAGAACATCTGTCACAAAATAAAAAATAAATTGTCTTTATTGAAAAATGAGCAAAACTAGTTTTGTTCAAATTTTGCTCAAAAGCCGAAATAAGATCTTACTTCGAGTTTTGATCATAACTTGATTCGCAAAACTAGTTTTGTTCAAATGGGAATGAACAAAAGCCGATGTAAAAATCTTCATCGGGTTTTGCTCATTTCGACTTGATGCTCAAAACTAGTTTTGCTCATTTTTTTCGGCTTTTGCCCGAATTCGGTTTTTGGTGGTAACAAAACATATACATGTACAACTCTCTCATGGAGAACACGAAATCCAGTCTTAAGATCTTACTCCTTTTAGTGTTGTTACGTAATCTAGAGGTAGGATGATGATAAAAAATTCAAACTTAAGAATGGCTAAATTAGTTGTTCTTTTCGCCTTCTCCAAATTACAAATCTACAGAAATTCAACAACTATAATTTCTCTTCAAAAACTACAATTTTTAACAAATCTGTATCCCGAATGTTTTTTTTTATTATTAATATTAATTTAAAAACTAGGGGTGGGGTGTAAACTCGCGCTTACGCTCGTTTGCTTTCAAGTCTTTTAAATAATTTTGTCAATCATATGTTGCCATCTATATAAGTATTCAGTACGTGACATCATAACGGTGTTTTAATGCAAAATGGACAACCTACGTGAAAAATTTTTATTGCAGAAATGATTTGAAGGTACCGAATTATGCTACTCTGATTTTTTCCAGATTTTTTTGAAACCCAGAACTATTTTTAAATAATTATTAAATGTGCTGCCACGCCCTCTGGAGGCGTCAACAGGCGTCTCTGTCCTATCCTTTTTATTAACGATTCAGGGGTGCCAACTTAAATTACAGAACGTTCAATAATTATTTAGAAATAGTTGCAGGACTCATAAAAATCTAAAAAAATTCAGAGTAATTCAGAGTAGAGGTGGAGCGTGGCGTTATGCATTGACCGGTTCTCGTTAGATCACTGAAGTCAGGCTACGTCAAGCGTGGTTAATACTTGGATGGGTGACCATTTCAAGTATAAAAATACGCCGCTCCCTCCCTGGGATAAATTCGTTTTGCTTTCCACCCAGTGCAGTGATGCACTTCCAAAAATCTCTCAGCCATATGTTGACAGATATTATAGTGTTCTAAATTAGCGAAGATGAACAGGCTCAGATAACGACTCAGACGCAGTTGTTAGACCCCTACTATTTTATTATTATTTATTTTATTTTATTTAATAATTTTTTAAGGAGTCAGACGCAGTTGTTAGGCCCCTACTATTTTTATTATTATTTATTTTATTTTATTTAATAATTTTTTTAAGGAGTTTGGGGAGATTCAAGTTAATTATTTTCTTAGCGTCCGGTCGTGTTCGAGCGAGCAAGGCAATGGGCTTACTCCGGACACTGCCCATCTTCAACACAAAGAGGTGGCCAGTTGTAATTAAACCTCGTAATGCTATGATGTACCGAACGCAAATTGCCCCTGAAAGTAGGCAACCACAACTTACATGCCCCTGAAAGTATGCAACCTGCATTAATTACACCTTAATTTGATAACCCCCCCTAGACCTAATTGGGAGATGATCCGAGCATTATTTACGAAAATATTCGTTTTTATATAAAGTTATTATAAGTTACCCCTAAAGGTAGGCAACCTTCACTTACATGCCCTTGAAAGTATGCAACCCAACCAAACTTCCCCTGAAAGTATGCAACCACAACCTACATGCCCCTGAAAGTATGCAACCCGCATTACTTGCACCTTAATTTTATAACCCCCCCTAGACCTAATTGGGAGTAAATCCGAGCATTATTTACGAAAATAATCAATTTTATATAAAGTTATAATAATTAAGTCACACCTGGAAGTAGTTTGCTTGGAATGTGCTACCATGGCATCTCCACCTATGGGAAAAATATCGAACTTCTGAATGTCTACAATATCTGTGCCAAGGAGAATACATAGGGAGTGGGAAGAGAGGGGGCGTGGCAGAAGCCAGCTTGTGTTCGATCAGCTGTTTTTGTACGGTGATGCAAGATGTACACGGAGAGACAGTGTTGTCGGATCGATGCCTGGTCTCGAAATTAACCCGCGTTAGGATACGGCTTTCAGACAATTTGCTATTTTATGCCTTTATTTTGATCTTTATGATCTCTAAGTTCTACAAGCCTATTACTTGATTTATTTCTGATTTTTCAGTACTATTATTCTTTCATTTGTTACTAAATAAATTATATAAATTGATAAAATAAATTCCTCCCACACAACACGTCTTTTGAAGATTGGCGCGATTGCGAAGATGACCGGAAACGGGAAACGAAACTTCCACTTCCGCAATATTCCCGCTAATATTACGTATAGTCCAATTTACATTATATTCCATCCGGAAGTAGCTGGAAGTGTAAGGTTTCTGGTCTTTAAATAATTCTATTCATATTTCAGAGTGATACAATTTCACACATAGGTCGGTATTTCTACTTCAAACCACTTTGTAAAGTTTCAAAACTGAATTACAAACAGAAAAACACAAATTTGATACTTCCGGCTACTTCCGGATGTAATGTCAAATTAACTGTAGTGTAATATATCCCGTGAATGAGAATTGATAGTTAATACGAGATGCATATTAATGAATTATATTATTACGTAATCTACCTGGAGACCCAGGTTTGATGCCGATGTGTTGCAAGGATATTATTTTTTTAGTTATTATTTCATAAATATTTTCTATCGGTATAATGCTATTCAAGATTCAAGTATTCAAACGAAAATTTATAAGTGTAAAATTAAAACAATTTTTAATTTATTTTTATTATTTTCTTTATCATGCGTGGATTAGTTATTAATTGAAAATAATTTTTATAATGAAATAATGGTTGAATGATATCACCGAGTGAAACGAAGCATTAAAAAATAATTAAAAAGTTCTCCGTCACGACTGGGATTCGAACCCACGTCGCTGAGCGATATCAGATTTGAAGTCGAGCGCTTTTCCAATCGAGCCATGCCCAAGGTTAGAGTGGGGAGAAGAGATTTCAGTATATGACTTGTAAGTTTTGTTTAAATCAAAATGGCGGTCTCCATATTTCACATGTCACTGCAATATGTTTTGAATTATTATAACAACAAACACAAACTGATTACAAAATGATTATAAAAAATATAAAAAAAATTGTGCGGTAACTCATAACTTCTGAATGTTTGTATTTATTCCATAAAATAATAAAGTTCGTGTAAGACCAATCTTGATGCAAGTAAATTTCGAGACCAGGGACACCATGGTGGCCACCAGATGGCAGCACTTGCAAAGAAAAGATTCGAGCTTCATAAAAATTTCTTTGGAGTGGTTGTTTCTGCAAATTGTTTGAACTTTGTTGAACACAGGTTTGAATCGCTGATTAGCATTGATGGACAGGTAAGATGGTCCTCCCTATCTATCCTCCTTGATCTGTGCTCACGTGATTCCATTTGCGGGCGGCCACCATCTTGAAACTATCTTACGCACATATGCGCGCACTTGCGCGGATATTCGCATGCGCATTTTCGCGGACCAATCTTCGCGCGAATTTCACATCACTGCACTGAGCAGTCAGATCCCCTTTTGCAATGTTGCCTCTAAACGGAAGCAGCCAATGGGATGGCAGCAGTCACACAAAGAAAATTAATAAAGTATAATAATTTCAAAGCATTGACGATATGCAAAAGCTTCAGCCAATCCCAGTTAGCAGAACTCTTTCTACCAATGGTATACTTGCCTTTTTCCACCAACATTCAAACTTAAACGACAAAGAAGCTGTTGAAGTTGGTAACCATAAACTTTCCAATGGCAGGAAACACTGTATGTATAAAAAATGGAAAAAGTAGCACTAGTACGTTGTGCGTTACATGTCTACGTATCAGAAAACACAAATCGAAACCAACGAAAAGATGAACTCAGGGAGGAGATCCCCTAGCCGTGGAGTCACGCGGCACAAGGTCACCCCGTGTCCACGATGTCCACATTTGTGATTCAAAGTGCATGATAGAGGGCCATAACACATCAAAGTGACACGTAATACGTCGCAATAGCATGACGTCCTCACTACACGGCCACGACAACACACCACGCACCAACACTCGAACACACGGTGATTCGAAACACAGACCACACGACACCGAAGAGCCGAAATTTCCAAACGTAACCTCACGGGCGGCGTGCGCTGCCGAAAGGGTGTCCGGTGTCCGGAACCGAACACGACTCGGCAGCAACAAAAGTTCACCGGGCAAAGACCTCCACCGGCCAAGGCCAGCGCAGGGCACCGGAAGAGCTCGGAGGCCGAAAAACCCCAAAAATGTAGATAAAAAAATTCACCCCCAGTCCCCCCCCGGACGTGGATTTTTTATTATTTTCCCGGTTACGGCGGCCACCCCCGGGAACCCCCAGGAAAAGTTTCGTCGGGTTCCGACGAACCCAGACGCTCGCCCAAAGGAAGTGCGTCCCAGCATAGGAAAACGCTGGTTAATTTTGGGGTCCCGAAAGTGATGTTTAATAATAAGGACTAATTATTTCTCTTTCCCTTTAAATCCTTTATACTTCATTGTAGAGCAATTTTCAATAATAAAAAAAGAGTAAAAAAACAGTAAAAAACGAACAGCTTTCACTGAGCTGAAAGCACTATCGAATAAACTGTCAATAAATTAGTATTTTTTTTATTTACTATTGTTATTTTTTATTATAATAGATTTTATAAATAAATAATAAGTATCTGACTTCGATGCAAACTGCTGAACGAGACATCTCTGTTATGGAGTATCGTCCTCAATTTTTTTTATTGCAGAAATGGATAGAGGGTACAAAGTTATGCTAACCTGATTCTTTTCAGATTTTTTTGAGACCGGGAACTATTTTTAAAAAATTATTGAAAGCCCTTTTTGTGACGTCACGCGGCGGCAAGTCCTATCTTTTTCTTAAGGAGCGGCGTCTCGTGACGTCATGAAAAGGACTTTCAATAATTTTTTAAAAATACTTCCCGGTCTCAAAAAAATCTGAAAAAAATCAAGGTAGCATCACTTTGCACCCTCTATCCATTTCTGCAATAAAAAAAATTGAGGTCAATACTCCATTGTGACTTTCTTCGTGACTTGGTGGGTTAAATGAAGATGATTTCATATCCACACCATAAAATTATCAACGCTTTTGCGTCGCTTTTAAATCATAAATTTAATAACTATTGCTGTGATGAATATAATAAAATTATATAATTAATCGATAAATTTAATTTGTATTGCAAGTTAACATGAGATTATTATATTATATTGAATTGTTATATATATATTATATTTGGGGGTTGAATGCTTCATAAGGAGAGTTAAATTTGTATTAAAAGAAAAAATAGTTTTATAAAAGGCTTATTTTATTTTCATTTTTTATCTGCCACTTTAAAATATACTCTGCAATCTCTGCATGAAATTTTTAAAAGTGTTCCGAATATTAGTTTTGTTTTAACCTTAATTGTTGTCTTTATTTCTAATTTTGATGGCCTCTTAGGCTCCTAAATCTTGACTATACATGTTATATTATGTAATATATTAACTTTTACATATAATTTAGATGATTTAAAATATAATTTAATGAATGTTTTATTGTTAATATAAAATTGGTACAACATTAATGTAAAAACACTATGACACAATGTGGTAAAATGTGACCATTTCACGTCTTGAATTTCAAAAAACAAATTCCTTGGTTTCACAAAACGTCGCTGCTCACGTTAGGTGGCGTGACAATACCGAGTTGAGACCCACTCTGGAATTAAAACGAAGTGCCAGACGCTTTTATTTCTTCACGAGCAATTTTTCAGACTATCTTGAGTATAATTCTTTCTGCGAGAATTCTTTCTTTAAGCTCACGTTTTAAAGAGAAAAGATTTTAAAATATCCTCCACGTAGCATTTATGATAATTCGATAATGACACAAATTTTCTTTAATCTTATCAACCGATAATGAGATAAAACTTTCAGGGATTTGAACGTTTAATTTTTTTAAATTATAATATTCAATTATATTAAATTTCACTATTTTGTAAATATAGAATTAATTTGCATACTTTTTAATGAATCTAGGTCAATCAAATCAGCAAACGTCATCATGTTGTATTTAGTGAGATCACCAATCACTAACTAAAATGTTTACACTGAAAGGTGGATTCGTTAATGATCAATTTGTGCAGCAGTGCAGTTAATTTTTAAACATGCGTCCATGCATGAGCCTGTGTACGGTAAATATGATCACCAAAGCGTATGATAAATTGAAAATCCTTTTAATGGAATTCAATACTGCTCATTATTTAGAAGCACCAGCATTTAAAACATATAAAATCTAGGTATTATTTATATACAGTTGAATCTACACCTCGGGACAACAGAAACGTTACCTTCATCTTAATTTTTAAGCTGCAGCTCCAAGAGACAGAAATTTGCGTACTTGCAATTTGGAAGAGTTAATGCAGTTTAGCCATACATAAAGTTCAATTCACAAGCCTACAAAGAACAAAGTAACAACGTGGACAAACAGAGCTACGATCGCATGTCTCGAACTGCGTACACCTCGAGACGACACCACGAACTTTACCCCTGTCCTGTTTATGGGCTCTGCCACTCAAAGAGAAAAAAAGAGATACAGATTTGCAATTTTGTTAAGAAGAGCAGCCAGTTTAGCCATCTTCAAAACGTTCCAGCTTACCACGCCTCCGTAGTATGCGTGGCAACGCCCAAAAACAGCACAGGGGTAAAGTTTGTGGTCTAGGGGGTCTAATTTTATAAGATTCGACTATAATTGGTTTTGCATCATCGGATCATTTCGCCGTGAGGTTAGGCAACTCTTTCAGCATCAAAAATGAGCATCAAGACCTGAGAAGACTTCGCCTTACTTCTACCTGTGTTGTTTGTATAATCCACTTATTTGGGATACGTCAAATAATCGAGATGTTCTTGCATTTAATTTACAAAACTTACAAGATATGTTACTCAAATAATATGTCAACTCAAATATACAAATAATCAGATTTTTTTTATTCTAATCGCTCCTTATAATTAAGCCACTCCGTTTAATTTTACTATATCTGACTGATGGTGACATCATCGGGTGATTATAGAAGCATCTATATAATAGTAAGTAGAAAAAGCATTATAAGAAAAAAAAAAACTAGGTGGACGGGGGTTATGTGTTTTTATATATTTTGTATTTTATCCTTCATGCCACGGAAGCAATTCAGTTCAAGATCTTTCTACTGTCAAGAGTATTAAGAAGGTCATGTTTAAAAATTAAAAAAATAATTAATTAATTAATTCACCGACTGATCCATGAGAGTTAGACATCTCAAATGACCTTTGCACATCAATGTCATCGTTTGCAGATGTCAATGACTGCGGAGTTCACGATGTGGTATCTGATGACAGGCGGGACGGCGGTCTGGTGTGCGGTCGTCTGCCCCGCTCCTCGTCCATCGACAGCGTGGTGGAGGCGTCCTGGGGCGGAGACGCGTCCCCCACCGGCCCCCTCTCGCCCTCGGCCTCGCCCTGCAGCAGCCACAGTGGACCCGCAACCTCCCAAAGACCACGCGCGCCCTCGCCGCTAATGATGGCACCTCCGCGACTACTACTAGTGTCCCCATCTGTCGGACGTCGGGCAAAGTTCGATCAGGCTACTTCAGGTAACTTGAATGACCGCAAGATTATCTGTCTAGTCTGCATGATTGTTGTAAAGAAAATATAAATAAAATTTATGACGTCATTATATTGTAATTAACATACTGTAAAATATTAATGAGATTGAGGCTCAACGTAGGTGGGCGATCGACGCAGCAAAACTCCTACAAATATTATAAAATATGTAATTAAGCTAGGGTTTAAATCATGAGCACGTTTGAATAAAAAATTAATTAAAAATATTATATATATATATATATATATTTTATTATATTATATGTAAAATTGAGCTGCTTAAAGAAGAAAGTGAAAATATGTTCAATATTTTCAAGGCTTATATTTACGCATTCATGCAAATGCTAATGACTATAATTGAATTTTTAATCTTAAATTAAGAAAAAACTCTTACTATCTTGCTGACATAAAATGCTTGTGTTTATTTTTTGATAAAATTTTAATTAAAATTTTCAAGGTAAAGAAATTCCACTTTTTAATAAAATCTGTCGTTCAACATCTCTCTCTCTCTCTCTCTCTCTCTCTCTCTCTCTCTCTCTCTCTCTCTCTCTCTCTCTCTCTCTCTCTCTCGCTCTCGCTCTCGCTTAAATGAAATACAAAAAAAAAATAAATAAAAAATTGCATTAAATAATAAAATTTTATTTACCTTAAATACGCGCATATATTAAACTATATTCGATGTTTAACTGTCAATTTTATATTTTATATATATATATCATAATATATGTCAATGAAAGTTTCGTTGATAAGCTTTTTTATACCTTTTACAAATAAAGGAAGCAATAAAAAATTTCGTGAGAAAATTCATCAATAAAATTTTAAACCAAGAGATAATTTTTGTGGTTTTAATTTGTAGTAAAAAAAGGTAATGAAATACTCTCAAACGTCACAACAAGCAATTACATATATTGAACTCTCCACGTTAATTCATGTATACTCAGCAATTAAATTGAGCAAATTCTACTTAATATCATGTTAACATATATATACAAACAATACATAAAAAAATCTAATTTAATTATAAAGAACACAAATACAAATTATAAATTATATTATAACTATGACGTCATAGTTTTTATGATGGGCGTAACTTTAGCAACAGAAAGAGATGCTTAAAAACGGATGGAGGGGAAAAAAGGTAAAGGTGCTCCGCCCTTGACCATGGTAGTAAAGATGAAGAGTTTGTTAAAAGTTGCACCTGGCTTACGAGGCTAGGTTAGTACAACTTACCTTATTATATATTTCCCCTCCAATAAAAAAAAAAGATTATACAAAAACTCTTTTTAGTTGTATGTGTTTTTAACATGTCGTCGACTACTGCATGCATTACCGGCTATAATTTATATAGCTTTGATTTTATGTCGTTATATGCAGGTATAAAGTGAAAGCAAGTGATATAGTTATTATTGCTACAACGTAATCTGTGTCGTCTGGATTATAGCAGTGTCTCATATAAAAATCCCGTTAGAGTTACGTTGACTAACGTGTATAGTGAGAGGAGGAGGACAGCAGCCTTGCGGAGAGTCTAGCGGTGGCAGTGTGCAAGCCAACAGGATCGAGTGATAGCCGCCACCGTGCTCTTATCATAGTCATAACAATGGAATACAATTATTGTTGTTATAGTGAATATTATAGTATTGTTGTGGTTGATACCTCATGGATTTATAATAGAATGTAATTGAAAAATGAAAAAAGCAAGACATGTAGTAATTACAGGTATGTATTTTACATAAATTATAAAATAATATTATTCATAGATGGTATATATTTATATTATATAAATAGATTTATTACTTATTTATTAAATCATCAGTTATTTATTTTAAAATATATAATATTTTAATGATAAAAAATGTTCCATTAATAGTTTTATCAAAATTTTACTGTCGTAATTAAATACTGCTCTATTAAAATACAAAGCTACGTGCGATTTTTTTATATTATTGCTAAAATCTATTTTAGATCCTTATATATATAACCTAGAGGTCAATTGGATAATAATTATTGCATGTATAATGCTTTATTATTATAGAGGTGATATATTCATAAATATTGAGGGCAAGATCAAGATTATAAACTCTGATAAAATAGAAAAAAATAGTATAAATAATACAACAGCTTATTCATACCATGCAGCTGTGGTTAAGTTTTATATATTGAGGATCGATTTAAAATAACTATCATAAATCAAACTACAATTAATATTTTTTAAATTTATTGCTTCAATTACAAAAATATAATATATTAAAACACTTGAATTCTATATAGCCGTTCTACACGTCAAATCTCTGTGTGCAAAAAAGTAGCCTACTCATTCGTCCTAGTTGTATGTGGTGAAATTGCGAGAATAATATTATGGTGAAGGCTGATTGCATCTTACGGGAAAATGCAACGAAGCGCGGAGGAGGTAGGTGGTGGTGGCGACGACGACAATCCTGCGTGGATGCAATCGCCTGAAGCCTTTCTTATATCTTCGCGCGTTAAATTATTTCAGTACCCTCATGGTCAACATAACAACACCAAAATATAAAACAACAATTTTTTTTTTCTCATTCCCAGACAGAGGAATAAATTAAGTTTGTGTATACGTGTGCTAGGAGAGTGGCACAAATCCCTCGACGACATTGGGTTTTACACTCTTCAGACTTTGTGGCGACGTCGGTGTAACGAGAAAGATTGCCTCTAGCGAAAACACACACAGTAGATATAACCTCGCTGCAGAAGCGGTCCAGCCTGTAAGATCTCTCACCTAGTACCCTCCAACACAAATCACATGGCATGCAACGTGAACTCAATCGTGGTCGCTTCCAAAAGTGCAATGTTTGACTTCGTTATTTGCAAATATTTCTCCAAAGGATAATCTAATTTTTTATATATTTACGTTTTACGTCACTATACCTAATTAATTCAAGTTTATCTGAGACCTGTTTTCTATGTAATATCTCCACTCTCCTTTACATAATTAGTTATTGAAATTTGGCCTGCACGAAAATTGTTTAATTTAAACATATAAGGTAAAGAAGAATTCCCATGGGCAAGTTAGAAAGTTATACTTTGCGATGACTTTACAAGACTATATAACTGGGGAAAATCACCCACATAGCTACATGACTGTAAAAATATTATTACCTGCAAACCTCAAACAATGATAACGCAACAATCTTCAAATATAGTTGTTGTTCAAATATAAATACTATAAATATTGTTTGTTGTCAATAAGCGAGAAAGATAATGCGAGATAAACAGAGAGCAAGCCATACTAGAGATAGAACAGAATATTTGGAGAGTCGTACGGCAAATCTTAATTAAGGATACCTTATGTGTCACGGCACCTCAGGACAGCTTATTGTTCTACTGCAACACACGTTCATCCAGTCATATTGTTGGAGAAACAGGAAGGATGTTCATACTTCCTCCACAAATTAGTATTCACCTTCGCAGCTAATAGCTTTCAGGGCTGATTAGACACCACTGAGTTTTTAACTGTCTGAGCCGATCCATAGTTGATTCATACAATATCATGAATATATTTTCTCTTGAAAGGAGCCCCAATAGGTTTCCAACTGGCTGGACCGGTCTATTGTCGTCTCATGCTCAGTAGCTAACTCCCAGTGCCACTGTCTACAATTCCCTTAACTTGGATTGAGCCGGCCTCGCTTGTTTCTAACTAAATAGGCCGCTCTATAGCTATTCTGTGATACATAGAAGGATACAATACTCAAAGCTTGTTACGTGCTCGTGCATATATAATTTCTGACTCAACCCCACTGAGGTACTAAAGTACTTGGACGGTGTACAGTCGTCTCGACACTCCGTGCACTGCTCCAGGATGTACCCTGGCAGGCAAAAGATGCTTCCCTCAGCATATTAGAAACTTTATATGCCCAGTGAGCTGAAACCCTAGTCCTCCTGACACGTTTCATTGTAATTTTATGTTTATATGATACTAACTGAACTGACTGTAAACGGGTTAATTTCCGGTAAGTTTTTACTTTATGAATGGGAAGCGAAGAATGAAATGAGTGGAATATAAATGTTAAAGTTAACGTAAATAATTCTATTCAATAATATATTATCAATATGAATTATGTTTCATTTAAATAAATAAAAACTTGTCTGTAGCATTATGAAATTAATATTATATAGTTCAGTGGAAATTAAGCTATTTAACATTTAATTTTAAAAAAAATGAGAGGGGAGTTAGTTATATATCAGGTTTTATTAAAGTAATAAAGATTTATACAGAGATATGGAAATATCGTTGACCATATTCGCTTTATGGTTTACCCGTGTAAGGACACAGATCAATAAAAATTTCATAAGAATGAAAGCTATTACTATTAAATATCCATAAGTTTATATGCTGCTATCTTGCATGGATTCTAATAGAATGACAATTTTTCAAAGGCTACTGCAACGTTTAAAGAAAACGTATCTATAAGATAACGTAATTGTCTTGTTTCATCTCGCGGTCTCATAAATTTACTATAAGGAGATACAAATTACATGCTAATTTTTGCAATCAAAAGAGATAGTTGGGTTGCCCGCTTGCAGGATAACGCCCTGGTGCTTTCCTCCCCTCCCTTTCTATCCCTCAGTTTTCTCATGTTTTCCAACAATTCCATATAATTTTTTATTTTATTTTATTTTCTTTATTCGAACTTTTTCGATTGTACAAGACAACATATGTTCATGTCAAAAAAACTTAATATTAACAAACATACATAACATCAAAACGCAACACTTTATAAATATAACAAAGGAAAAAAATAAGTATAAAAAAATGAACCACAATATTAACAAAAAATATGAACCAGGTTTTAAATCATAAGGATACAATACTCTCAGGCAATTTATTGCTCTCAAAAGCTTTAACTGAATAGAACTCTTTACTTATAAGGACATTTTTTAGCTTCTTTCGGAACAATTTACAATCATTTATATCTTTTAGGCATTTTGGCAGAAATTCATATATTTTGGCCGTTTGATACATTGCACAAGATTTGTATAAATTAGAGTTCAATTTGTCTGTAACAACATTGGATTTATTCCTGGTATTGTAATTATGAACATTATCATTCTGCAAATAAAGGTTAGGGTGGGATTTTTTAAATGAAGCACAGTTTAAGATGTAAATAGACGGAACAGTGAGCATATTTAGATTTCTAAAATGAGATACACAGGACTGTCCCTTAGGCAGCTTTAATATAGTACGGAGAGCTCGTTTCTGCAAAACAAAGCATCTATTTAGTAGGGCTGCCTTACTTCCCCAGTGAATAATACCATAAGCCAAATGGGAGTAAATATATGCATAATAAATAGTTAAAAGAGTTTCCACTGAAACATGGTTTCTGATAGTATATAACATAAAATTTGCTGAATTGATCTTTTTGCATACTGAGTTTACGTGCACACTCCAATCTAAACACTCGTTAACATGCAGACCAAGAAATTTAACAGACTCAGCTCTCTTAATGGTTTCATTACAAATTTGCAATAAGTAACTATGACTTGGAATTTGACGAGATGAGTGAAACTGTATAAACTCCGTCTTAGATATGTTAAGGATGAGTCTATTATCATTACACCATGATAGTATCTCGTTTATAGTTAATCTAGCTTTACGTACAAGTTCGTCTTCAGAATCAGCCGTAACTATAGCTGTGACGTCATCTGCATATTTAACCAAGACAGCACTAGTTACATGTTCAGGTAAATCATTTGTGCCAGTGTTAAAAAGGGTCGTAGAAACCTTCCCTCCTTGTGGCACCCCTAAATTAACTGGCAATTTATTAGAGATAAAAGAAGAACAGTGTCCATCTAATATAGCATTAACCTCGACATATTGTTGCCGATCTGTCAAATAAGAATCTATTAAATTTCGACTATTTTCTTCAATTCCAATGTTATCAAACTTATGAAGAATAACATTTTTATTTAAACTGTCAAAAGCTTTTGACAAATCAAAAAATATAACAAGGCAGAATAGGTTTTGGTTCAATGCTGAATGAACATAACTTAGGAGATCAAACATGGCAGTATCAGTGGAGCGATTTTTTAAAAATCCATGCTGACAAGGGGTTATTAAATTATTCTCAGTCCTATAATTAGTAATTTGATCATCCATTGTTCCTTCGAGTAGTTTAGCAAATACAGATGAATTCGTAATTGGTCTAAAATTATTAATGACATTTTTTGGTCCTTTTTTATGGTTTGCATATACTTTCGATGTTTTAAGACAACTTGGAAAAACACCCTCCATAATTGAATGATTGATTAAGTTTGAGAGAGGGGTGGCTAATACATGAGCACAATATTTAACAACAGTATATGGAACCTCATCAGGACCAGCGGCAAGTTTATTTGGTAGAGATTTCATGCGATTTAAGATATAAGCAGGATCAATAGTATTAAATTTCAATGTATTCATCGTTTTAGATTGACTATTGCAATTATTAGGATTATTTAGATTTAGTGGAAGAAACCTATCAGAAACCATGCGTTCAACTGTGTTTACAAAGAAGTCATTAAATAAATTACTTATCAATACAGGATCAGAAATAGTAACCCCATCCGTGCAAATTTCAATATTGCCTTGACTAGATGAGTTCTTTTTCGTTTTGCACTCTGTATTAATAACTTTCCAGGTAGCTTTGATTTTATTAGTAGCTGTTTTTATTGCTAGATTATTTTCATTAATAATTGCAGAGGAAATATTTTGCCTGTGCAATTTTAGTTTGTCTTTATATTCAATTTCTTGGGAAGGATTATTAAATTTTACATGATTATGAAATTGTTTTAGAAAAATGCTCTCTTCCTTAAGATAAGGGTTTTTTATAATCCACAAAGGTTTTCTTCTTTGACAATTTATGATTTTTTTAACTTTAGGAAAGGACTCATTAAAATTATAAAGAAATATTTCAAGAAAAATAGACCATCTTTCATCAGAGCTTAAATAAGGATTAAACAAACCCTGCCATTGTTCACATAATAAACGCATTAGAAAATTGTCCATATTGCACTTATCAAAAACACGTTTAAAAATTACTTTATTTTTAGTTTCATGGGATTTACTGTTCTTAATACATAACTTTAAAGTAACTACGGTGAATTTGTGATCTGATAATGTTGTTTTATTAGTCTGAAATTCTGAAACAATATCAATATTACTTTTAATTATATGATCAATTAAAGTTGAAGTTTTATTTGTTTCTCGAGTAGCGAGAGTATTATGTGCAAAACAGCAGAGTGAATCGTCCGCCCACATTGACTAAGAGCAATAATAAAAGTGGGCGTTTCAGTTTCCATGATAAAGTGTAGATTGTCATAAAAATCCTTTCAGGAGGTGAAAGAAAAAGGCAATTAAAATTGGAACAAAAGTCGTAGTGGAAATTAAACAATACAGTCGCACTGTAAAATTCTTTGTAACAGTAGCAAATCATTCATTTGGTACATCATGGAACTGAAAACGTTCTGTAGCTTTGTTTCTATTGACAACAAATCAGTCAAGGGTGTCGCTTTGTCTTTCTACTTTTATTCTTGAATTGATTCTCTTTCTGTATAGAAATCAGCTATAATATCAGGTCCATGAGCTTAAATTTTGAACAAAATTAAAAGTTACTAATTTTCTACAGAATCTGCTTTCTTATTGTGTTATAATCATATAACAATTATAATTGTGTCTTATAAATTGGAGAGCTGTAATTAATTTATATAAATAATAATATTTACGAATTTTCAGGTATGAAAAGTTTTAAGCATTTTCTATCATTTCATTAACATTAATTTTACTTCAACATAAAAGTGAAACCTAATATCAATATTTATTTTATAAATCCTGTTAATAGTTTCACACGAAGTTATTATTGCAAATGACGTTGCTGCTGTAAGATGACGCTACTGATAGCAATGAAGATATCATTTGATCCCCACGACATAATCTCTTTGCGGCGTATATCTTTCATGACCCGCACTAGATGTGAACCCGTGACCTCTAGACTATAAAGCGCACATTTACTGAGAATAGTACAAAACATCATTACTCATTACAATTATCAAAACATATAATTTACTATTTAATAATGACATGCCTTAGAGCATAATACTATCATTTATTCTCAACACAATCCACCATGTACTTTTATCACAAGCTTTTGCTGGAGCTGCTGGTACTTATTTTATTATTATACATGTTGGCGCGCGGTGTTGCAGAGTTGAATGCTAACCTACTTGGCCCGTAGCCTGAGGGCATTTATATACCAAAACCATACACGCATAACAATTATTATTATTACTGACCAGTCAACCAATGATTCGATGACGACATTATGACATCACTAAATTTAAATTAAGAAGAAGGCGTATCTGTGAAGTTTTTTTAAATAAATATAAATTTAGTACTGGCGTGAAAAATTATTCAATTAATGATATATTATAATTATTAAGTTGACCTATATAATTAAATTATTAATACTATAATAAATTACTTGTGATTTAAATTTATTTTGCGTACATATATACATTATAGTCCTTAAATAATGTTCAAGTTTTCCTTACATTGCATACTGTATTAAATTAAAAAAGTAATTGAAAGAATTGTAGTAAAAAAATATATAGTAGAGCGAAGAATCGCGAGCCACTCAAAGCACGTACTGCTTAGAAAAATAATATAAAAAAAAAATAAATAAAACAGCAAGAGTTAACAAATCAACTTGCAATTACGAGGTATAAAAATTCAAGCTGAACGAGAAATAAAATTAAAGTGCTCTTGTATATTACTTTCCGAATAAAATGAAAAGAATTTTGATTTATTTTAAAAAATACAATATTCTACAACGTCAAAAAATATAATTGTGCTGCAAATGCTGCAACCATTTTACTAGTTAATTAATATTAATAAATAAAATCATTATATTTTTTTTCTGGGTATTTTATAAAAATTTATATTTATACCAACTAATACATTTTAAGTAAAAATTATTGCTTACCTCAACCTAAGCGATCTGTTCTAGTTCTATAGAACTATATTAAGTATACTTAATAGACAGGAAAACATAATTTCAATGTGCGACTACTTATAAAAATGTTTTTTATTAATAAAAAATCATCTACACAAAGACAAAAGCGTCTCTCAATAAAACAAATGAACATTATTTTCTTAATAAATCTGGTACGTATATAATTAGTGAAATTCACATTAATAATTTGTTTAATTAATGAATATTCACTGCATTGTTTTTACCAACCTTAAAAGTATAAATGTTGAGTTGTAAGATAATTATGGTTAAAACTTTAATAAAAAAAGAGAAACAAAAAAATTAAATAGAATTCTGAGTTCAAAAACTTGTATATATATACAATTTTATTTTCAATTATAAATGTTATTAAATTACAAAATTCATCATCAAATATAATTAAAGAAGCATTGTTGATGTTATTTTTTTACATTGTTTCAATAAAATGAGTTTTGGCACAAAGTGTGAATGCAAACGTGACGTTGGGCTGTTAGAGAAAGAAGATTCTCCGCCTCCATTATCGCGGCCGGAGTGCATTCACTTCACGTCTCCTCGTCTAAGGTCAATGGTACTGCATTACACTGCAAGTGATTGCAGTCCATCCGGTGTTAATATAGCTGCAATTATTGCAAGTGACCTCTGTGATAATTATAATTGTTGTTATAATAAACAATGAAAATGGGTGCAGGTTGATCATATTGATGATAATTCAAAGTCATATTTTGAAGGATAATCATATGGAAAGTGTTAGTGAATTTTTTATAATAAATAAACACAAAGAACAAAGTCTAATTGTCATGTAAAGATTGCACTTTGCCTTGAAATTTAAGTTTGCAATATCTTGCTTGTGTTTTAACCTTCTTTCTATAATGCTCATGTACGTGATAACATTGAAAATTGTTAACAAATGATAACATGGACATCCTGTAAACATTGCAGTATAAAAAATATAAGGTTTATCTGTACATAATTATTAAATTTTACTATAGCCACTTTCTTGGTTATTAAAATATTAATCACCGTATTAAAACAACTAAATAATTTAAATATGATAGAATAGATAGTTTAATAGACAATAATGGTTGCATTTTTTATTTCATAATTAGAAAATATACATAAAATTATGCTTTTCTGAATTTTTTTCAGATTTTTTGGAGTGCGGGAACTAATTTTTAAAAAATATTTAAAATATCTGAATTAGGGTGGTACATCTGATGGGACAACCGTGACGTCATCAATAACCAATCACTGCAACCGTGATGTCATCAATAGCCAATCACAGCACGACAAATGACGTCACGGTTGTCTCATCAGGTGTACCACCCTAATTCAGAGATTTTAAATATTTTTTTAAAATTAGTTCCCGCACTCCAAAAAATCTGAAAAAATCAGAAAAGCATAATTTTAGGTATATTTTCTAATTATGAAATAAAAAAATGCAACCATTATTGTCTATTGGTCAGATTAGTATACAAGTAACATATCATAAATTTCTCTTGCAATGCATATAAAATTATGCAGCTATATTATAAGAAATCATTGAAAAGTATTATATTAAAATTGTTGAATTTTATCAACAGAGAATTGTGATAAAATCTTCAGTGCATTCAGATGCATTATGAGATCATTAAAATGATGCTGAGAAAACATGTACTTCCAACTCGAATCTTTATGATAAAATTGATAAATAACCTCAAGAAAACCTTAAAACTTGATATATTTGTGATTGGTATTTCGGTTCCTATTCGTTCTTACACATTAATAATAGGAATAAAAAAATTGTGATGTTTTTTATGATTATCTAATTTTTGCTCTGAAACGATTTTACATTTACGAACAAACCTATTTAATATAGTTTATAGTGTTTATTAGCTGTAGTTAACTGCCCGCTAGTACGTCTTCATTACTAATGTAACCACACACTGGAAGTATAAATAGGTAACATTAGATGACAGTAAATAAAACACGCGCGTCGTTCACACGTTTAATGCGCTTTCCTTATTCCATGATTTGCGTGCCAAACTGGATCGAGGCCAAATCGTCGTCGCATCAATGCATTCTCACATTTCTCACTCTGGGAAAACTTGACTGAAATATTTACCACACTAATTTTGTACTTTATTACTTTACATTAAATATTATTAATATGAGTAGTTTGTTAACATATTTGCTTTACCTATAAATAAATATGTATGTTAATGTTTTATGATCTTAAAATTTATTTTTTTATTTTTCCAATTCAATTCATAACACGTGTTTTTACTCGTTGTAAAAATTCGCTTCATTGAAAACTTGTGCTTAAAAAAAAAATAATAAATATACTGCAGTATAGATTTAACATGGTTCATGAAGTATAACGAAATGGTCATATCGACAGAGTTTGGCGGAAGAGCATGGATTGGAATGATAATTATATTTTTATAATCAAAACATAATTATTATTTATTATTATTATTTATTTATTCCATGTATATAACATTAAAAGTAATTTCAATTACTGGAAACAGAAGCATCTTATTTATGTTATTTCCAACAAAATAGCTAGTGAACATGCAACAATGATTTTCTTTCATATTATTCTCCTCAATTTTTATTTGCATATATATACATAAAAGTACGCAATAATTTAAAACTCTACTATCTTTCAAGCAAAGGGATTCCCTGATAAGAATCCATGTTATCTGTTTTACTTCCTGTTCCTGCTCATCATCATCGCTCAATTGTCACTCGGTTTTTTACAATATATTTTAACATTTCACGATTGACTTCCAGCATAAAAGTTCTACTGCGTGGTGTGATTTATTGTTGAGTTTATTTGAAGCTCGTGGCAGACTCAAAATGTGGGCGTCTTTATTACGAGATCTCGAGTTGTCACTCAACTTACCCACAATCGAGATAATTGAAGTCGACATAGATGGAGAAGGTAAATATCAATTAGTCTTGCCAGGCATTTTCCAACTAAAAGTTGAAGTAATAAATATTAATGACACTCTGATGTACATTTTCATATGTCTATCGTAAGTAATTGAAATAAAGTATAGTATATTTTATTTAATGGGGAAATATATATAAAATGTATGTTGATGTAATTAATTTTAATTGTATTATTATCGTTCATGAAAGGCACATGGTATAGAGTGGTATTTTACATTTACGTACTTAATGTTATTATCTGCTATATAGGAAAAATTATTTCAATTTCGATTATAGAAAAAGAGGGAGAGAGAGAGAAGGAAATTCAAATCCGTCTGACAGGAAACCGGAAAACTTTATAACTTCTATTTTATAAAGAATGTATTGACGTCATAAACAATTATGTCAAATCACTTAATTTATACAATTATTGCAATTACATTATTACGAATGACGAGATGCGACGCAGCTTTTATAAGAAATTGAATTACATTGTCTTTTAACAAAATACCACATCACTCTTTACTATATATAATTGTACTTAAATTGTTATAACAATAATAGTATTAATTATATCCAATTAACATTAATATATTAATTAGTGTTTATATTGAAGGAAATTGTATTCTATCGAAGCTTTTAATTATTAATTGGTATCATATACAGTCTTCCTAGCCACATAATTGATTTTAATTCTCATAAAGAAAAGGTTATAAACAAAAAGTTCAATTTATAAACAATTTTATGTGGTTTTATTATTTTCTGTACACAAGTATATCGATATAGTTGAGGAGGAAAAACAGAAAGAGAGTGGGGAGATGGGAAGGGGGAAAATTCTGATCACGCGAAGTGAGCAAGCAAGGCAGGCAGGCACTTGGCTTCACTACAACATAGGAGACTGGCTGCCCAAGGCACGGAAACTCTATAGCGCAGTAATTGCTGCCGTGGTGCATTATGATGTGTTCAGTATGGGCTGCTACTCCTGCAATGGAGTTATAAAGCTTCTTAGTGGTCACCACAAGTTACCGAGTTTGTCCTCCCTCATCAGTGCACAGGGCAAATACGAGGTCACTCAATGAGGAGTGAGATCACTGGTTGCCGCCACTTCCACATCAGTCTTGGCACGGTCTTCGAGCTGTCAAGATGCGATGAACCAGAGAGGAAACTGTGTACGAGTGAAGTGATGGATATGGATTACAGTGATTTGTGTACTAAAATTATAATATAGTTGTGCTATATTACATCCATAAATTAGAAATCGTTTGTGTTTAAAAAAAATAATAAAGAAACTGAGTGAAATAAAACAGTTTCACAAATACTTATATATAAAAATAATGTTCTCCAAATAAATGTTTCAATTGATTGACAGTTGAAGAGGTCAATATATTATTAACACGTGTCAGTCAATAGTGTGGGAGTATTTTCTGAGTACAAGGTCTACACAAAAGGTGCATGTAACATCGAGGGTCATCAGGTTTTACGTTACGCGATGGAGGTGGAACGTCGAACCTCCTCAGGCCCTCGAAGAGCAAGCTCGGTGCGTATGTCACTTCGTTTGATGGCATTACCAGCTCGATGGACTGCAAGACAAATAACCAATATTTATCATCACCATAGTCACCATGAGGAGATACAAAATGGTCAATATTTTAGTAGTCATGGAGAACATAATGAGCACCAACATGGACACATAGGTCGTTTAACTCTGACCATGGTTCCTCCAATATCACCGAGCATACACAAAAGTCATCCTGACCTTTCAACTCTACCGTTCATGACCGTGGAAGAAGAAGATGAGGATTATTATGATTATTATACACCAATCAGTACACCGGTTACGCCTACTGCACCGAAAATACCTTCACCAAATTCACCAATTAGTTATCATCCTGGATTTGCTACTCTTATAAGACATAGAAGAGGTTCTATGCCAGTTCGAGGTAATGATTACTACCTTAGAAAAATAACAATAACTGATATTATTTATTGTATAGACGTGTTTTTTAATGTAATTTTCTTTCAGATTTTACATTTAATATCAGGTTATGTTTTCACTATGCTATTTTGTGATTTTGTAGAATGCACTGCGATTTCCGTTACAGTAATAAATCTATACAGTAGTATTTTTTTTAATAATTGCGTAATAGACGAGTTCAGGTTTAGACCCGGCTCTTTGCAATCTAAATTAACAGAGTTAAGTCGGGCTTAAGCTAGGCTTAAATTCAGACTTCATCTATAGAGGGTAATACATTTACCGATAACAATTATGTGACTTTTAAAGGTAATTAATATATTGAGCTAAAATTTGCAGCATTGAAGTTATATTATAATTAAAACGTTAATTAATTAATTTCTGAAAAATCTTTGCCTCAGATTTAAAGATGAATAACTACAAAAAAAAAACATTTATAGGAGATTGACCCTCGAATGCTGTCTTATCTGAACGGATAAGATTGAAAGTTCCTTGATGTTTTTTTAACTGTAGAAATTTTTAATGCTGACAGGTGACGAATTATATTAATATTTTATATTAAATTTCTTACATTTGTGTGTATATATCACTGATCATATGAAAAATTATTTCACCATCAAAATATTAAGCGTTATAATCAAGCACAAAGCCATATAAACATTAAAACCTAACCATAAGAAGAAAAGTGGTCAGAAAAAAAAATCAGTCGAAATTAATTATTTTATTATTAGTGCTAAGCTAGCAGGTTGCAAAAGTTATCGCAACATCTGGTATCGTTATAGCGATTTAGTTCTCCAAAATTCACGCTACGGAGAACATAGTTACAAGTCATTATCGCTTCGCTGCTTCGGAATAGCAGCAACTTTATATCCTGTAAATAAACACAACAATAATCATCAGTACAGGTGGTAAGATTGAGGAGGCCGTGACAACAAACAAAAGCACCGTCCCACTATAGAGGGAATCTTGCGTAGGTAACAAATATTTAACAGACAGAAATGGAAAAATAATGTTACAGATTGATAGCAGTAAATTTTGGGAAAGAATTAAATAAAAAAAAGTTGAATTTATTTATCATGCTGTGCCAGGGAAAAATGTTATGATTGTCATGTTACTAAAATACTGCACTGGAAATAGTTATCATGAAGTAAATTAAAACATGATATAACCATTTTTAATAAAAAGTAAAAATGTTTAAGGAAGCTGATGCAAATGTTATATATTTAAAAAGAGTGATGAGGTGATGACAATCTTTTTAAAGGAAATTAAACCACGTAAATATTTGAATTTAATTTATATTTTTGTATTATAATGAATATCATATCGTATGGTTACAACTCGCGTCAACAGAAACTCAGCTGTTGGAAAATTATGACATCATATATCTTTAAAAATTATATAATCTATATTTCCTTCGAATGCTGTAATCAAATAATATAATATTGACGTTTTTTCTCTCTATATTTGAAGTATGTTATTCTATTTGCAAAGTAATGTTGACAAAATTACTATAATCAACATTATACAGTTCAAATGTGTATGAAGTATACATATACGTTGATCAAACAAATTTTATGGCATCATTAATTATTCTAAAATACTCGATAACTTATTTTATTGCATGCCGCTATATATAGCAATATAGATTATAAGGATACCCTTTTGAACAATTCTTTTGTTAGCCTTATATATATAAATATAATCATTAATGGTCATTTTGACGTCAACTATGTTAGGAAATTGACTCTTATTATAAAGTAGCAATCCTAGTTTTGAATTGAATAATTGAGATTCTCGATAATAAATTACTTTTTATAAATATTTATAATTTATATCTTGTGTTGTTCATGCTGTATTTCTTAATCCTCATTATTATGTTATTTCGTTACTAATTATGATTGACATGAGTGTATTTATTACAGTCATAATGTATAAGTAATATGATATAATGCATGGATTGATCACCTTGAAAAATAGCCTGACTTCAATATCATAATCTATCGTTTTCTTCAAGTATAAGCAATATTCTATTTTGTAATAGGAATAAAAACATGACTATATAAAGATTATTGCAATTTTAAGTTAAAAAAGCATAAATAGTTAAGCAATTAATAAATTTAATAATAAGGAAAAGAAGATAACTATAAACTGGGAAACACGTGGCTTTCAATATGGAAATTACAATTGCATGTAATTGACGTCATTAAATAATTAAAAAATTAGTTTCTTGATATCTTGAACAGATTCAGTATTGATCCAAAAATATCACATGATGTGATGTGAATAAAAAAAGGAAAAGGGTTCCAGCAGTTTATAATAAAAAAAAAAAACTATTTAAATTACGGTTACGGTTTTAAGCTGTTAGCTTCGAGACTATAATAATTTAATAACTCGCTGCGTTGTTGCAATTCAATCTTCATTATATTATAGATAAGTAATTAGTGTAATTACGCATACTAACGAGAGTACAATTAATATTTGTAATTAATTTATTGTGTGTTGTTGCAGAGCGGCCGCGCACCGGCATGGAGTTTCTGGTGGACGGCTTGGCGCTCTCCAAGGCGGGCAAGAAGCGACTCGACAAGCTCAACCGCATCAACATCCACCTCCACGGTACGTGTCGGATCCTTTGTACCTTAGTGATCTAGCTGCGTGCATTGTTAAGTGCATGTGGATATTCATTTTCTTAAGTTGTAATTAAATCTAGCTATATATTTTTGTCATGATCTATGTCTTTTTTTTATAATAACTATAGTAAACAATTTTCCTTCGATTTAATATGGCAGTAAAAAACTCTTTACAGATACAAGTATTAACTTACAGTTATAGTTAAAACCTTCATTTTATAAGAGGTAACGTGAAATGTGCTTTGAATGTCCTGTTATTGTAGTAAACGTCACTGCTTATATTTATGTCAAGCAAACGTCAGGAACATGACGTACATCTCAATTTACCGGAAAAACGTTGTATAGTTTACTTGCCGCCTTAAACTCACACCCATAAAACAACAAAGTTATCAGTGATTAAAAAAAATGCCCCAGCCTTACATTGAAATGGCCTAAATTCTCTTATCACTTCCTGTTCTATATATTTGGACGTTCATCAACAAGACTATAATTGGGCATAGTTTTCTGCAAGGGTGGTGGGACTCCTCCGATAACAGCTAGAATCCCTAAAAAATACAAGTTCAAGGTGCCCCCTATATTGTATGCAACCCCCGTCTAGCCTCACACAGAGCTGAGAGTTGTTTTTTTACATGTGAAGAAAGACGAGGAAAAAAATACAATAATGCATCATTGAGCAGCTCGTTTACCTAATTTTCCAACTCGATGACTATCAAGAGTAATAAGTAGCGCATGATGTGGAAGTTAAGTACTTAGAGGAAGTACCAATAAGCCACACTATCATTGTTATATGGTCACACTCGCAGATGTCACAATCTTATAATACCGGAAGTGCAGAGGTGGCAAGGAAGTCAAGCAGCAATATTTTCGTCTAGCGAAACTTACAGTCAAACTTTACATCGAGTTTCACTTTCAGTTGTCTGTGTTATATTATTTTAATTAATAACAAAAATTAATTGAGATGAAGAGAAAAGTAACACATACGTTACATACCCGTGTACAATGTTATAATTAGAAGTAACATTAATAAAATAGAAAGCAAAAATTCCTGTAACACGGTTACACGAATGTTTTGTATACAATTTAATATCACTTTGTTAATAGTTGTTGATGCATGGTAAACAAAAGGAAAGTGAAACATATAAGCACATGGTGAATGCAAGGAGCGGGCGGGAAGGTGAAAAAAAAACATATTTTAACATACATTTTGGATAAGATATTGGCAAAACATAAACTATAAAAATTAAATAATATACTAATACAGTAATTTAATTGAGAGCCTGGGGATCAAACGAAATTAAAGACCAATGCACGTAAAGGTTAGCTTCCTATCTCGTTTCACTGATAACGACCTGTAATGAAAATAATATTTGATTCCGCTTGATCTCCAGGCTGCCGTTATATAGCTGACATTTATATGTGTGCGTATATCCTACTGACTTTATTTTCAATCAACCTATATCTAAATTCAATTTATTTATAATTTAATTTTCCGAAAATTTTAATTTGAGTGCTAAAGTTATGGATGTCTTATAGAAAAATCACGATGAAAAGTAAAGTAATCCTTATTATTTATTATTGAAAAAAAATATATATCCAAACTTACATAAACGCATAATAATGAGTTACATTCGTAAAATACTAAGTAATACAGCTAAAATTTAATAGTCTTACAGGCGCATAATTCATTGCAAGCCTTTTAGAAAAGAGTTCTGCTTATCAGAATCCGACAGCTAAAATTTATGATTTTTTGCCAGCTAGTCTAAGAGAAATGGATAATATTTAATATAATAATATATTAGTATTTAATATTAAATAATATATTAATTATTAATTAATTAAATAATATTAATTTAATATTAATATTTAAAAATAATTTAAAGAATATTCTCAGTAACAAAGAAATGTGTCTGTCAAAATGTATTTTACTAATAAGTTGCCAGAAGAAGTCTTGTGTAGTGCTATTTTTTTTTAGTTTTTTTTTTTTCTTATTAATTGCATGTATTCTTATTTTAATATTATGGATGCTATTGTTGCTGTTGTTGATTGTGTCTTCGTTTTCTATTATTTTTTTTATATTGACGTAATCCATGTTGTACTTGTATAACCAGTAGTTGGATAAAAATAAAATGAAATGATTGCAGTAAAGAAATCTAATTTTAGTTTTGAAATTATTTACAAATTACATCCTTGTGCGTATTATATATTTCTTAATTTTTCAATATATCCTGGTCTAGCTGGCCTTTAGAGAGAACGTGCTGAAAGTAGCAGACGATGAACGCTACGAGGAGGCGGTCCCTCCAGCACGTCAGACACGCGTGTCAGAGTGCTCTGCTGCTGATGACGATGAAGCCCCACGTTGTAAATGATGTCTCCTTGTTTGCAGCGCTCTTCGCCGCGGTCGAACATGGACACGTGGACAAGGCGCGAACCATCCTCGAGTCCACCGACATCGACGTCAACAAGTGAGTAGAAACAATACACCTCGGGATAGCAAGAACGTTACTCTGTTTGTTATCCTTTTGTCACTGCGGTATTAAACGTTAATTTATTTTTATGTAATTGATAACATGAAGCTTGGAATGGCTCGTTTATATATATAGATAGGAACATCACACTATTAATTAATAATGTTGTACCTAAGCAATACAATATATATTACATGTATTATTTTTTTATTATGCGCATATATAACTAAATATTTAATATTGCGAGTTGTCTCGTAACTTCAAATAATTAAAAATATTCAATTATCACATTGTAGATTATTTACATTGGAAAAATATTACATTTCCAACAAATCCAGTCGCTATAAAATGTAATTAGAACATTCCTGTGGTACATTATACTGACAACAACTCGCGGCATCTCCCTGTATGTCCTGATTGAGGTGTTGACATATCGGTGACATTACTGACATTGTTGACGTTGTTGCCCGCAGCATCAACAGCGATGGACTGTCACCGCTGGACGTGGCGGTGCTCAACAATAGCAGACCCATGGCCAAGATGCTGATGGCGTTCGGAGCCCAGGAGGGCAGCCAATGTGAGTAACGATGAATACATTTCGTGTCACGGACCTGTTTAAAGCTGATGAACTCGAGATGGCAAATGGTTCCTTATAGTTGTCTCCGCGTCATTATTTTGTAAGAAAGTTCAGGTGGCACCCTATAGCTACTTATATATATTTAACTTCACGCGCGATTGTGACGTCTGAGGATGACAAAGGGGCGTAACTGACATTTATTTATCCCGTTCATACCTTGATAATACGCGAGAGAGATAGCTTTGTATACTTGTATTGTCATGCAGTCATAAAGCAATTTAACTTTTATCCATCTCCTAAATTCGAGGATTATTGTGTTCTCTATTTCGAGATCTTCGTGCCTACTGCTGCCACACTAACAGAAAATAATTACTGCCGTACAGATAAATTGATTACTAAAACTCTCATTTTCAGATTGTATATATCTTGTTACCCCACAGTTAAAAAATTATACTATCAAGACTATATTTTTTAAATGAACTCAGTACCTATAGTAATTTAGCATATATATTTTTATCATTTTTATTTAGTACCTGATTGTGATATCAAATTTTTGCACTCAAAATGTTTCTAGGCTAAAATCTAGCTATAAGTTCTCTGTAAACATGGCCAATATTTACCAATTATGTTGATTTACCTGATGGCTTCTGAGATAATGCTCTATAGTGCATAAGAGCCATTGATACGTGACTCCATGTTTCATCGTGCATGCAAGTCTCTATATATAATCAATACGTTACACATTGTAGTCAGTTATCTTACCTTTCGTTAGTATAATAAAATTTCTCTACTGCATGTTGTAAAATCATATATGCCATGGTTCTAGTCTGTTTATTAATTGGATTTACGTCATTTTTAATAACACAAATGAAAATGAAGTTAACCCAATTCCATTTTAAGCAAAGTAGTTCAGTGTGACATGCATGTCTTCTTAATAACCTTTTTGTTTTTGTTTTTTAATTTATTTCTAAAATAATTGGGATTGCAAAATATATAGTTTAAAATTTACATTTTGTAATTTGTTTTCTAGTTAAGCTAGAGAGAAAAACTTATAATTATGATATTACCTTGCATGGACAGAGGAAAATTTTTGTATTTGCAATTTGCATATCAAAATTGAGTAGTATATATTATATTTTTATTATTATGGAACATGATGTATTATATTGGTGGACAAATAAAGCGAACAACCTAATTACTGTGTTGTTCAAATTAAGAATCAACTCTTTAAATCATTCATGCATATTGTAAAAACAAGAGAAAAAAGTTTCTTTCAGGCTAATTATATATTGCAGAAAATGTTTTATATTTAGCTTATAGTTTTTTAAAATTAATATCTATAATACAAAAATATTCAACAATTTGTAGGGAATATACTCACTGTCATGACAGTTGAAATTACTAATAAACACACCATTTGTATAATAAAAAGTAATTGGAAGTACAATTTACAAATTAAGTTGCCATTTTTTGCAGTCGATACGCGAGAAGCACTGGGGTCACACCTGTCCCGTCTCCTGAGTGAAGCGGAAGCTCGTCTTCAGGAGATGGCCCTTCAGCCTCCTGAGGCGGGTCCAGACCCAAATGTGGGGGTGGGCGGTGCTGTGGGAGGCTCGGAGAAGCAGCGGCTCATCTGGGAACGGCGGGTTCGAGGACTCAAGAAAATGTTACTCGGCTTCGACCAAGCCCGTGAGTGTTAGACACGTTCGCCACGTGGACAAGTCTGACACGTGTTTTGATGTGCAGGACCGCCGGATGAACCCTCGCTGGTGGCGCTTGACGTCACGGGGACCACCATAGTCACCGTTCGCTTCCAGGAACCAGACTTTCAGGACAACGCCATCTGCACCAAATACAAAGGTAATTTTATCAACATTATTGAAATACTGTTGAAATTTTAATAATTTATTTTTTTTTTAGTTCAAATATCTTGTTATTAATAATTACAGAATTATTAATCAACGTTTATAAATTAAATGGAAATAAAATTACTCCTAAAATTACCTGCCTGACTATATCCGAGGGAGTTACGTGTTACATAGCAGGCGTCACAGAGCGTCACAATAGTGACGTGTCAATGCAGCTGGTGTGACAGGGCGGTGCTCGCGGTGTTTCAGTGCAGTGGAGTCACGGCGCGGAGTTCAGCCTGCTGGCGGGCGAGCGAGAGCTGCGGGACGCGCGGGCCGTGGAGATGACCATCAGCGACCTGCTGCAGGGGAGACGCTACTTCTTCCGCGTCTACTGCGGCAACCTCATGGGCTACGGTCCACACAGGAACGCCGTGCCCGCCTCTGTGGTGCCCTCAAGTAAGTCACTGCATGACAATGACATATTATATCTAAAATTTTGTACATCCCGCCTCAGAACCTTAGGAAACATAAACATTAACAACAGGAGTGCAATAATTTTATTTATACATTACTTTTATTTTATTTATTTCACTTTACTTACTGTATTCCGCCAATTACTAAATTGCTGAATAGGCGAACTTTACATCGGAATATTCCCTTTATGTTAAACGCAGATGTTCTCCACTGCGCAAACTAGCATGAATTTAACTACTGTTTAAAAATAATATACTTATAAAATAATTGTATATTATAAATATGTTGAATAGTCTTTTAATAATGATCTATAGCAAGCTTAAATATTATTTTTATATCGTATGTTTAGTGAATAACATGATTTAAAATAAGAAAGGAACCTAATATTTTGAGACAAATACAATAATTTTATAAACATGCGAAGAATCGGGCATTGCACCAGATAAAGTCGCAGTGTATGAGCAGGGAACAGAGATAATAATTATCTCTGTTCCCTGGTATGGGAATGAGTATATAACCATTTATTTACCATAATTACCATTATAGCATTTCTAACTGACTGTGAGAACATTTTTGGCCCAAAAATGTTCTCAGTTAGAAATGCTATGGTAATTAAATGGTTGCTCATTCTTATACACTGCGAAAATTTTGGCTTATATTTATTTTTTTATTTTTTCTTTTTTTTCTTTTTTGCTTTTATGGTGTGTTATTGTGATGGTTGTATATAGCTCGAATTCTTTCAACCAATAAATAATGTACCAAGATTATATAAGATCAAGCTTCTCTGACACTCTCAGTTTACCTGAGGAAGGGATTGATTATAAAAGTCATGTTCTGATAATATTGTAACCTATGCAGGCTGGCGGGATATGGAATCTCGGAAGGCTCGCTACACGGGCCGCGTGCACGCACTGGACGACTTGTTCGCACAGACGAAACGAGCGCGCCCCGAGCACGCCTCCGAGTTGCGAGCACTCGAGGCCTCCCCCGGAGAGACACCGCAGCCGCAGAGGCGCAACCAAAAGAAAACCAAGACCATCAAGCAGCTCTTCACTGCGGCCTCCAAATTCCAGAAGAACCTCAAAAGGTAAGGTCAAAGGGACAGGAATCAAACACAATCAAGCACACAAAATGCCTTCATAAAATGAAAAATTGGAATTGGAAAGACATCAATTCTATAATCAAAATTATAGACCTTTTTTAGTTGAACATATTTTTAATGCATTTGAACACTTGTGCACAGATATAAGACATATTGACGTATTTTTATATGAAATGCAGTATACACTGATGAGATAGCTACACTGATAGGTTTGAACCCTCCCCATTATATTGTGGCTTTGTCTTGACTTCTAGCTGACCTCTAAATATCCTTACAGGGGCGTGTTCCTGGCATGTTTGCTGTATCACGAAGACAAGGTGCTGGTGACCAATGAAGACTTCCTACCCGTCATCGAGGTGGACGATGCGTACCCGAGCTGCATCCACCCTGACTTCCACTGGCTCATGAAGGTAGTCTATCTTCCAAGTGGATAGTCTATTGTACATAAATGTTTATTGTTATTTAAAATATGACTACAGAATCTCAAATTTTGTAGCGTCACTATTTTTTTGTTGCTCCAATTTACACACTCAAAATCTAGTTGTATGTGACGTCATGAACATAAATATGTGCTTATACCTCAATATTGACGGGGTAAACATAAACAAATGCTATAACTGTAAAATCACGTTATATTTGTGTTTTTTTATGTTACTTAAATTCATCATTGCGTAATTTAAAGACTAATAAGTTAAACTTGTTAACTAAAATATAATTGCTGCATTACCAAATCTGGAATACTTTTCAAGGTTGCGTGCACGTGGGATGACGTGAAATCGCTAAAACAGGACATGGAGAAAAGTCTGAGCTCGTCCGCCGTCCACTTCCGGGTGAAACTTCTCCAGGCTGCTAGTCAAATGCAGGTAAGGAGGCTACATTTAACACACTGAACCAATGCAAAATATTTGCTTTTGTCATAAATTAATTTACGATGCGTCATTGCCATTAGACTTTTTTTTTTGCATACAATGAGAAACAGATGCAAAATTAATAAATTCTCTATGTATGTTAATATTTACAATTGTCTGGTCTCCCTTGTGTTGCAGACGGCACTGAGCATGCAGGACCTGGGCCAGCTGCACCCACGGCCACTGCGGGACTCTGAAGGCACGCTGGTGCTGTGCACGGTGACTGCGGTGCGCTCGCCCAAGGCCGTGTCCGTGCTGAACGCTCGCTGGATCCCGCTTAGCAAGGTGCAGCGCCGCCTGCCCGTCGCGCCTACGCCCGAGCAGGAACAGAGCTGCAACGCCGGAGAGGCGCTCATGACTGCCATTCCAGTGAGTTGTCACCATCCACACTTTAACGGTGTGAGGCAAATTGGAGAAAAAGGGGTCATAATAGAAGAAGAGGGCTTTTAACACTGCACTCTAAAATATAAATAATCAATATTTAAAATCTGGCTAATAGAAAAATTGGCATTACAATCCGAACTCTCGATTTTCTGTTGAGACTTGTTTTGTCCTCCGAGGACCTCTCGTGACACCTGCTGTTCTGTGTAGGAGATCATCCAGTACCACCAGCTGAGTGGTACCAAACTGACCCGCGGACTGTACCTGGGCTACCTCAAGCTCAGGAGCTCCGTAGATCTCATACAAATCCTCGTCTCGAACAGATTGCCAAACGTTCTACCGCACTGCAAAATCCGAGACAATCCCCACGTGTGCTCGTGAGTATTTTTTGCCTTGCCCTATCAAAGAATGTCGCTTCACTTCAGACCCTATAAATAAAATTTAAAAAATACCAATTATTTATTGAATTATTGTTTGGTTTGAGTTACACTCATTGTCAGTTTTTAGTTTCTTTAATATTGAGTTAACAAAATAAAATAGTAATAGAGTTAAACCTATGCATATATATTTTTTTATCTACATGCAGTACGATGCAGTATTCAGTTCAACTTGTCATTTAATATGGTATATTATATACTCTAGCACGTTGTGACCATTGCTTGATGTCTTTATATTATGAGTATTATGACTGTTTGCCCCGTGACTTCAGAGAGGAGTGGGAGTGGCTGAAGCGACTGAGTGCGCGTCACAAAGCGGCGGGAGGGCCGGGCAGCGGCAGCGAGGGCGAGGCTGGCGAGGCGGAGGCCGGCGGTGAGCAGGAGCCCGAGGAAGTGGCACCCTCGGAGCAGCAGCGGGCCTTCACGCGCCTCGTGGCCGCCACGGCGCGCAGGCTGCTCAGCTACATGGAGGTGTCGCAGGAGGACGCTCTCTCACACAGGCAAGTCAGCTGTCAGGGTAACTACCATGCAGGCTTGAGTGTGTTGTCAAGATATCCTCTTATATATCATCTTTGCGTGCTATCCAAATTCACGTGGAATAATTATTACGATAATTGATTATAATTTGTTTTTAATGCACTTTTAAACTAAAGGATTTTGTATATAACCTCTGAGTTTATCCTTGTTTAAACCTAATATTAACTAATATTTACTGGATTCCAAAAACTTTCCGCAAAATTAAATGCATGCAATTTATTTTAAACGTTAAACTCTAAAAAAATTAATATCTATTACGACAGTAAATAAATAGCTATAAAAGTTATGATTCCCATCCATAATAATTTAGTCCAAATTTTTATTTCAATATTCAGGCAAATTGTGTTCAAAAATTCTATTATATACAATCATGCTAGTTTCGTAACAAATTTAATATTCCTTTCACCTGCAAATTAAGAGGTCAAATTTTGAGATTTCAAGTGACCCTGTGATCAATCTTTAACAATGACGCATATCTGCAGACTGTACGACGCGGAGGTGGTGGAGGTGAGCCCCGAGGTGTCATTCCTGGTGGTGGTACCTGCGGCCGAGGCGGTGTGCGCGGTCCCCGGAGCGCGGGACCGTGAGGAGCCATTGCTCCGCCGCGAGGACCTGCTGCTACTGCCAGTGCAGGCCTTTGAGATGTCTCATCTGGCCACCTACCAGCGGGACCTCATCTCCCGGTACGCGCGCCTCAGCTCTATCCTCGAGACAGACACCATCCTGGCGCAGCACACGCACAGAGAGGTCAGTCAACATCCTTTATTTAACTACTCAGGGTGTGGCGGCGAAATATAGCAAAGTGATCTGTTAAACCCTAATTGAATTTACATTTATAATATCGTAAATAAAACCATAAAAATTCAAGTGACATTGTTTTAAAAGTATAATGATAATAACGCACGAGCGGCATAACGCTGCAGGTAACTTAAATTTAGTAATTTCAATTTTTTTTTTCTTACTGAAGATTCCATTGTTTGATTGATTTACATAAAAATATATTTTAACTTTGAATAATTTTATTTCTATTTATTTTTTTCCGACAATGTAGGAAGTAGGATGCATGAAAGAGGCCAGGAATCTGTGGTCATGAAGCAGGAGCCGGAACTTCCTCTGCTTTGCATTGCTTGCGTATTCTTTTACAATATTACAATCCAACTTTTTCAACTTTTCCGTGTTTTAATTAATGGAAAAATACACCGCAATTACATTAATTTATTAATTAATTGAAATAATAAGTAATTATGCTGTATAATAATTTAATTTAAAAACACACGTCGTATATATTAGTCTATGTTTATACTGATGACATCGAAACTATAATACGACATTAATTGAAAATTATATATTTAATAATTAAAAACATAACCAAAAACTACTCAAGACTATAGCTTAACATAGAACGTCATACGTCATTGGAAGCGTATATTGCTATCCAAATCTGTTACATCTTACGCAGTTTTCCGATCTCACATACCCCACCGCATACGTTCAGTAAAGTCAAGTGACGTACGCCACTGCGACAGTGCGACTGCAAGGAATTTGTGCTGACATAATTCCTGAACTTTATAGGCATTCTCGGCCTCCGAGGTGACCACGGCCAAGGACCGGCTCTCGAAGCTGCAGGAGCTACAGACACGTGTCAACGCCACGTGGAAGGGTGCTCGCTGGATCATGGACCTGCTGACGTTCGCGAGGGACCGCAATTGCGTGGGTGGCGTACCGCTACGGGCGCTGCTCCCCGCCATGCTGGGCTCGCCAGGACCGGCACCTCCCGTCCCACCCCCGCACAGCGCGCTGAGACCCCGACAGCACCTACAGCCCCCCACCTCCTCCAGCCCGGCAGGCAGTCGCGGCTCTTGGCCCCCACCCCCGGCGCTGCTAGGTGAGCTAGTCACCGTCTCGAGTGTCATGCGAACTTGCAGTGACATTCGCATATCTTGCATGATGGAGTTGAAAGTGTATTTCAGTTAAATTGATAATCTCATGTGTAAATTTAACATTATTTTAACCTACTGTATGAAACATATTAACGTTTATTTTCCACAGCCCCTCGTGGTGGCGAGCACATGAGCCGCAGCGAGCAGCAATTGTACCACACCAATATGGAAGACGCGCACATGCCAGCGCAGTCCATGACGTCATCATCTAACGGTGGTATGGGGTTGTTCCCCCCGGTCTCGGTGTCTCCCTGTTCGGGGGCGTCCAGCTCGTCTCCGTGCCGCCTGCCCCCTTCGCGCTCGGACGACCAACTTCACAAGAGCCGCCGCAAGTCAAGCGTGCCGTCCGCACTGCTGCTGCGTTCTAGCGGCCACTCCCAAAGCGACTCGACTCTGCCTCAAGGCACACCATCGCCTCGTCGAGCTTCATCGTCATCGTCTGCCTCGTCCGTATCGGCATTGCTAGGGGCGACACCTCCGCGGCCCGCACTGCCCCCGCCCCCACCCACCGCCTCCGCCTCGTCACTACAGTCGTCTTCGGCCGAGGACGATGACACGCGCTCAGAGCATGACCCAGAGTCCGAAACAGAGCCGCCGCCACAGGTGCCCAGCTCTGCAATTCTCCAGGTAATGACCCACGCTACTTGTTTGGTTAACTGTATCGCTGGTCAGAATAGGAAAGTTATATTTCAGCCATCGTGGCGACAGCATTGCAGGAATGAAATCCTGTGTTACTTATACTGAATTCTCAGCATATAGCTTAACTTTGACTTTGCATTTCTTGACCATGGATATAATCTTGCTCATAACATCTTAATCATTATATAGTAGGTATATATTATATACCTTATAATAGTTATAATTATGCTGTGATCATAAGCCATAAACAATCAAGTGTTATATTTATGTTCACAGTATAGTCGTGTCCATCATTTAAAAATCTTACTTAAATTATGATATTTCATACAAATAACTTTGTAAAAAAGGAAAACAAAAAATGTCACTATGTTAACAGAAACTAACTTTTCATATATGGCGTCCACCTTCCTGTAATAACATGTCTTTTATTGTGATATTTAGTTAAGATTATTATTCAATTTAAAGTGGAATAATTTAAAGACCCAAGTATCACAATGAAATATAAATTAAAGGACGCTTACCACCACGCCGTGTATTGCAGCTATGTTGGTGCTCCGAGGCGGAGACGACGGGCAATAATGAGCGTCTCTGCTAACTCGGTGCAATGTTCTAGCTGCCTGCCGAGGACTGTAAGTGAGCTAGCCGAGCCTCGCGCCAAATATGTACGTTGTTCCCTCCTCCTAACGTTACTGCAACCAACGTACGTGTCTGTCCTGCCTGCCTGCTGAGTGCTGATGGTGCCTTTTATTAGTGTTGTGTGGCCTGCAGATATGCGGTTTCCTCGGTTCCCAGTACTCATATGTCACTGAGAACCAAAGAAATTGTACTATAGTGTTTGTTGTTAATTATTTGTATTGCTAGTGTTTTGTAAATAGTACCTTTAGTGTATAATTACATTCTAATTAATATAAAATTCTCACCGGAGGTAGTCAAAGTTATAATACTTATGAACTTCTTGCTTGTATTTGAATTTTGAAATACAGTACGAAGCTCTGAATTAGTGTAGTAAATTAGGCATATTTACGGATTTCAAAAATTGAAATACGATCAGGAGGGCCGGAATGTTACATTTTCGGCTGCTTTCGGTGGGAATGTTCATTTCATTAGATTGTAGCTTGATGGTGTTTAATCTACCAAAATTGAATCGTATAAAAGATGGGCATTTTAAACTAATATACATCAGATACTAAGGTTTATTGACAATAATTTATAGCTAACGGTATCTTATTCAAGGTTACAAGTAATAGCAAATGAATATTTTTTTGCTGCAAAATAATAAAAAAAAAAAACTAAAAACAAAAAAAAAAAAAATAAATAAATAAAAGAATCCTCTTATAAAAAGGTATCGCCATCAATATTCGGTAGTTATTATATTAATTTTTATCCCATGCAACATGACCAAACCTGTAAATATATATCTTGTAGAAATTACCAATTCTTTAGGTAACCTGTTGATAGAAATACCTTTATATATTATATTATATACTGTATGAGTGAATGGTATACTTATATAGAGCCTGAAGTATATAATATGCATAATATGTTAATCAAACAATCATCTTTACTGAATTTTGAACATAAATAATAAGTAGTATGATATTTAAATTCAGAAATATTTAATTTTATTTAATTAATAAATATATTGATTAATTAATATTTACCTGTGCGAATTGCCTTTATTTGTGCTTTTGATGTTGCTTTAAAAGTATTAAATTAATAGGCGCATTTCCATGGAGCGTGGAAAGCTTGCTTCAATGTCATATGGCGTCCATGTTGGCGTGGAAAAATCGCGGCGCGATTTAATCGCTGCGAGAAAGCGATTTTTCCACGCCAACATGGCCGCCATATGACATTGAAGCAAGTGCGCCTTTCTCGCCGCGTCAAGCCTCGCTTGACATTCGCTCCATGGAAATACACTTTTTGCTAAATGCCAATTTTTTTTTACATTGAGTATAGTAAAATTGATATAAAAATACATTTTTACTTTAAAATTCAATGGAGTTATCCTGATTTGTTGAAAATTCATAACATTGATATCATCATTAAATCACATGTCTTGTAACAAGATAGAAATGTCAGACACGAGATTGACAGACGTCACCATATTCTCTTGATTGCAGGTGTTCACGGCGTACGAGACTGGTCTGGCAAGCGGCACGAGCCTCAAACTGCACGTGACAGCACGTACCACAGCCAGGGAGGTTGTTGACCTCGTTGTTCGCCAACTCAACATGGCAGTGGTTCTGAAAGGTCGATCTGGTCCAGTCTACGGCAGCGAACAACTTAAATCATTCTGTCTAGTAGCAGTCATAGGAGCTCGTGAAAGATGTTTAAGAGATGATTTTAGACCTTTAGCTTTACAAAATCCATGGCGTAAAGGTCGTTTATATGTACGTATGAAACAAGATGTGTTGGCTGCTATAGAACAAAGCTCAAGACATTCTGCGTATCTTTAACGTTAAACATCAACAAAATGCTCTCTGAAAATAAAATTTATAAATACATGGATAATCTGCATGTGTGCACTTTCTTAACTGTTCTGCATTTATAAAATACATTGAGGAATAAGAGAATTATGAGACGTGATTTTTTTTTTTTTCGTGAGTTTTCTAAGCTCTGAGAGAAATGTAAAAAACTGAGAAAAACATGCTTGTAAAATAAATTAAACTAAAGATAAAACGATTACATTGAAAAAAAAAGTCGTATAACTTTTTATACTCGATTCAGTAAAGCAAACAGAACGTTCGTTACAGTTTATCCATGTAATAACAAAATGTTAAATTGCTATATGACAACTACTACAACAAATATTTAAATAAAAAAAAATACATAACGTGTCAATCAACGTACAAAGGCCTACTTAAAACTTATTTGATAATTCACAAAATTGGTGCAATTTTTCAAAACGTTTTAATATCTTGCCAGCTATGCTGACGTAACAGCAAAAAAATCAACATAATTTTTTTATCCAATAGGTTAAGGAGAAAAATAATTAGTAAACAAACAAGAAATGTTGCTGATAATTTTTTTTAATAATTTTTGACAAAGGCGTTATTTTTAATGCATGAATGATACTCATGGGTATGAAAAAATAAAGTGATAAATATTTTAAAGAAGAACAAACAAAAAAATTAAGAAATTTTTGCGAGATTTCTATTGGATATAACTTTGCATTAATATAGTTATGTATACTGTACGTGTATAAAAATTTATGTTAAATGTAAATAAATATATAAAAAAAAGTGATCAGCATTTTGTTATGGTGTGTATAAATTAATTGTGTGTAAAAAAAATGTGGGCTTTTATAAAATTTTAAATAAGGTTAGAAAATAATAATTATGATATTATTATTCCCACATAATATATAGATAATTATGGCATATTGTTTTGCCAATGTTCCTGTGTAAAAAAAAAAAGATTATTTTATAACAAATTGTTGCCTCATAATTAATTATTGTTAAATATTTAAGAGGTACTGTAATAATTATATATAGCTTATATTTGTTGATGATCCATAGGAAATTATTACTTGTAAGAAAAAAAAGGTAACGTACCAATAATTGTAATATTTATCAGAGGTTATTTACCTGGAAAGCTAAAAAATGTTCTTTTTAATATGTGAGTACGATTAACTAAGGGTGACAACAAATTAAAAAAGCTTGGTAACGAAATTCATATCTTCTTATTGTAAAAACACCAACAAAAGTACTTAAATTTATAAATGGGCAGATTCAATGTTTCAAAAAAAAAGGGTGTCCTAAATGTGATGTTATAAATGTTAAACCACTAAAATATTGTTTAACAAATAAAATGCAATCTAATTTTCCCACCAAATATTTAGATTTTAATGCACTGGTGCTAATAAAGCTAAATATTTTATATTTTTAATGACAAGCATAAAAAAATATATATGTTTAATTACAACAATGCAACTGAATCAATCAATCCGAGCTTGTTTTTATTTCTTTTAATAATAAAAAAACTATACATTATTTGATCCATCCATGTTTAAATGTGCTGAAAATACTCGTTTAAATAGCATTCTATATATTATATAAAAAGCTTTATCGTAAAATAAAATTTGAAAGACGAAAATGTGTGCTCAAATGCGACACGCAGTTGTTACGCACAGTGTTTTAATTGTTGAATGTTAATTGTAATTAAAACATTTTTATTTTCAGTTTTTACCCTTGCTCATGGAGTTTTTATGTAAACAAGAAAATAAAGGCAGTATAAAATTATGATGATGATTAAATAAAAAAACTGTTTTTCATGTTAATGGAAGTCATTAATTTATTTATAATCTAAACCTTTACCAGAAGTGGATTCACACATGGGAGTGGGGGAAGCAGAATTAAGTGCACATGTTGTTGTTTTTAGTTTTTATTCATAAAATTTTAGTTAGTATTCAGTTAAAAATAAACCATAAAAAAATATAAAATATATAAAACGTCTGTGAAAAAGGGTACACTAAAATTTTTGTGCCATATATTGGAATTTAAGTCAGTTAAGATTTTTAGTAATGTAATATGTAATAATCATATATATATATATAATATATAATTTGAACATAAGAACTAAAAGAGAGGTGTTAAAAAGCATGATAACTGTGTGCTCTGATAAGAGCTAAGAGAGCAGGTATTAGTGATGACCTTTTTTTTTTTTTTAAATATGTTCATTCGGAAATAAAACATACAATGGAAATACAAATTAGACCCCAAGAGTTTAGAACTCGATCGTAAGCGAGGAACGCTAGTTTGTTGTTTATGAATCTCGGAAAAGATGACAGAAATAAAAAACATGTACCTTTTTTATAAATTGTAAAAATTAATACATAATTATATGACATAATTAATAAATAAATTACATAAAAATTAGAAAAGTAATATAGAATAGACACTTAAAGACAAATTACTATATAAATATAATTTATAAAGATAATACAAACACAAAAAATAAAATAATTAAAAATGCTTCTAGTACATTTTTTTTTTATATAATTTGAATTTAGATGTATAAAATTTAGATCAGAGGAAGACTGCAATAGCTGCAATGTTGCAGCTAACCATCAACTTTATATTATTGCCAAGATACCAAGAGGGTCTACTAAACATTGACATGATTAGGCGGCAGATCAACTAAAACTTTGCAATGCGATCAGAAACTTCGAAGATCATGCGAAGTTCCCACCACCTGATGTTGCCTTCGTATATACATACTTGAGACTGGTTTAACCAACGGATTTCAAGTTTAGTGCAGTTTATAATAAATTACATGCAAAAAAAAAAAAAAAAAAACGAAAAAACTGCATGAATTTTCTATTGCATATTTGAAATTTTGGATACAGCATCTAGCTCCAGTTATGTACTGTCAATTTTTTTGAGATTTTTTTAACCCTTAAAATCTGGATGAAAAATGCTGCTGCGTCACAGTCATGACAACGTCTTTCACTAGCTATGATGCTTGCATGTTAAATATTTGCATGAATGACGTCACAACGTTTTGGACAATGATTTTGAGGGTGTTGGATGATTTAAAAAATGTGAAAAAAATCGAGGTACATTACTCTATTCAAATATGTAATTAAAAATGTCATGTATAGGTATACATTGTGTGTCATATTTTGCGAAAGAGCTGTCTTAACTTCTTTCTTTATTAATAATATTATTTAATATATATTATTAAAATTCATCGAACTTTGCCGTATTCAAAGAAAATATAATTATATACCTTCTGCAGGTAGAGAGAGAGAGAGAGAGAGAGAGAGAGAGAGAGAGAGAGAGAGAGAGAGAGAGAGAGAGAGAGAGAGAGAGAGAGAGAGAGAGAGAGAGAGAGAGAGAGAGAGAGAGAGAGAGATAGACCCCATTTTATAAAATACATGTTATATGTAGTTGTAATATATTATTCAAATCCAATGTCAGTTTTTTTTCCCTCACTGAGCACTTCTTTAATTGCAAAAATGAAACACTTCAATATCTATTCATAACATGTAATTCTACAATAATTATAAACTGTGTACGTTTTAAATTTTCAGTGACGTATCACTAATCCCCTTATACTGAAGGAGTATAACATTATAGTGTGGTACTTCTACCAGGAAGCGTTCAGATTTAGTAAAGTGTGTTCTAGCAAAGAATACGATTACGTCACATTGAAGTATACAGTGGTTGGTGCTACTGTATTGGCATCTGCGCTTTGAATCGCCGACCGATCAATATCCAGCGAGAGAGGAGGGTAGTTGAGAATTAGGCGCTCCACAGAGTGAGTGCAGCGTGCGAGCCAGAGAGATCGCTCTGTCAGGGAGTGGCTGCCATCCGTGGTGAAGAGTCGTGGTCACCCATGGAGACGACAGAAACACCCTTTGCAACAATCACTCACCAGATGTGGGTAAGGATCTTTACGATAAAGTACTGTTACAGATTTTATATAATTATTTAGTTTTATTCAGAGTTAGTACTTAGTTACTTTACTCTTTTACTCTTTTACAAAATCTCATTGCTGAAATTTCTGTTTTGTGAAAATATCGGTTCCTGTTAGACTTAATTTGTTTTAGATTTTAACGTTGTTTTTTTATGTTATTACATGATTATGCAAATTAAACTATTTGTTTTTCAAACATATTTACATTAACAAACTATTCATTATGCTGTGATGAAAAGGTATCTAGAGACACTATTATTATTTATTAATATTTATTTATAGCAACGACAAAGTTGATATTCATTATTGGACTTGAAGATTTCATTTTTTTTTTAATGTTAATACAACATCCATTGTACCTTATTTTTATATTATAATGAGCAAAGTTCCATTTTATTCATGCGTGTAACTCCCCTTACTAATTACCTTTAAAATAAACTAATTAAAATGAACACATTCATGTCTATGTACATAATTAAGAGAGAAGCACATTGTTCACATAATAAACATAGGGGGGTTGTTAGCTATTGATCCATGTTAAATCCTTGCTTCTTATGTAACACGTTAAGTCCATATTTACTTCTAGAATAAGATCTGCAAACTTACATTACGCCCTAATGACGCGCCTTTGTCCAGCAAGTCGCTCTTTCATTCCTTTCAAAGGCACGTCTCCGCACAGCTCGCTTGCAAATATTTACACGTCTGGATGAAAGACACAATTTAACTCTGACATCATCACACCGGATAAGAAAACTTGCAATGTTTTTACAGTTGCAATTAAAAAAAAAAAAAGAACGGTTCCTTAAGCATTGACAATTTTCTATTTTTTAATTTTTTTATATAGTTCTATTTAAATTTTAATTTTATGGAATGAAAGAAGTTATGTATTATAAAATTTAGTGTTGATTTATTCTTAATTCTTTGCTCTTAATGTAGCGTGTAACATGCCAGGCAAATTTATACAGTACGTGCAATGAGATTTTGTGATAAGCAACATGGTTTATATTATTCTCCATATCTTATTTGTGTTTTCTAAACGCATGTATACCGACTATTACAAAAGTATTATACAGTATAGACCATATAGGGCTTACTAAATAAAATATACAACATATAAAGTGAGAGCATATAAAAAAAAGTTGATGTTTGCTTCATATTTTTATTTTATTTTCTTTATTCGAACTTTTTCGATTGTACAAGACAACATAAGTTCATGTCAATTAAACTAATATTAACAAAAATACATAACAATAACATCCAAACATAATACAAACATGACTTTTATCAAGCATAAACTTTTTTAACTAATATAATTATGTAGGTATACGTCGTTGTATTATTATACAAATATCTCTATGTATATAGTAAAGCTACATTTGTTAGTTATATTAATTTTTCCCCAATATGGCACTTTTAATTATTAATAACTATATAGTGTAAAGTTTGTTTGTTTTTTTCTGTCGATCGATTCGATTAAATTTAATTAAAAAAATTATTTGGAATTTGTTTCAATTAAGTAAAGGAATTTGTTATTATTTAAAACCCAAGCTGTATCTTAAAATAATATGAGGTAGTAATTTTATTCATCTTTACTTAGGAGATAAAAATTTAATACGAACTCATTTTGTAAGTGCATGATGATAAAGTTTAAGGTAGAGCACACAATAATCAGCTGCACAGTTACATAAAGATAACCTTCATCTCTTGTCATGACAAATTGGATGGTCTGTAACGTTTCTCCTGTTGACTCCTGAACAACTGCGGTGCAGGTCACGTGACTGTGACGTCACCAGCTGATCGAACAGGCTGCCTGTATCTTGACTCGGTCCTTAGCTGATGAGAACTCCCCGGGGTTTACATACAGGTCGTACAGTTTAAATATCCACCTCTAAATATTCACTGCTTGAGCACACGCTTGATCTCAAGCACTTAAAGATGAATTCACCGGTCCCTCGATCGCTCTTATCCAAAATTGACATTTAAATTCTGCTGACTTTGCCATATTATATGTTGATGATAGGATTTAAAAGAGACTAAAAGTGTATTAAAATTATGCAGCATTAATTTTCTTTTTTTACTATCATATAAAGTAGTTAAGAGAAATTAGCAAGTCAAAATAGATTTTAATCTTATGAAATTAAAAATAGCAAGGTAAGGGAATTTGCATCTCAAATTTACTTTTCTCTTGTTATTTTAGTATACTAAATTTTAGTTGAGCTTGAATAAAATAAAATATTTAGCGACCTCATAAAGCTTTAACACTTCATGCCAGCTTTTTATTCGATACGATATACACACATAATCCTTTTTAATTATATAGTTTCAGTATAAACCTAAAGTTAACTTTCATGATTAAGATTAACTGCATGTCTGAAACTTCCTGGCGAAGGTAATTTATGTTTTCATTAATTTAAATTTACACCTAAATTTTAATTAAAAAGAGAGAGAGAACATCATTTAAAAACACACAAAAAAGTACAAAAATAAGAAAAAATATATCAATTAGATTTTGTATGTAAAATGAAAAACACTAGCTGTTAACATTAAGTAATTATATTTTAATTTTGATTGATATATAAGATATAACAGTATGTACAAAATATCAATAATTTTACTGTTGATAATTTGTTCTTCTATACTGTGCAGCTCGTGCGAGGTTTCTGGTTTCATCAACGTAACTGGTTTTAAAGAATACTCCCTCAGCCTCGTTGATATTTTGTTGACATTGGTTACAGTTCTCTGAGCGAGGTTTGTACACTCTAGACTGTTTCTCTTGCTGTTTCTCTAATGTCATCAAGTCCTGACACATGCTGTTGTACAAACACTCTCTATTTTGCATGTGATCAATCATCGGACCACCGTTTAATTGCTCTGCTCTGTTAATATAGTGGCTAAACACGGATGTTTTCTCGCAGTGTTCCGACGAGTCAAAGTTTTCAAAGCACTTAGTGTGCATGTGAATACCGTGGTATCTAGGGCGTTCTCGTCTTTTCCAATCATCATTAGGTTTTATTTCTTTTAATTGAGCACAAGGTCTAGCAAATGCAGGAAGAGAATTTTTATCATCATGGTGAGTTTTAGACTTTATTGTTTTATTATTATTTTTATCACTATTCTTATTTTTTAATTCCTTTGAATTTAATGTATCTTTATTTGACATTAATTCATAATTTTCTTTATTTTTCTTTATTTTATTTTCTTCCTTCTTATTATTTTTATTTTTTGGTGTATTCTGATTTGTAGTAGCATTACGTTTTGGTTCTAATAATTTTTTCCTGTTTAGAGAATCATTTTTTTTAGATTTTGCAATATTAGTTTTGCTATCTGCATCTTTAGACTTGTTAGTTGCACTCTTAGACTTGTTTATTATATTAGTTGCGCTCTTAGACTTAATAGTTGCACTTTTGTTTGACTTGCTGGCAGCAGCAGCAGATGTCACTGCACTCGATTTACTTGATAAGTCTTTAAGTTTACCTTTTTTATTTTTCTTCTTACCGCTCTTGGTATCATCATGTACTTGCTCAAGTTTACTTAAATCATCAACGGTAATCTCCTCTTCTTTTTTATCATTTTTAGGTTTCTTCTTTGTTAACACCTTTCTTCTGGCTGGTTCTTTGTCTTCTACGTAGGGTTCCCTTGGTTTAATTTTATACGCATCGTCATTTTCATCAGCATCTACATTTGGTATAAAATTTTTCTGATACAATCTTTTCCTTTCTTCACGCATTTTCTTGACTTTATCATGGTCGATTATTTTATTGATTACTTCTGGATTTAAAGAGGCATCGACGAAAATTTTGACCTTATTTTTGTTGTTATGACAAAATCTTAGATGAAAATAAGCAGCAGTTTCTTGGCCAGTTTTATAAAATAATTTTTCTTTAAAAATTCTTTCTATCATTTGTCCATTATTTTTATTTTCACTTGTATTATGCATTTTTTTTTGTTAAATAATGTTTTTAAAATTTAAATATCTACACAAAATTTTGATAGTATAAAAAATTTCCAAATGTAACAGCCAAAATAAAAATAAAAAGAAGATTTAAAATATAAGTAACAATACCAAATTTATTTCATTGTTGCGCAAACATTGGACTTGTTGGACTTAAAACTACAGGAAAAGACATAATGAAGACGCATTTGTTTCACGTATAAGAACTTTAAAAATATTGATTAATATTTGAAAAGCTAAAGCAGTTAGCTATATATAATAAAAATAAAGAATAAACAATAATGATAAATCTTGGAATTTTACTGGATTTTTAACTGCACAATAAATAATTCAGAGACACTTCGCTATCTAGTAATGCTTTAAAAAATTAAACACCTTACATCATCCAACATTATGCGTATAACCAACATTATATCACTTACGTCAATATAGCTTATATGTTCTCGCATGTATACTATAATTTTAAATATCATTAAAATCTTCAAAAATCTCACCTCTGTAAATTGTCACTGTCGCTATTAAAGCGTTTGAAAGACTCGTGTGTGCCGCACTACATTTGCTATAGCTTTACGGTGTATAATCAGTATAGATTTCCTTCACTGTAATATAATATTACCTTGCATCAACAGATAAAAAAGAAGTTATTACTGTAGATATTTTTCTAACTATAGAAACATCAAATTAATCAAGCCGAGGACATCAGTTATTTGAACATAAAATGTAACTGACCAGTGAGTTATGTAATGAATAAAATAAAATAATGCTCTTTGCTCGAAAAAGTTATTTACTGAATTATATACAATAAAAATATTAACTTAAGTTTTAAATAATAAAAAAAAAACAGTAAGTGCTTTATTCTTTGTTAGACTTTTAGGTTAACAGCTAAATTATTTAAAGAAACTCAAGACACATCTCGGGAAAGCATGAATAAATAACGTCAGCGGCAGCTATATAGGTGTATACAGTCTATATAATGAGACGTGATAAACGTGTTTTGATTTGCTCACCTCTCCCAAAAATGCATTTCTTTGAATGTTGGTGCTCAACAAATCGAGTAAGAATAACGTTCAAGCTGCCCAGAAGTGCACTGAATGGCATCAAAATTTGTATTATGTGCATGTAAACTTAAAGCTTGAAGGATGTTTCATACATTTCCACATTACAGTACATTACATTGCCTTTGAAAATTTGTCTCACCATATTGTCCGAATCATGAATTGACATTATTTCCATTTCCTGACAAAGGGAATTTTCAGGGGTGATGATTATAATAGAATATGGCCATGAAGTATAACAAATATACGCATGACGCAACATGAGGAGTCACTCTATAATATTCTCTCGTCTTAGCAATATTGTCCCGATAATAAATATTAGACCTAGAACTGGAGATAAAATGTGTTGTGTTTCAGTGGTGAAGTTGCACCGTGGCGTAGCGGTGCTGCAGCATGGCGTGCGGCCGGCGGGGCGGCGTATGCCGTCGAATCGGGTTATGTCGTCTACTGCTGCTCATCACCGCGGCGTGGCAGGCCGGCCTCTTCCTGGAAGCGCTGCAGTCGCGACACCTGCAGTCCGCAGCCACTGCGCAGCAGGTCAGTCTGCTGCATTTATAGCACTCAGACAACTTTAAAATAAACAGCCGCTATTATATTACTAACCCCAGAATATTAGACCAGCCGACCAGCTTGCCTGCGGTTATGGCAGCTCTCTACAAATGATGTTTGCACAGCAATTAGCCTACATTTGTATTAGCAGGGGTAATGGCGGCTGGATCGCGAGTAATTTTAATAATTTCACGTAATCTATAATAAGAAAAAAGTCATGCAAGATGTTGAAACATTGCTCTTAGCCACTGCAATGCACGCACAAAGGAAAGATAACATTAATAATATTTATAGCGCAGTTTAAGCATTAAGTTTAAGCATAACGGACTCTCATTATTCTTTTTGGTTTTTCAGTACATAATATAGTCAAAAAATTAAAAAATTAAATATTCTGAAATTATATTCTGATGCACCTGAAATTAAGGTAAAAAAATTGGATTAACAGTGGATCTTGTTATTCAGGGTGATGCATATATGTTGCCGCTTCAGCTTCAAAATTAAAATTATCTTTGCATTTTACAGTGATTCCTATTCATCAGTATAACAACAATACGTAATTTTATTTCTTTTTTATAAATGAATAAACACTATATTTTAGACTAACTAAATCAATAGTCTAAGAGTAAAAAGGGGAAATACAGATGTAGCGAACACGCGAGTATGAGCCCACAACAACGTTAAAAGTGTACACGATGCTGTTTTTCCTTTGCTGTCATGTTTAATAGCAGAACTGACGCACCCTAAATGTAGGCAACTACTGTTTCAGCTCACCGTAGTGAAGGCGAGAGTTGTGAGAAAAATGCTTTATATTTGTAAAAGGCGTCTCACGGAATCAAAGAACAAATCAAAAACTCTTTTGCATCCCCAGACTGACTATAAATGATTCATTTTTTTTTCAATCTGTAGTCTAGATGGCATGAAATGAATATTAAAAAGATAAAAGAAGAATTGAGCACCGTACGTTAAATTGGACTTATGCAGAGAAATAAAACATATAGATGGTAGCTTATCTGCATGATATACCACTGAATTGCATTCCTTCTGTAAATACTAATGTATGTATACTATTCAAGTTAATTTAAAAAAAAATTGTAAACTTATAAGATAGAAGTTATTCTTTTTTATAATTTGAAGAAATTCTAAAATTTTATATAATATTTTATATTAATAACGAAAGAATATGTATAATGTGTACAAAATTGACGATTTTTACAAGTGTTTGAATATTTTTCTATTATACTGCATGTACTGTATAATTATGTTATGCTGACTTGTCTTGTATATATGTGAGATTAATAAATATTTGAATTTAAATATGTAATCCTATATAAAAATCTATAACCTTTTATTAACAAATGCAATTGTATTCTAGCTGTCATCTCTATAATTTGTTGTAATGATATTATATAGTGTCCACATAATTTTTCCATTATTGTTATAGTTATATCACTTTTACAACTCTCACTATGTAAAAACGTTTCAAATAAATTTAAATTTTAATAGTGAGAATATTTATTAAAAATACACATATAATTTTGTAAGATAATGTAACTTGTTACTTGCAAATTAAGTACTTTTAAAACAAAGCACGTTTCTCATTTTTATTCCGAGCAACGTTTTGATCAGTGCAAGTAGTAACAAACTCCCCTGATACAGCTATAATAAAGATAGTGGCAGCAGCAGCAGCGGGCAACTTTATGTGGTGAGCTGTCGGGTAGTCTTTTCCATGCCTTAAAGTTCTGACCTACTTCGATATACAGGCTGTTTCTACATGTTTATATAACCATTCCCTCATGGAACAAAGTATCACACAAATCAATGTAGATTGATTGGATTTGATAAAGTGTATAAAATATATTATACCATATATTTAAAAAGTAAAAGAAATAGAATACAAAGTTTTTGTTATTTTTTTTTTTTTTTTTTATACTGCCTTAAAAATATGCAAATATATTTTCTTTTATGTTGAAAGGTTTGCCTAAATTACAGGGGCTTTGCAATCTTGAGCGATAGCATGAACTTGGAGCATATATTATGCATGGAAGTAAAATGTTTAAAGATTAATAAATAACTTCAATAATGAGATTGAAATATATTACATGGAATAAATTATTGCTGTTCATTTTTTTTTTTTTTTTCAAACAAGATAACTAATTAATAACATATTCTCATTCATACAATTTATGTTTACTTGCATGCACAGAATGTACGTAGTTCTCTGTAATCAATACAAGCTTTAGTAATATGTATATATATGGCATATTGAATGGTTGTAAGCTCGTGTTGACAATGGCAGTTGCTATGCCAAGTCACAGCAGCAACACCATGTTATCCCACACCCTCTACTTTAGTTTATGCAATTTACTAACATGGCTTTAACTTGTTAAAGTCCATTCCATTTACACCTTATAAATAATTGCTTTTCCATGTCAATGGGGTTAGCTTGATTAAAAATTAATTGTAATTTTCATACATGTTTTATATAATTATTATTTATAGCATTTTATTAAATATTAACTTAATGCATTTGAGTAAAATTCATATAATAATTTTTTTTTAATCCTATAATATTAATTAATATAATGTATTTATTATACACAAAAAAAAACATTAAATATTATCCATGATATACATGGATACAAATTAAGTTCATGATTAATCTATAGTTATATACCATGGCATGTATGGACTCTAGTGCATACACAACATAATATGCATAATACAAATAATCGACCCAGGTAGATTTCTAATTTATATGGAGTAGATGTGCATTCTCATTTGTGTGTTATTGTATGTAAACTCAAGCTTGATAAAGTATCCGTCCAAATAGATCGTTTCGCTTTGTGATAAAGCAACTTGACCAAAACAGAGCTGGAGCTTATACCAACACCGTTTTGTTGATGAATAAGCCAAGGCGAGATTATATATTATAAGCAAACACTTATCTCAGCTTATACGCATCTATTAACAAATATCATTAAACTTGAGTGTATTTTTTTTTAAATACTTCTCATGCAGCAGAAGTATTTATATTATAAGAATTTATGGTTTAAATATAATTTATCAAATGAAATTTCCCTTAAATTTCTTCTCATAATAGAAACAGCAACTTGGTTTATAAATATTTTTATCTTGTTCCGTGTTTGCAGCGTCTTCGCGGCAAGAACAACGTTTCTGCAGCAGTGTGGCCTATCGTAGTTCGTCTGGACGCCGCAGGACCCGGAGTTTCATGGACCTCATCATTTCCTCCTCCCGCGCCCGCCGTGGACTGGTGGCGTCTCCTACGGACACACGTGGGACCAGCCTTCATTTACTCAGCATTCTACGACCCCCGTGGCCCTGGTCCTCCAAAGATTCGTATAATCGCAGCCTTACCATCTCGTTACCGTTTACGTCCTTTTTACTGTGACCTTAAATCAGACTCTGGGGTTAAAACTAGAGTACCAGGAAAACATAGACCTATACGTGAAAATTGGGGTTTACCATATACAGCGTCATTTATAATATGTGAATTACATAAAAAATATAAAGATTTACCTGCTTTTGTATCTTTAGGTGATCCTAAACGTAATATTACTTCAAGACCATTATCAGTACATTATGCACCACCAAAATCTAAAGATAAAAATACAACATTACCATTTTTAACAGTTTGTATTAAACCATTACATTTTCGTTATGATCGTGCTCTATGGTTGATTGAATTTATAGAAATGTACAAGTTATTGGGTGCAAATCACTTTGTGTTCTACAATAAAAGTATTGGTGAGTCAGTCTCTAAAGTTCTCCACCATTACGCTGGTGAACATCTGGTGTCCTTGCTACCCTGGAACTTACCTCTGCGATCTCAGCGCCACATTCGCACAGAAGGACTTTTCGCCGCACTAAACGATTGCTCCTACCGCGCCATGTACCGCTTCCAGTATGCAGCTCTGGTGGACCTCGATGAATTTCTGATTCCACGCAAGCACCTAAACCTGACGCGTCTGATGGCTGAGATTGACCCTCCACCTCGACCTTTGCCGCCGAGGTATCGAGTCAAGCCGGACAAGCAAGTAAGGTGAGCACCAGCTAGCGCAAGTGGCGAACGGGTTTTCTAAGGCACGAGAAAATATAATTTCACGAGAAAACATAATTTCATAACATATATATATACAGTATAATATATAATGGCCAAATCCAAATTTAATTGGTTATTGTAATGCATAAAACAGACTATCTGAATCATCTGGAAAACATATGTACCTTACGGTACGTTCTAGGCTGTTGAAGTCAGGTGGCATATATTATATGGTAATACCAGGTGCTATCCGCAACGTTTCTGCTTGTTGTTTTTTTCTTCTTTTTACAAAAAAATTAATTATTAATAACCAAAGCTGAAAAAGCTGTTAGGATGATTCCTTTTTTTTATTGTCACAAATCTTAATATAATAATTGACTCGTGTACTGCATGTATTTATTACTCATTTTTTATAGTTTGTTTTTCTATTATTATTATAATATTTTATAATCTTATTTTTCTTGTTTTATACCTTATACAGAATATTTAATATTTTTGAGTAAATACCGATCTGAAGCATATTATTTTCTTTTACCCTACTTCCTCAAAATTTTTAACCTTTGGGAGTGCGTTTCCCTTCTATTTTATTTCTGAATTCATGCACTCCCAGACCTATACATCATAAATAAATATATTGTAAAGTTAAGTTTTTATGTTTATTATATGTTATTTTTTTGCGTTTTTCATGGTCTTACGCAGCTGATGAAATGTGTCATCAAATGTATGATGTTTGTATGTGTACTGGGAGTTTGAAAAATTAATTAATTAATTAATTAATATAGTAACCACAATATTCACTACGACTCTCATATATAGTCTCATTACGAGTCATTATTACACCTTAATTATAATTTTGTTCTCCAGACGTGTACCAGCCTTGGTACCAATTCGAAAAAACCATGGAGCATTTCTGTTCCGGAACGCGTTCTTCTACTTGTACTGGGAGAACGACACGAGTGCACTACGTGCTGGTGCCGAGGGCCGTATCAGCGCCAAGGGAAAGGCGCCTCCTTATCTTCTGTCTTTGGCCAAGACGCGGCGCCTTGCTAAGGTGCACAAGAGTGGCGTGCGCAGCAAGTACATTGTCCGACCGCAAGATGTCGTCGAGCTGGGCAACCACGTCGTGTGGGAGTTCGCACCAGGTACTGTACCGTCCTCTACCGGACAACTCTCGAGTCTCATTTGATTGACCGTTCAATTATATAACATTAACACGCCCATTAGTGGAGAAGCAGGTGCTGCCTAGTTGACCTTGACTCCTAACATTTTGCCAAAACATTTTCCTCCTTGGACTTCACACACCTCGACCCACGAATTTTTTTTTCTTTTCTCGCATATTGTTTTTGCATATATACAATTAAAACTTAAGCCAAGAGTTATTCATATCTACTTAATTTGGTTCATAATTATATTATATATTAATAAACGGCTAAAATTTTGCCACTTAAATTCTTGAACTCTAATATTTATCCTTCTGTGCTTAAAGAATAAATTATGTATATGAGATTAATATTATATAAAGGACATTGAACTTTTTATGATTTCCTGACAATTTATTTAATTCAAGTTTGAAATTATTAATCATCCCGTTCAATTATATTTATAAGAGTCCTTTATTCTTGTTAATTATATCGCATATTATAATAAATTAATAATTGTTTGTTTTATATAATAGCTATAGTAATTTATATTAATAATAATTTATCAATATTGATATGCTACTAATTGTAAGTCCGTTTTTGCAACTTCGGCTCAAAAATTGCTTCTAAATTGCTTCATGTTGTATAACTTCTGTGAATTGAAAAAAAAAAAAAAAAATACAAAACACAATCTTATATTTAGCATTCGAGTCTCCTAAATACCAAAGCTCAGGTGTATGACTGTATTCCGGCCACTAGCTCACAGTATGTATAGTTTACATAGCCAAGTTTAGCAGCATGCAGCAAAGTGAGCACGAACACATCCTCGAGAAAACCATTGTATTGTAATGTCCCAATAGTTATTTAAATATATTCGTTCGAGTCTTCAATGAAAATAATGAAATTCTACTATAATATTATAGATGAGCAAGATAGTTCAAGCATATAATAAATAATGTTCAAGCAATTTATATCTGTGTACATGGGTTGAACTTAAAACTAATTTAATTACTGCAGAAAAATATCAATTATCAATCATTACCATATTATAATTGTCCGTAAATAAATTTTACTTTATTTGTTTGCTGTAACAAATAATAAGCAAATAAATGCCAATATTTACCATAAATAGTAATCAACAAATAATAAATATTATAAAATGTTATGGCCGTACTCGGTATGGTTAAACGTTGAGTACCAAGCAAAGCGCCAAGCTGATAAACTATTTGAAGTTCAAGGGTCCACAGTTCAACAAATTTATCTGATATTTTTTTTTATATATAGTTGTGCTCGCGAGTGTTGAAAAAAAAATGTGCATGTCTTATCACAAGAAGGAGGTTATCATTTAAATGAACCATTAAAATATGATGTCTTTTCACTGATATAAAGAAGGTATAGTTTATTTGCGAGGAAAATTTAGCAGCATATTACATTTAAAAGATATTTCTGTTTTTACATTTCAAGAAACATAATTTCTATCAATGAAGTTAAAATTTCTCAATATTGTCTCATTGTATAATTAATTGTTGTCAGAAAAGCTAGCAATTATTTTTGTATAACCCCTACGAAAATTTGGAGTCTAGACTGGATCCAGTCTAGATCTAATTGGGCTGGATCCAGACTGGGTCCAAAAAAAAACATCCAAAACTGGATCCAGACTGGATCCAGCCTGGTTTGGGTCCAGCCCGGGTCTAGCCTGGATCTAGCGCAAGTGTATTCTAGACCAAATTTTCAAATTTAAATCTTGCCCTAATTAATTAATTAATTAATTATCATCCCCCAGGTAATTTATGCAAATCCCCCCCCCCCAACTATGTACGTACATAATATATCCATGTGTGCTGTCTCGTCGCATACACCTATAGGGACCTCCTATGTCTTACGGCCAGGGAGTTGATCAGAGTTTTGCTGTTTCTGGGAGTGGCGGAGCTGCTAAATGTTCATAATTAATAAATAGTGAACATTAATTAAGAATGGAAAAGTTAATATCATTATTAAAATACACCATAAATTATTATTAAGCTAGTATTACACAATTCAACTTATTTGCATACAATTTTTTCTTACAATTAAGAATGTCCATTCAATTGTTTGTATTGAGATGACATTTGGTTGTATGCGAATTTGTACCGTGTAACACAGGTTTACAGCATAAAAATAATTTATGTGTGAATATTATTCATAATTATAAAATAAGACAATAATTATTTTTTGGTTTCCTTTGTGTATCTGGTTTAATTATACTAATATAGTACTCAAATAATTTTATTATTACATATGAAGTGAGAAAGTATAAATTTTCCAATTACTGTCGCCGTCATTAGTCTGTGTGCTACGATTTTGGAGTATTGTAGCTGAGAGCTGAATTGGGGTAGCGTAGACGATATTAAAAAATACTGGCGCATGTACTCGTAGAATCTTATTCTTTGTAAGGAAATATTAATTGTATACTATTGGAGCAAAAATTAAAAATTTGGCGAATTTTTTTATAACGCAAGGTCGGGTAAAATCAACGGTCTTTCCGAGTACCTCGGGTTTAAAAATTCACAATAAATTAAGTTTTGTAACAATGAAAACTTTAACCATAATTTAAGTTTTTACCTTTTTACTGAATAATAATAAAAAATTTAATCGGCAAAGTTGTCTTTAATGCAATGATGTAAGTTTATTTTCATAAATTAATTAGTTAATTTTTAATTCATCAATTAAAAACTAGGAAATCGATCTCCTTGGAAAAAAATTTTTACGGAAAATCAAGTATGCCATCCTAAGGGTACTAATATTAGCCAACTTTAATGGGGAGCACATTTTTTATTTAAGCCTTCGTTAATTTTTAATGAATTTTGTTCCCTATGACATCATCAGACCCCCGTTAATTGGAAATAAAATTAATTAAAAATTAATAATGAAGGCTTAAATAAAACATAATCTTCCCATAAAGGTTGAATTGTATTAGTACCCTTAGGATTGCATACTTGATTTTCCGGAAAAATGTTTTTCCAAGGAGAAGATTGATTCCTTAGTTTTTAATTAATAAAAAAATAACTAATTAATTTATGAAAATTAAACTGATATCAATGCATTTCTGACAATTTGGCCGGTTTATTTTAAATAAATATATTAAATTTTTCGTTGTTACAACTTAATTTTTTAATTTTCTGTGAATTTTTAAACCCGAGGTACTCGGAAAAAACGTTGATTTTACCCGACCTTGCGTTATAAAAAAATCGCCAAAATTGTAATGTTTGCTCTAAGAGTATATAATTAACATTTCCTTACAAAGAATATAAGACTCTACGTGTGTCAGTATTTTTTAATATTGTCTACGCCAATTGAGCTCTTAGCTACTACATTCCAAAGTCGGAGCGCACCGACTTATGGCGACATCATTAAACCCCCGTTAATAGGAAACAAAATTAATGAAGAATTAACGAAGGCTTAAATAAAAAATGAGCTTCCCACAAAAGTTGAATAATATTAGTACCCTTAGGATGACATACTTGATTATCCAAAAAAATTCTTTTTCCAACGAGATCGATTTCTTAGTTTTTAATAATTTAAATATTAACTAATTAATTTAATTTAACTAATTAATAAACTTACACCATTGCATTAAAGCCAATTTGGCCGGCTAATTTTAAATTTTGTGTTGTCATAACTTAATTTCTTAATTTCCTGGGAACTGAATTTTTAAACCCGAGGTACTCGGAAAAACCGTTGATTTTACCCGACTTGCGTTATAAAAAAAAAACGCCAAAATTTTAATGTTTGCTCTAAGAGTATAAAATTACAATTTACTAACAAAGAATAAGATTCTACGTGTGCCAGAATTTTTTCATGTTGTCTACGCCAATTGAGCTCTCAGCTACAACACTCCAAATTCAGAGTGCACCGACTTATGATGGTGACAGTAAGGTTAATACAGTATAATGTCGATCAACTGTTTGACATTGTCCTCTTTGATTAACATGTAAACCTTATCAAATTCTCAAATATTCTAATTTTTTTTAAGCAGATATTAGTGCCTAAAACTCAGTAGAAAAAGTTTCAAAACAATTTTACGAACTAATTTTTTTAAACTAAGATTTTTGTTTGTCTCTCCTTGGGAAAGTAATATGATGAAAATTTAAAAAAGTAATTAAAAAAAAATCGTCTGATTTAATGGTTTTGAAATTTGTTCTATGGCTTTTAGGCACTAATATCTGCCTCTTAAAAAAATTTCAATTTTTTTTTTTTGTGAATTTGCTAAGGTTTACATCAAAGGGTGGAACATTGGGTGATCGACATTATCTCCACCTTAACTGGCATTGGGCTCAGAATAAAGGGCAGTGTAATATAGTGAGGGGATTACACATCCAATACTGTACAAACTAGCAGGTTCCTCGTTCTAATGCTAATCACCCGTTACCTGCATGCCCTCTGGTGTTGTGGTGTTGGTCGGGATAGTCATCTTGGTAGTGGCTAAATCCAGGCCACTGTACACAGGTAGCACTACTACACTGAAATGGTGACAAAAAAAAAAAAAAAACAGTATTCACTCGCTACCTGCATGCCCCCTGGTGTCGGTCCGTCCGGATAGTCATCTGCGTCTTGGTCGTGGCTAGGTCCAGGTTACTGCACACAGGTAGCTACAATATTCAAATGGTGACACAAAAAAGAGTACTCACCCGCTACCTTAAGGTAGAGATAACGTCAATCAGCTGTTCAACGTACTCTCCTTTGATTTACATGCAAACCTTTGCAACTTTACAAAAATTCTGAAATTTTTATGAGAGGCAGATATTAGTCATATTAGTGCCTTAAATCTACAGAAAAAATTTCAAAACAATTTAACGAGCCATTTTCTTTTTTTTTTTTTTTATATTTTTTTTTCCACATATGGCTTTTCCATGGAAAGAAAAGTAAAAAATTATTTAAGAAAAATCAGCTCGTATAATTATTGTTTTGAAACCTTTTCTATATGGCTTTTAAGCACTAAGATCTGGCTGTAAAAAAAATCAGAATTTGCCAATGTTTACATGTTTATCAAAGGAGAGTATGTCAAACAGCTGTTCAACATTATCTCTACTTTAATGCTCCCTGGTGTCAGTTCGGATAGTTGTCTTGGTCCAGGCTAGGTCCAGGTTACTGCATACACAGGTAGCTCTACAACATTCAAATGGTGACACAAAAAAAAAAAAGTACTCACCCGCTACTATAATGCCTCCTGCATGGTGTCGGTCTGGACAGTCGTCTTGGTCATACCTAGGTCCAGGTTACTGCACACAGGTAGCGCTACAACATTCAAATGTCGACACACAAAATGATACTCACCCGCTACCTTAATGCCCCCTTTTGTCGATCCGTATAGTCATATTGGTCGTGGCTAGGTCAAGGTTACTGCACACAGGAAACATTCAAATGGTGACAAAAAATGGTCCTCGCTAGCTACCTGCATGCCCCCTGGTGTCGGTCCGGAGTCTCCTGTTGGTCATGCATGTCTACGTTGAAGTTGAAACAGTATATAATGAATTATATGAATAATGAATTATACACATGTTCTTATACATGCTAAACAAAGAGAAAAGACTGGTAATGTGAGCAAAATAAACTCTATAGATAGCTCTTTACACTAAAAACCCTGGCCAATGCACAGTATTAATATTTATGCATACTCAGTACAGTATAAGTAAGAGAATGAAAGAAAAACACTACAGGATATGCATATATATTATACAAAACTAAAAAATAACATGCACACATATAAAAAATCACATACAAATAATAGAAAAATGCTGCAGAATTAATGCCTTATAAATTTTGATCCAAAAGAAGATGAGGCAATTTTTCTGCGGAAAGCCGTGGCAAATTACGAGGTTGCATGCAGTATGCATATGTGAAAGCTCTTTTATGGCAATAAAAAGAGGCATAATGCAGAGAGTATTGTGTATGCATACTGTAATATTAAAGTACAATATGCATATATACCGGTTTGATACAGTAATTACAGTATATATGCATATCATAGTTATTAGGCTCGAACACATAATATGCATACAGTGCAGTACACTACAAATATCAGGCCTAAATATTTAAAAGAACGTTACCTCTGACCATATTATCTTACCGGTATACGTTATCAGTGGGATGAGGATTAGCATTTCGTTCCCAAATACAAATATTCAAAACCTTGGCAGCGTAGGGCCTGTTAGAGGGAAAATGCCACTTGGACAGCAGCATCAGGAACAGAAAAATATTCGAATCAGATTTAACCCTGATAGTTAACATACGGACTTAATACAACAATTATCTTACCTTATAATAGATTACATGCCGATGAGATTGAAATATACCAGTTTAATACGTCAAATATTACACAAAACAATTTATTTCTATCACAACACCACAAGCTAGCAGCGACCACAGCAGCGACCGGTACAAATTTCAAAACAAGATGGCGCAATGGGAGGCTCAGTCCTTGGCGCAATGCATGATGGGCATTGATGGTGGAAACGCGCCTTTTTTTTACAAATTTTACTTCACGACGAAAGTTCAGTCTCTATTCATTTACATAATTATATATTTATATTATATTTTATATCTCTTTTATTTATATTTTTATTTATTAATTTATTTATTTGTTTATTTTAATTTATAAAATAAAATATTTATTTATTTATTTATTTATTTATTTATATATTTATTTATTTATATATTTATATATTTATTTATTTATTTATTTATTTATTTATTTATTTATTTATTTATTTATTTCTTAATTTATTTATAAATTTATTTATTTATTTATTTATTTATTTATTTATTTATTTATTTATTTATTATTTATCAACTTTAACTGACTTCAAATTTTTTTAAATTATAAATAAATTTGAAGTATTAAATTATTTTTTATTTCTTAAGTACGATTTTAAAGTTATATATTATATGATACTATTAAGTCATGCATCGTGTTCCCTCATCCCTCGATCTCCCTCCCCCAGAAAATGTCAAAATGTTCCAATTATTTATTAACTGTAGGACAAATGGTTTCATTTTTTTTTTTTTGTGTTCAAAAATTTAATTTTTTCCTACGCCCTCCCCCCCCCCCTTCCGTTCCATGGGTATGTTGTAGATGACTGCATGATGGCCGGGATCAGGGCGGGTGTGTTCTCTGGACTGACTGAATTTGTTTTTGGTACAGGTCTAGATGGTCTGGACATGGTCTATATAGACTAAAGTCTGTCTGGACCTGGACCAGCTCATCGATCTCTAGACTAGACGGTCTGGACCAGGACCAGCTCTAGACTAGATGGTCTGGACCAACTCTAGACTAGATGGTCTGGACCAGCTCTAGACTAGACGGTCTGGGCTTGGACCAGGTCTAGACTATTAGACAGTCTGGACCTCGTCCAGTTCTAAAAGACTAGACGGTCTGGACCTGATCCAGGTCTAGACTAGACTGGTCTGGACCTGGTCCAGGTCTAGACTAGACCAGTCTGGACCTGGTGCAGGTCTAGACTAGACCAGTCTGGACCTGGTCCAGGTCTAGACTAGACCAGTCTGGACCTGGACTGGGTCTACTCTAGACCTAATGAGCTCCATTAGACCTACACTAGATCCAGTCTGGGTCTAACTTGGATCTGAATTTTCGTAGGGGCTATAATTCTGTACTAAAAATATTATATGTATAATTGAAAATAGTGAATTATGGTTTGCCATTATGTTTTTTTATCCATTCATTTCATTTTTCAAAACTCAAATTTCAACCATCAGAAACTTTTGCGATTGTACTAAACTGAACAACTCACAAAAAATAAAAATATAAAATTATTAGATTTTTTTTTTTTTTTTTTCAAAACTCTAAATTCGAGATGAAACTTTTACATTATTCCAAATTAGTGGCTGATTCTGTACAAAGCATGACTATGTTTGCATATTAAATCTTTACGTGACATTACAGCGTTTTTATCCCTTTGGTTTTGAGGAGTATAAGAATCTTAAACGATCAGAACGATCTTGATATAAAATAAACTATACCCAAGTCGCCCATATACGACATTTACTGCATGTGTACCATAACAATCTGCTCAATTATTCGACAAGACAATGAAATTCAAAATTTAATATAAAGATGTATTTATTTATGACAATGTTGATTAAGCTTTTAATCAACAATCTTAAACAAATGTATTGCAAAATAAACACAAATATTACATTGTTTTGTTCTCCAGAACATTTTTGTCTTGAATTTTATCGTTATAGACAACAAAAACAATAACAAAACCAACTAGAAGAGTCTATTGTTATCAATAAAATTAGACTCTGTATACTGCAAAGCATTTTATATTCATGGCACCTATCCACCTAAATGTTTAGAGTCTTCCCGAATTTAATGTTTTGTAAAATTGTGAAAGTTTTGAAAGTGATATAGGAATTAATTGGTTGATGCTACGCCGCGGCTCTTTTTAAAGGTTGTAGCCAAAGAAATTCTATAAATATAAAATACATGAATAACTTTCGGAGTATAATATATATTAATATATTATTATAACTGTATTAAAATAAATATAATGTATCTTGCTGTCTTGCAGCCCTTATATATGCATTGATATTTTCTTACAAAAAGTAGTTTTTTTTTTATTTCTAAATATTCTGTTAAGTGAAAGTTAAGCTAGTGCTTCATTTTCTACCAAGTGCGAGTGCGACTTAATTTAAAAACTACATCATTGCGTAAACTGTTTTGAGTGTGACGTGGAACAATGCTAAACAAACCAGCACACGTAGCGCACGAGGTGACGTCACGTGCACGTCCAGTTAACCTTAATTGACCGCGGCGCGCCTCACTTGTCACTTGGCTTCTGCAAGCTCAAGGACAGCCGACCACATGCTGCTTAGTGCTTTGTCTTATCGGGGAAGTTACGGCTTTCTTTCATGCAAAACGCATTAAAGCACTTCCCAAATCAGTATACATCACTAAACTTTACCAAATGTACTGTACAACCTAAAATTTATTGTTGTTAATTATTTTGTTTGTTGCCTAGAAATAACAATTAAGATTATTTTTTCTGCGATTCGTTGTCATCCTCAGCTTCCTGTCCTATCCTGAAGTTATATACCTCGTACTCCAATCTCCTTGCTCCTCTCATCCTAAGGGTTTTCGGGCTCTCTAGGACCCTTTTGGCTGTATGGGCGGCGGTCCTCCGTTCTTGTCTATATGTATGTTCTACTCCTATTATAGAGTAGACAGGTTCATATATAGACATAAGTAAGGGAAAATTCACTAAATAAAATAATAATATATCAAATAAAATTTAAGTTCAGCTCTATCGCAATTATATATTACAGTTCCTTATAATAGTAAAAGATATCATAATGTATTTATCTTGTCTGTTTTCTGCTCAATAAAATTTATATTATTTATATTATTATTATATCAATGGATTTCAAGTAAATTACAAATAAAACAATTTTAAGGAATAATCGTCAGGTGCCAATGATTTTATGCAGCGTCATTTTTTTTTTTTTTTTTAATTATCGTCTCACTGCATGAAATATACTGGCTACTCAAATAGTGCATGGAGTTATGCGGATGTCCTGCATACGCAAAGATCCACTTCTTTAGAGAAAGACTGATGAGTTTGATGACAGTATATTATAAAATGACAATTGACTGTCCACAGGTCGGTCTGCCTTCACGGTGCCCGAGGATCTGGCTTTGTCTCACCACTACCGAATCTGTGAGTTTGGCGGTTTCGAGTGCACTCGCCAGCCAAGCGTGCGGGACCGCGCCGCGCACCGCTACGCCCCAGCTCTGCTGCAGCGAGTGCGCCACGCGTGCACCACAATCTTCCCCGAACTGCACGGAGACTGTCCCGCAGCACCGCCCCTCGGGTCCCCCTGGTGACCCATCATCTCAAAAAGTTTTATGGCCCTACCACGTGTGACGCGTACGCTGCGTGTGATCTGAACTAATGTATGGACGCAATTGAGCTGTGCGTGCTTTTCTCAACTTGCAGTTATCAAGTTGTCACGTACGGCACTGCCGTGCGATAGTTTGAAATGAAATAACCATATATGAAATTAATGAGATTTTTTTTTTTTTTTTTTTGCATTTTTATTGCCCACATCTGTGCTAGCACTCTCTAGTATACACTTTGTGACACTTTCTTAATTATACAACCATGAACTAGCAATAGTGTAATTCGTCCGATGGTTTTCATGCAACAAATATAATGCCTGCAGTTATTGAAACTATGCAAATATTCATGCTTGTTACCTCTAACGTAATCATATCTTTCAAAAATGTTTCATGAATTTTGCTTACCGAACAGAGATATGAGTGATTAAAATTATGATATTCGTTAGATATTTTATGCTTTGAAGCCAATTCATTTGTCTCAAATACACATTTATGATACTCGGTAAAACAAAAAATTCTACGCATAGTGTAATACGTGAATAGTGTGACCCCTTCCAATTTGTACTTCAAAATGCAATGACTTTATGTTAAAAATTTCCTTTTTCCAATCGAAATTAGATACGAAAAGAAATTATTCTTTTTAAATGCTTTATTTATCGAATGTATGATATTTATGCATTGTGTAGTATATACTGCTCATATATATATATATAGTATTTTACCGTCAAAAGGTGCACTACTCAAAAGATATATCGTAAAAAAATGTAAAAATAAAACTGTTAGATGACAATTTGCATGAGATTGAGAATTAACTTGTGTCCCTTTCTCATCCCTAAATACATTATATAATAATTTAAAAAAAAAATACCAGATGTTCGACTCATTTGTGTTTTCGTATAGTCCAGAAAGCTATATCAGTATAATATTCTTTATTATATGGCTATATAATATATACTATACGCTAGCCGGCTAGTTTATGGCGCAATTCGTTCGATATTTAAGTTATAACAGAGAGTCGGAAAGCTTGCATGATATTTGAAAAAGATAAATCGATAAATGAACTGCAAGCTAATTTTGTGTTGTATCATGCAAGTGTATCATTCTGATAGTTGCAAGAGTAGAAATTTGTACGCCATTGTTGCAATCTGTATAATTCTAAATGAGTAAATATTATAAATTTGATTTATACTTGGCATCAAAGTGTTTCTTATCAATAACTCAAGTTGTATTTAATAAGGTACGCAGTATAGGTTGTTTTTGTTTAAGAATATTATGCCTAATTCTACGTATGATAAGATTATATTAACTTCTTTTTTGTCAACTTGGAAAAACCTATAATATTATTTTGATAAAACATTGATCTAGTAATTTAAATAGTTAAATTAAATTACGTGCAATTACTTTTATGTTGACTAATTCGTTAATTGTTTATTATGTTTTTTGGCACAGCTTGCCTAATAAAAATAAAACAATATACGTTATTGACGTACATATAGACTGACAGTTGTTGCCAACAATTATTATTAATAATATGATCTCGTTGCAGTGGCTAGTCAGCACAGAACGGTGACCTTGTTCTAGTTATTCAGCAAAAGTAATGCGTCTGCTGCAGTCGACATACAGATCATAACAATGAATTCAACTTGACATAATTCCAAGATGAACTAAATTGTTGCAGGTTGGAAAATTAAGGCACTAAATTTAATTTCTATCCTCCTGCTTGATGTTTCACAAGACTGAATGAAAGTATAATTAAATTTTCACAGTCGCGCGCAGAATCCATTCAAGACTCGAGGCGATACAAGAGCTAGGGATGGAGGGATGGCGTTGAAGTTTGATCTCAGAGCTTCAATATTAAATAATAATTAGGATTTATAGATTTTAAAAAGTCAAAATTTAGGGGAAGGGAGAGGAAACTTAGAACCACTCGACCCTTCTGCACAAGTATACCATGAGCATGACACTTCAAATTAAAGTGTCATTTAATTATTATTTATACTAGAATTTAAGAAAATGTGATCTGTAAAAATTAAATACTTCATTTAGACCGAGTCTGCAATGAGTTTGCTGAAAAAAACATCATACCATAAATTTTTTTACGAGATAAAATGATTATCTTATCAATGGAAGATAAAAAAAAATGTGCTCTCTTAGACTATGATTTCAAGATTTAAGAAAACTGTTATAAATGTTTGTAAAATATATTTATAACTTATTTAATACTGAGGTTAAAGTTGTGCATCCGATCTAGAAAATTCAATACAAATATTAAATTAAATGAACTTTACACAATGTGTGCCGTAAGATCTCTCATTGCTTTACTGATTTGCATACACTTGGGAACATTTTGGGAAAAAATATTTACTAGCACGTCATTGATTAATAAATTTCCAGATATTTAACATACTTATTTATAATATAAATTTAGGATAAGAATATATTACTTAATACATTAAAATATAGATAATATATTCTTATATTAAATTGAAGTCAGAGATACGTAATTTTCTTTTCTGTCATAGTGCGCAAATATTTGTGTTCATTTTTGTAATGAACTTTTTACTTATATTTAATTCAATTTTGAAGGTGTTATAAGATAAGTTAAATAAAAGATGTAAGTAAAAGCATAAGTTATTGTTTTAATCGTCTATCATAGCCATGGTTGTGCCAAGTATGTGATTTCAAAACCAGTTAAAATTATAAACAAATGGATTTGTCAGAATTTCCAACTATATGATACTGGTATTCAGAACAGGCAAATTTTAACTTTGGAACATTATATAATCATTATGTATTATAATGAACAAATTATTATCGTTCAGCTTCCTGAATGGATATGGTTTTGGGTTGATGTGACCCATTGAAACAGTGTTATAAAGATTATTAATAATATATTATTTATGTTACAAAGAGAGAAATGCCACAAACACTTTCCAAGAAAACAGAGAGCTATTTCAACAGACGTTTAAAGTATTTTCCTCTGTTTTAGTAAATATTTGAGACCACCATTTGTAAAGCAAGACAACTGACGTTTGGGATCAATAAAAAGGTTACTATAGAAATTTTTAGAGATAAGAAAAATAGCTCTTAGTGCAATTGTCTTGCTTTGCATCTAGTTGGTCTCATAACTACTATTAATAAGAAGTCACCTAAGAATAATGTAAATATTTTGAATAACCTCAGGAAATATTGTACGAGTTTGACAATTCACTTGAAAAAAATTACTAATTAATCAAATTATAAAATTAAAGTTGTTGATGAAATGAAGAGATGAAGAGAGAAGAAATATCTGGTATTTGTTTACGAATATTGGAGGTATTTTTCACTTTAATTTTACGTACTTTCTCTTATCAGTTCCCCTGTCACAGATACAACACTTCTGCAAAGTATAGATATTATCCCCGTTAGGCCTATTGTGTAGGCATTTAACTCAAGGAGAATAACAGCTCTTGTAATCTTGATATTAATAAAAATTTAATAATAAAATGTACTTTATGTTTGTTTGTTTTTTTTTCCCCATTATAGTATTGTTTTAAATTAAACTTTAATTTTGTATTGAAAATAATATATATAGATCATACCTATTACGAAGAACAATTCTTACTTTTAATTATTTTATATTATGTATATAGCTATAGATATAATTTCTTTATATTATTTTGAATGCTCAGACTCTGTATACTCTGTAATTTAGGTAATTTAGATCTAAATGCTCGAGAAGAATATTAATTCAATAATCAATACAGTTTTCACATTATATTTACTTTATTTTATTTCTTAATTTAATTGGCTCAAGAAATTTATTAATAACATAACACTTATTAAATTATTATTATTATTTACATTTTGTGTATATACAAAATCCAACAATTTTGATACATATAAAATGAAAGCGATAGTATATAAAACGCTTTTAATAAATTTCAAATGAAGTGTGTAAACATTGAGTGGAGAGGTCGTGTTTAGAAAGGACCGGCGTGCTAACAAGACAAATAACATAGACAGTATTGAACATTTATTTATCGAGTGACAGGAGGCGATCACGTGAATGCTCGGCTTGCAATCTCTTTTAAATCTGGTACACATGTGCGCTTATCTGCAGACTCGTTATATAGACCACTTATCGCAAATATTTAGGTCCTATATAATAACTTAACCTCATTACAATAAAGATTAAAATGCCCTTTTTTCTGAATTTGAGCAAAATTTAATGACAATTAATATTTAATTGTAAAAATTTTGATCAACTGGCAGGTTGACTTTTATATAAAACGAAGAAAACATTTATTTTCCAAGGAACAATAAAAATGAGATCCCTCACTTCAGCGAGTGATCGCGCGGATACACCATACATGACCGTTAAATCTTACACACATCGTGGTGAGATGTGTGAGCACCACAAAGTTTTAAAGTGGATAGCACATCTAAAATTCACACACAAAAAGACCATATTAATACTTGAATATACAGAATAGAGAATATATTTTAACTTAATAATGCATCGATTTTTGTACTGTATCATTTTAGAGAGGTTACACCATGTTATCAATATATATTATAACTTTAATCAACTTATCATCGTTTATCTCTGTTGCCTCTTGGGTGAATTGTATCAAAATAATTGTTACTTAAATTAATAATAAAATTCAATGTAAAGACTACATCACAGAAATTAACTTATCTTTCTTTACATTTAAAACTTATTATAAACTGCATGTGCGTAATATAATTAAAATTAAAATAATATTTATTATTTTTTTAAGCTGTTCTTTTTTAACTCTTTTTTTTTTATATTTTTATCCAGAATATATTTTTTAATACTATTATACTTTCTTCGATAGTATTTTGTTATCATAGATCTTAATTTTTTTCAACAAAAATATTTGATGACGGACGAGGTGAATGACCTATATATCATAGTTAACTAGCTTCAGTCAACATATGGTGTTTGACCTCACCTGCCTGTCACTTCATTAAGCAGGATTACCTTGGAGTTTACATTAATTTATTCAATTTATTGTTAAGTATATGTTTTTATAGATTATTTAATAAAGCCATATTATACTGTACATGTTATGGAGCTATTATTGGGCACGATTCACAGGTAGTTATCCAGTTTTCTCACTAACCACGTTTAGTGTCATTGAATTAGGCTAATGCTAATCACGGATGGTGAGAAAGCTGGATAACTTTTTGGATAACTCGTTCGTGAATCGTCCCCATTATCATTATATTATTAATTATAAAAAAGAAGGGCTTCAATCAAGCGTGTATAGGCACAGGTAGGGGGGAAGGTAATTAATGCTCCCCCTCCCCTAATCACTGACATTGAGGACATTAGAAGCCCATGGTATGACTTTCCTACCATTAGTATCCTAGCTACCAGTCTCCCACCCTTTTTCTTCTCAGCACTCTCACTCGCAACCGAGTAATTGCCCTTGATTGCTTGATTGAAATTATTACATTGATAAAAGTTATTTAATGAATATATACGACGTAAAACTGTAAAATTGTTTCTTCTACTGATGAAACAGGGACTTGTTATTATGGAAAGCCTTGGTCCAATTCTGAGGTTATATACGCAGATAGATGCCGAGCTTATTGACGAGAGCCCTAAATAATCACGCCATATTAATGTTGATTTACGCAATACAAGTTGGGCGGGGAAGTACTGATTGTTTTGTGACGCTCGCATCCTGCGTGGTCATGACCAAGAAACAAATAACTCATGGCTATGACGTCACAAAGGGTCAACAAATTCACATTGATGCTATCTATTCTGCCTATACTTAATACATTTATTTAGGACAATAGCTTACTAGGAAATGTGAATTGATTTTACACACGATTATAAAATAGTCAATAAAAATATAAAGCAAAATAATGAAGCGCTGAGTATTAATATTTATTTATTATTTTACAATTTATCAATGGCCAGCTTTCCAACATATAGACAATGTTTCGCCTTACTATATAATATATAGTCTTTCACATACGTTCTTTTATAAACATAAATTTAATATTCAATGAGAAAACATAAAAAATACAACCAAACAAAAATTTAATTTGATGTACATACATATAATATAACACCCTGACCCCAAATATTTCACAATAAATAATAAATTATAAGTTATCAAGTACTATTTTCAATGCATAGCATGTATAATATACTGTATAACACTTCAGATCTGAATGTACGTTGCCAATCCTTATTTACTTAAAAATGTGGAATTGCAATTATATATACATGAGAATATTTGTTTAATGTTTACGTAATAATATTGGAGATAATTGTAATTGTAGTGTAATAGACAATAATGGTTGCATTTTTTTAATTCATAATTAGAAAATATACCTAAAATTATGCTTTTCTGAATTTTTTCAGATTTTTTGGAGTGCGGGAACTAATTTTAAAAAAATATTTAAAATCTCTGAATTAGGGTGGTACACCTGATGGGACAACCGTGACGTCATTTGTCGTGCTGTGATTGGCTATTGATGACATCACGGTTGCAGTGATTGGCTATTGATGACGTCACGGTTGTCCCATCAGATGTACCACCCTAATTCAGATATTTTAAATATTTTTTAAAAATTAGTTCCCGCACTCTAAAAAATCTGAAAAAAATTCAGAAAAGCATAATTTTATGTATATTTTCTAATTATGAAATAAAAAAATGCAACCATTATTGTCTATTGATGTAGTCGAGACCTATGAATATTTGGGTGTGATAATTGATAAAGACTTTAAATTTGATCAACATTTATATAAAATAATGGCTAGGTTAAGATATTTACTTAAAAACTTGTATGAATTGTCTAAGTTTATGTCAGAAAAAATGTTAAGAACTGTATATTTTGCACTTGCTCACTCAATAATTTCTTATGTAGTACTTGCATGGGGTTTTACAAAATCAAGTAATTTAACTAAATTAAAAAAGTTGCAACTTAGGATTTTAAAAAAAATTAAAAAGGGTAAAAAATGTGATTGTGACGTGAATTATTTTAAATATTTCAATGTTTTACCAGTCAATGAATTAGCAAAATTTGTGCTTACTATTGAGAAATTCAATGATATGAAAAATTTAGAGCCTAGAGTACATGATCATAATACTAGGACTCTTTTAAATGAACCTGCTACAACTCCAAGAAGTAATAATAGATTTGGAGAAAGAACATGGAATTTTGTGCTACCAAAAATTTGGAACGAAATACCGATAAATATTAGATCAATTGACCAAAAAATGTTATTGAAGAAAGTGCTGAGAATTAAAGCTTATATTAAATAATTTGCATTAATATGAGCTGTAATACCATTCTATTAATTGTATTTGTGCTTCTGTTTAAGTTGAAGGGTTTAAATTTGTTCGTGCTTATTTTTGTTTGTTTTTGTTTTATCTTTTGTTAATGTTATTAATGTATTGTTATTTTTAATAAATATAGGTAATTTTGTTTAAGCTTACTATACGTGTTGAATAATTGCATGTAACTCAGTTCCAACCGATAGGGCTTCATTTAGGGCCTTGGTTGGACTGTATTTGTACACAATTTAATAATAAAAAACTTTAAAAAAATAAAAAGTTACGGTACGCATACACGTTCCTCGTTTTAAAGAAAAGTTGATTAAATGATCGAATTGGCAAAAATCCTATACATATAAATTACGAAATGTTTATTCGTGATAAACATTTATAAGTTATCAACCCCAAAGTTGACGCACCCTCCACGCAAACTTTTTCTTCGTTTTTTCACATGTCTCTATATTATGTATCCTATTCTTATTCCGAAAGTTTGAAAATAAAAATAATTTATACAGATATAATATTTACCCAGTAAAAAAAAAAAAAAAAAAAGTTAAAGATAAATTTAAAGTCTATTGAGCAGTCCATGCAGTAAAAGATTATAGTTTTGTATTATACATTAATTGCATGCACTCACTCACTGCATGAGGAGAGCGACAACATCTGCATAGTTATATTTATTTGTAAATTAAGCAAATTAACTAAAAATCAAATTTTTTCATTTTTTTATAAAAACCATTCTTGTTTTTATATAATAATTCCTGTTCCTGGATTGCATAAAATACATGCAATACAATGAATATACATGCTTATAAAATTGCTGTTGCAATAAATAGTTGTCAGAGATCAATGTCATTGTTATGATTATTATAATGTTATCAGCTAACACTTGACCAGGCCAAGGTGGGTCGACAGTCAGCTGTGGAAATGTTCACTGCCTGCTGCAACCCGCGTCACTTGCTGCATTTATTTTTTGCAGCTCGCGGGGAGAGCTCAAGCAAATATAACGAGCAAGGCGGGGCTTCATGACCGCTCTAATGGTGCAACAACTTGCTATTTATACCCCACAGTAAACCTCAATACTGCATGGTCTTGCAGAATGCCATGTTATAGCATTACACTGAATGGATTATTATATGCTTCAGTTGCATGCCATGATAACCAGCTATAGGTTATACTTATAGCTCTTCATATTATATAGGAAGATTCTGACTCGCATTTATATAAATTATATGCAGTTATACATTGTTTATTGTTTCAGTTGTTTCATTTTTAATTTTAATTTAAACAAGTATTTTTTTAATTCATCACGTATACCGTTTATGTATACATAAGATGCATTTCCACATTTATATCCGGAATATTGTATTGTTTTCTATGTTACAATAAAAACCCATTCATTTTAAGCAGTGAAACAGTCTATAGCTATATAATAAAGGAATGGGGGGGGGGGGAACAATGCAAGTTTAAATTGGAACTATATTATTTATAAATTAACTGGTCAATATTTTATATATTTGTTAGAGCACCCAAAGCCGAATTCGGACAATGTCCAAAAAAAGTGAACAAAATTTAACTATTGTTATGGTTTTTGCATTTTGATCAAGACCCAAAATGAACAAATATTAGCAGCTTTTGCTCATTTAAATTTGATGACAACTCTAGTTCTGGTCGGGTCTAGGATGTTTGGTCGCAGGATGTTTGGTCGCAGGATGTTTGGTCGCGGAATTTTGGTCGCAAGGACGTTTGGTCGCAAGGATATTTGGTCGCAAGGATGTTTGGTCGCAAGGATGTTTGGTCGCAAGGAAGTTTGGTCGCAAGGATGTTTGGTCGCAAGGATGTTTGGTCGCAAGGATGTTTGGTCGCAAGGATGTTTGGTCGCAAGGATTTTTAACTATTAATTATAAGAATTATATGAATTATTGAAAGGCAGTGTAGGCTACTTTTTTTTTCGTGATAAGTATGGTCAAATAATGCACCAATCATAAAGCCACGAATGGTTATGCTGTATAATAGCACTTAAAATTTTAAACTAGTATCGGACAAAATCATATATAGGCTACAAAGAGGCACACAATAATTTAAGTAAATAATCATTTAGTATAGATTTATTCATTATTTTAAATGACATAGAAAATCCATCACAAATACTATCTTACAACATGAAAAAAATTATGTACTTTGTACCATCTACTTTGAAACTTATAACGTAATTTAATGAATTTAATCAATAAAAATGTAAAAAAATTTATGTTATAATATACTATATAATACGATAAGATAAATTATGTATTTTTTTCGAATTAAACAAAAAAACAATTCACATAACATTAATATTATTTTTTATAAACTAAATACCAAATTTCACATAAAAAATAGTTTTTATTTGATAGAGAAAACAGTAATGACCATACTAGAAGGTGAAATTGTGGGCAATTCCTCGAAGGTAATGAATAATGTCATTATCATCGAAATTACCTACGAGCTCATGCAACCTATGAGCAGATTGAACTGTCTTTTTTTTTTTTTGGCATTTGATGTATTTTGAAGTAAATAAAATAATTTGATAAAATATTCATTTAACAATAAAGAAATACAAAAATTCAAAAGAATTTATTGTTAAATAGTTTAAACAATCTAGAATGCACCCTTATGAGCTTGCACAAAGAAAAAAAGGGCAAAAAAAAATTAATTTAAATTACTTTATTATGCGACCAAACATCCTTGCGACCAAACATCCTTGCGACCAAACATCCGGCCTTTTACGACCAAACATCCTTGCGACCAAACATCCCTGCGACCAAACGTCCTTGCGACCAAATGTCCTTGCGACCAAACGTCCTTGCGACCAAACGTCCTTGCGACCAAACGTCCTTGCGACCAAACGTCCTTGCGACCAAACATCCTTGCGACCAAAATACCGCGACCAAACATCTTGCGACCAAATATCCTGCGACCAAACATCCGGCTCCCGTTCTGGTCAAATCATAAAAAACAAAACCCGTTGAGAGAGAGAGGGAGAGAGCAGTGGCGTAGCCAGGATTTGCCCAAGGGGGGGTTCCTCAGGATGGAGAACAGCCCACTGGGGGTTTGGGGGGCGTAGCCCCCCAATAGCCTGCCGTAGGCGCGATTTTTTTTTAAGAACACGCCCCTTTTTTAGGGTAAAATCATGAAAAAATACTATTATATTAGAGAATAAAATATATGGCCTGATGCAATTTTTTTAACATTTTATATTTTGTTCATCCCATTTTTCAATTTCTTTTCGATACGTGCATAATAAATAAAATTCGAGTAAATCATTTTAATTAAATCAAGTAATTCATTTAACCACTTTCATATTATTTTTATAGAATCAGTGTACGTGTCATTTAATTGAATTTGATTTTTAAAATTTATTTAATAATCCGGCCGAGTTCACATCATTAAGATATTGATGTAAAAAAAAAAAAAATTGAATTGCTTCTCTGATTTTTGTTAAATTTTGTCTGCACCGCGTGGAGCAATCCAATTAAATGAAAGTGCAGCACACGTTGAGAGCGTTTTAATTTATACATACAATAGTAGTTATATGCATGCAGTTTGTAAGGGAAATAAAACATTTATTTATAAGTCGCACTTTTTCCTGCTAAAATTAGAAACTAACTTATAATTTGTTTATTTTAAAGAAAGGACTACTTGATATCCCCTAAATTTCAATTTTCATTTAACTTTTTTTTTTTCAAATTTCTATAATTTTTCCTTTTTTCTTCTTATATCCAGTCATTACTCGATCTTCATGGGGGGGGGGGGGGTAAACCCCGAACCTCCCCCCCCCCCTTGGCTACGCCACTGAGAGAGAGATTGTCGGCTTTTGGTCAAACAAATTAAATTATCCAAAACTAGTTGTGGTTAAATTCGAAAGAACAATATCCGATGCGAACTTTATTTTGGTTTTTGGTCACTTTTTCACCTGTTTAACCAAAACTAGGTTTGTTTGGTCATTTCATTAAAGCCATGAGCGACTAAATAATATATATTATTCCTGCTTTATTCAATAACAACACTTAATTTATTTTACTTTATTTTTTGCCATATAAGCTCTTTGGTATAATATACAAAATCATCTAAATTTAATACATAATCATCATAAGAAGCATGATGGGCATGCTGCGTGGGATTAAGGGATGTTTTTTGGGGTTTTTAGAACTCTCCATCTTCAGGAAGAATTATTACGATAAAATTCTTATTGAGCGTCTCACTCTCTTGTTCATGAAATCGACATTATTAAATGGACAACATACATATGAAATTTTTTTATTACAGAAATGAATAGAGGGTACCAAATTATGCTACTCTGAATTTTTTCAGATTTTTTTTGAAACCCAGAACTATTTTGAAATAATTATTGAAAGTGCGGCCACGCCCCCTGGAGGCGTCAATAGGCGTCCAGTCTCTATCCGTTTTTATTAAGGATTCAGGGGTGCCAACTGAAATCACAGGACTTTCAATCATTAAAAATAGTTCCGGGTCTCAAAAAATCTGAAAAAACTCAGAGTAGCACAATTTGGTAACCTCTATTCATTTCTGCAATAAAATTTTTTCATGTATGTTGTCCATTCGTGCTTTTGTAGTGCAAGTGAAAGATCGTCAGCTTGAAATCGGACATTATATGAACTACAACTTTTAGGACACCCCTAATTTTTATGGACCAAAAATTTAAGACTATTATCAGCACCATCCTCGCACGCTCTCTCTCTCTCTCTCTCTCTGCACCACTAATTTACCAGACTGTCGTGGCCATCTATTTTAACTTATTGTCTGATGTGTGCAAAAATATTATTTATACTTTTCTCAAGTATACTACGACGTTGAAATTTGCAAGTAGTGTTTCGTTCGTCCTCGTGAGGGCTAGAGAGCGAGGACATTAAGCACACTTGAGGGGTTGTTGTCATAACTTTTAACTATTGTTGGCTCTGGCTACATGCTTGGAACTGCGCTGCTGTTACCATGGGCTATCCACTCGCGATGACTGACGTAACTTTGAGCACCAACAGTAACATCAACGCGACAGATAACCTCAAGTGACCGCTGATGGAAGATATTATTTAGTTGGCAACATTGTCGCGGGGTGTGACGCTTGTGATCCCGCAGATCGAGGGGGGTCGTGACGTCAATAGGTCATGGGGTTATATCAATTGTCATCGTATGATCGGAAAGAGTAAAAAATGTTGCCGCGACATAATTATATAGTGGGTGAATACCAGCGATAATGAGCGACTCCGAGTATAGACTTGAATTTCTTTGAACAAAACCAAAAAAAAAATTTGAAATATAGTTAAAATTAATTGGTGTTATCTAACCCGGATATGAAGACCAGTTAAATGAAATAATTTTTGCGATATTGGTGACACTTCGTTAGCTGCAAAGATTTAACAAAAAAATTAAATTCTTAATATAGAAGTACGCCTGGATTTCAAAAAGCCGTAGGATTGTTTATGAATATACAGTATATTAAATACAGTTGAATTATACTACAAATGTTGTATATTATATTGAAAAATCACGTGTGCATGTTTCTTCTGTGATATTAAGTATAATTTATTGCTTCGTTATTAACGATTAATCTCAGTTATTTCGGAATCAAAGAAATAACCTTCGTTTGATTTCCTTGCAAACGAATCGAATGAAATAAATTTTAAAAAATCGAAAATGTTCTAAAACTTAATCGCTTATGGTTTGAGCAAATTCAGTCTTGCAGTTTTCTTACAACAGCTCCATTTCCGGTTTTCGTCAATAAGGCCAATGTTAAACTTCTACCTCAGTTTTTACAAAACTGATAAGACAGATTCGCTTCAAAATTTGTATGCCACCTTTTGATGGCGTGTTCTAAGTCCCCTGCAAGTCTTGATGCATTCAGGCGGTACGATTGCGAGATATCAGCCTACTGAGATTCATCCTTAAGCAAATAAGTATATTGTAAATGAGGATTTCAAAGAAAAAGTGTGTAATAATAAAAAGATATAAATTATGTACATACATACAATATATTTATATATTAATTAATCCATGCTGAAGTATGTGTAGTGTGTAAATCAAGTTAAAACAGGGAAATATTTTGGAACATAATTATAAATATGTACCGTTCTTCGTGATTCGAAAGGGAGGGAATGTCCGGTATTACACTTTTTTTTTTTAAAGTTAATTGCATTCAATTAAATTTTTCCTTAATACAGTTTACAGCAAAAATTCAACCACATTTATTTGTATGGATGTGGAATTTTCTTGTAAGGGAAAATTGTATCGTGTAATACAGTCTTTACACTAATTCTATAATACGGTAATACCCTATAATATCTATCTGTAGAATTAGAATTAAAAGAATCTTGACTCCTGACATACTTATGCACCTATACAATATATACATGTCATATCTATAACGTACGTGAAAACAATGGTGTGTTGTGTGCATGAAACAAATTAAATTAATTATACACTATTCAGTACCGAGATAAGATAAAGCAAAAGAGTACTATGATTATACAACATGCACTTTTGATAAAAAAATATTCCATATATATATGTTATATATTTTAATACGCACATTGCATATACTCGTCTGTTATATATATTATTTGTTGCACTTACAGTTGCAGCAGTTAAATTAAATAACCCATTATAATTTATTATTACATTAATTATAATTAATGCATCAGCATCATGCATATGGAAAATGTGGAGATTACAAAATTTTAACCATTTAAACTAGCTACATCGTTTTGTACGAAATAGAGAAAGCTTTATTTTGGAATTGCACCGTTACAATATATTAATTTATTATTACTCCATTGACGTAAGCATATGTTTAACGAGAACGGTGTGACTTTATTCGCCGACGTAGTAAATATTTACTCTCTTACGTAATAATTGTTTTTCTACCTCTACCATAATAATTATTTTAATTCCTCTCTCTCTGCTCTCTAGCACAAGCAAGTGACTTAAATTAGCATATGCTACACACTTTACTTTAGGTCGAACAGTCAGAGATTCACAGCTACAGCTTGGACGAGGGCTGCAATGTTGGCAGTAGAAGCGCGAGGAAGCAGCAAGCACGTCATGGGAATCACACGAGGGCTATTTCAGGAAGCAAGTCCCTTGCTCGCTGCTGAAATGTTGTTTTCGTCAAAGACCACGGGGTTTAAGTTTGTCAGCGGGCCAACTGCTCATTTCCTTGGCCTTGCGTACTTACTCAGAGGTTTTAACTCAGCACTAAATTAATATAATCAAAACAAAATACGTCGCATATCTGCTTCCTACTTGTGTGCGTATGTGTGTTGCGTGTGAATCGAAGAATATAAAACGAAAACTTGAAAAACAAATTGTTGAGAAATTTGAAGGAAAATTAATTTTTAAATGTTGCATAAATTATATTATGATAATATGATTTAAAATCTTACTATATTTATGTATTTGATGCAGCAGGAAAATAATAATATAATATTTATATATTATATGATATCTGATATACTGTATATACCAGCCTAATGCTCAAAGAATTATATAATTTCAAAATATTGATGATTTAATTGGTGCATGTTCTTATAATATTTATAATAAATCATAAAACGTTTAAATACTTTAAATATATTGTAACATATATAAATTACTATAACCAATACAGAGTGTTTGTATATATTAGTAATTTTAGTAGTAGAAAATATATAGAAAATACAGAGAATCACAACTAAGGACTCGATTATGTTATCATTTATGATTTCAGCACGTACACGAGGACCATATTAATAAATAAAATGAAAATCACGCAGATAATAATAAGTATATAGTCAATATGTCACTGCATGCATGGATTGCCTTAAATTAGCAAAAGAAGCAACACATATTCAATAATATAAAAAATGCATACCATGCATATCATATGTAGTTATTATCAAAAGTTAATTATTATTACCTCTATTAATATTTGAGAACGCCGGCCGCCATACATGCACAGACGTAAATGCAGCAATATAAATTGGCATTAAATTTATGATAATTAATTATTTTATTTCCAAACGATGAAATTTCAACGCTTGGAAATATAATAATAATAAAAAAAACATACATAATATGATTTATATTTATAATAATCAATATTTGATCAATATTTATAATTATCAGGAAAAGTGTACAGTACAAATATTGTCCTCTATATAACTGCAATGTTCTCTTAACTGTTACTATTAAGATCACAAATATAATTTACTACGAGTATAAATGCGTCTTCGAAAAAAAATTCTGGCAATTAAGGTATTTTGATAATTCAAGTAACAATTCAATTTAATTGTATATGCCGTGAAGAAAATTTGTGAAACACCATCAATTAATGTGGTGTCGGTGGTGTCAAGATATCACGGCGGAAGGAAAAATAATAATGCAAAATATTTAACTATAATTAATATTACGAAAAGCATGCTTTTTTACTTTTATAAGCTTTAGCATGCAGTTTTATAAAACTGGAAAAACTTTAAAAACTGAAGCTAAAATCATTTTTTTTTTTTACAGTCCAATTAAACTTTTTTTCCATTTTTGACTAATATATACACGAAAATTCATGATTCGTTAACAACTGGAGACATATTATTGAAGTCAATTCAATGTAGCATTAATATACACTGTATATAGTTACATATTTTTATTTGCAAAACTAGTAAAACCAAGATCCCTTTACTTCATATTTAATCGATAGAACTTCGGACCCTAATTAAATTACAATTTAAAAAATATCTATTATAATAAGTATAATTAATATATAAATTAATTAAGTTTCACAAGGTTTCTTTACTGCCTCGAGAATCGAGAATCAATATCTGTTGTCTGTTGTGATACTTAATTGTGATCGATACTTTATGAAATTGTCATTATCGTCAATCGGAATATAATGAAATGTAAATATATATTATATCTAGCTAGCTTTAATTAATAGTGCGACAAAAAGACCCTCTGACCTGCGTCAGCGTGATCGACCGCGCGCTGCATGACCGCACTTTTTCTTATCAACAAGATATTCTACATACTCTAAGAGACCCCCAGCAGCGTAAGATAGCAGCTTCAACTCTGAACTATCTTTCCTTAAAAACAAGAGTTTCCTATACTACCGAAACATACGATTAATTTAATTGTTTTTCATAATTTCACTCATACACAGAGCCCGTGGCCAAATTTGAAATTACGCCACACATATGACGTCATATTCGAGATCACCCGAGAAGTCAGACACTATTCTGATTGGTTTATGTTATAATTGTGAGCCAATCAGAAGCTTGCCAGCTGTAGTCGGGCCCCTCTGACATTTTTTTGCTGCTCGGCTGGCTGCGCTGTTGCGAAGTTTTGCTTTCGACCGCAATAAGCAGCAAGAAGGAGTGCCTGCATTCCCCTCCTTTTGCCCTCACTGCTTGGCGTTCGTGCTGTTCTGCTACTTCTGCTCCCTTGCTGTGCTCGAACATTCGTCTAATCAGTGATGTGAAATTCGCGCGCAGATTGGTCCGCGAATATGCGCATGCGAATATGCGCGAATATGCGCGCAAATGCGCGCATATGCGCGAAAGATACTTTCAAGATGGCGGCCGCGCGCAATAAAATCACGAGAGCACCTCGGTAGCCTAAAAGGCCGATTGCTTTAATTCCATGATTAATTAACTCTAATTTAATCCAAACACTAATTAGGCAAGGGATTATACCAAGAAAAATAAGAAAATACTCTCTGTAGCATTTACTGTAGCTTTAACCAGTCTAAAATTGCTATTTTTGTGGCGGGAAAGTCAAATTTCAATATTCGCGAATATGCGCGCATATGCGGCCGCAGATTGCCCGCGAATATGCGCGAATATGCGAATATGCGCGCATATTCGCCGCGAATATGCGAGGACTAACATCACTGCGTCTAATTATTTTTCTTCGGCCAAATCTGCCACACAAGCGCGCGGCGAGCTTGCGTCTAGTCTGTCGCCCTTTTCGACCGACAGCTTCGGCTTCGTCTGCTTGTTCAGTTCTTTGAACGTGACCGTGGGAGAAGGACGTAATTTTGTGAGTTCTGTTTTCATAGAACTGCGGTGCAAGTGATCATTATACAAGATAGCAGCAAGCTTCTGATGAACAGGCCTGAAACATAATGTTTTATAATCGTTGCAAGTGAATAGTGTTCCATTTGTAGCTGCCTTCATCAATATTAACATTTTATCAAGACAGTTGATTTTATTGTGATCGATAAGAAACATATATTTTACCTATTAGTGTTTTGTAAAGCTTGATACTATATAGGCTTTGAGTGGATCCGATTCTTGTGGTGGGAAAAAGAGAAAGGCTGCTTTTTCCAAGGATTTTAGAACTGAACTTTTTATGTCATTCAGACACATTGAAATAATCAATAACATGCTTTTCCTCATCATATCAGTTCATCGAGCTCATCCTTATTATTATTCTGATTACTCTGACACAAAACCTCTCTTCTAGACTGCTGATTATTAGGAGGCCAGCTGTCTAAATATATTTTTTGCAAAGTACAACTATTTTTTAAGAGTGGGCGTGTTGCTTCATCTTGTTCCTTAAAAATATAGTATTTACTTGAAGACAAGCTTACAGTACTACTGAATTATATTGGTCTATGAGTGGAGACCAGAGCCTTGTCGTCATGGATGTGATAGCAAGTGTAAGTTGTCTTGTTAACTATTGGCAATATCATAGCCGTGCTATAACTGCTTTCTTTTTTTTTTACAGAACCCAGTGTTGAAGTCCTTCGTAGCAGGCTCCTTCTCTGGGACCTTCTCGACGATCCTTTTCCAGCCACTGGATTTGGTGAAAACAAGACTACAGAATCCATTGCCTACCGCTATTGGGTGAGTGTAAAAAATTATAGCATACAGTATGATATGAGGCAATGACAAACAAACTTGCCTCAAACTCCATATTCTCTACAAGTTATCAGTGTATTAAGATAATGAACCACCCCTGAAGAGTGGTAAAAAAATAAAAAAGTGTTTACGCATGATAAGAATTTGCTATTATAGCTTATAATACTTTGTGTATACCGGTATAGGTTACATCAACCTCACTAATGGTTTGCTACTATGCAATCTTGTGAACTCTAGGCAAAGTGGCACAGTGCCAACCTGTATAGAGATAAATTATTTTAGTATTGGTACAAAGCTGAAAATTCCATGCATTGTCAATCTGTAAAAAAACAGACCCACGATTGGTATTATTTACTGTTGATGATACCTGCAGACAGATTGAAAATAAAAATCCAAGTAAAGCAATATGCACAGGGGCGGATCCAGCGCGCGGCTCTGGGGGGAGAGGGGGGGGGGGCAGTGCCCTATCCCGCAATGTTAAATTTGGGGAGGGAGGGTGGGGCGATTGGCGGGGGGTGGTAACACCTTCAATGTATTTTGGGACCTTTTGGGAGGGGCGATTGCCCGCATCACCCCCCCCCCCTCCTGGATCCGCACTTGAATATGCACATTTCTCATATTTTACTGTAAAAGAATAAAAGAATTACTAATTTTCAGACTGTGTTAACAAAACTCACAGCCTGCAGTTTTTTTTTTTTTTTTTTTTTTTTTTAAAGATGATGTAATATCTTAAATCCATTTCAGTATAAGCAGTTAAAACGGGCATCAAATATACAGTACAATTCTACAGTATACATGTTATACAGTACATAGTGAATTTGGACCAAATTCAAATCAATTAATGAAGTTGAAATTATTTAAAATAAAATCTCAGTATGACTCACATTTTCAGCAGCAAAAAAACACTGAATATTATACTGTAGAATAAAATAGAATATACTGTATTTCTTTACTGTATATTGTACACTAGTTGCATAATAATTAATCTAATAGCTTGCTGTATCTGCATCCAAGTTCTTCTGATATTTTAATGGGAGGAATATGGAGGGATGTAAATAAAAGGGTTGTGTGATAAAACAATACTTATCTGCATGGGCATTAAAATTGAGCAACAAATTCCATTAGCAGTAGATTGCATTTCATTATCCTATAAGAATCAAGTGCGTTGAACGCTAAAACTTACAAACTTTTTGTACAAATTTGAAAGCCATTTTTCTGTTTGTATCTCTCATCATTGGCACAGAGCATTGCCAAGCTTCTAAAAATATTGACAGTAATTATAGACTAATTAGTGATATCTACTTCTACATTGTGTTTAGCTGTGACTTTTATTTGTTTGATCTTTTTTTAGTTTTTTTTCCTGCAGTTTTTGAAAATAAACAGTTGATGTATCAATTTGTTCAATACCTTGTCTGTGATATGTGTGCTCAAGCTACAACATGTCTGTGTATATGTTGCAGTGCTAGCCAGTCATCTGGTATGCTGACTATCATGGGGCACATCTTGGAGAAAGAACATATATTTGGCCTTTGGAAAGGCATGACCCCCGTAAGTATCTCTATTTGCATCATGTATATAGTCACAGTCAAGTTCCATACATTTATTAAGTAAACAGTGTTGCTAACACTGTCCCAGTGGTATTTAAGGATGAGAACTTTGAACAGAAATCTGTAGCGTTGTCAAGAAATGAAAAGAAAATGTTGTATACAGACGTACAGTAATAATGAAAATGTTGTTTAATAATTATTACATTTGAACATTTTAATCTATGAAACAATGATAACTGGAAAATTCACTTTGCTTCCTGGTAGTAATTGCCATTTAGGGTTATTATTTGTAGGAACTACATTAAGTAAATTTATTCTCTTCAAACAAGTAAAACAAATTTTCAAGCAATGCATGGTTGTTTATGTATTTTCCAACTCAAATATAAAGAGCCAATTTAACAAAAACATGATCATCAGTTGCAGTTTTACATTTTGAAATTTGCTATTTTCTTTTTTTTTTTTTTTTGTAGGACAGGAATTGCGTTTTCAAAATACACCACTTTGTGTTTACTTGAGTGAGTGCTTACGAGTGATTTTAAATTGTTACAGTCGCTGACGCGCTGTGTGCCCGGCGTGGGGCTGTACTTCTCGTCGCTGCACTGGCTCAAGGGCCACATAGTGGCGCCAGGCAGCGAGCTCGAGCCACTGCAGGCAGTGGCCCTGGGGGTGGTGGCACGCACCATGAGTGGCGTGTGCATGATCCCCATCACTGTCATCAAGACACGCTTTGAGGTGAGTTGTAGTTGTTGTTGTAGTTATATAATTTGCTGTACAGTACATCAAGTATTTGAGAAGAAATTACATACAAATTTACGAATAAATACAAATTCAGAACAGAATAACTGATTGATGGTGAGTTAAATTTTTTTGCTATTACCTCCCAAACTTTAAAGTCTAAAATACAAGCATTTTCTAAAAGTCGCAAAACCAGTAACACCCTCCCTGATTAACCGTGACGTCACTGCGCAAACGCCCTCCACTTTCTATACCCTGGTGCGACTTTGGAGTTGAGACTTGTGTTTAGGCGCAAAACGAAAAGCTCTTATTTTCAGCCTGACTGTTCAATGGTATTATACTATTTATTATACTGTTGTGTATTGTATAAGAGTGGCCACATACAGAAAAGTCAAACATTTAAAAATCAACAACGTGGAGACCCTAAATGATCTGCAAGGATAACATCTGTTATTATATATGTCTGCAGAGCGGCGTGTACGAGTACCGTGGCGTTGGAGCGGCGCTGCGTGTCATCTACCAGACGGAGGGTGTACGTGGGCTGTGCTGCGGACTGGTGCCCACCCTCTTCCGTGACGCTCCCTTCTCAGGACTCTACCTCCTCTTCTACACTCAGTCTAAGCAAGCCTTACCCCAAGGTGAGACTTGAAAATAGTTTAATCACTTTGTCTACTGTTGTTTCATGATCTGATTATGTGCAATTCCCAGGGACAATTCTTTTCATTTAATAAGAGATTAGTTTTCTATGTTGCTTCATGCTAGTAGGGTAAAAATTTCTTACTATATATTATACTGTATATAGATGTTCATATTTTGTTTTGACAGTTTTTTTGTCAATCCTCTCTGAGAAATTGTTTTTCACCTGTATTTGTTGCTTTGACCAATAATGTTAATATTTTTGGAGAAGGAGGGGGCAGGGGAGGAATCTAATTTTTACTTTTTCCAGGCAACTACACAATGCCCAGTTTTAGTAATCCACATTGGAATGCTTTAATTTATGATAAATTTGGATTCTGCAGGCAGCATTAAATTTGCAACAGTATCTATATATTTTTTTAATTTGAATCTCAGCAATAATCTTATAACATTTTTTATTTTTTCACATTACAGAATGGCTGAACTCGCCAATGTCTGCTCCCATGCACTTCTCGTGTGGTGTATTTGCTGGTCTGATGGCATCTGCAGTGACTCAACCAGCTGATGTGATCAAGACCAAGATGCAGCTCTACCCCGAACGCTACTCCAACATCATGGCTGTGATAACCCACATCCAGCGCAAGCACGGGGCTAAGGGTTACTTCAAGGGCCTTGTTCCACGCATGCTGCGTCGTACGCTCATGGCCGCCATGGCATGGACCGTTTACGAGCAGCTGATGCGCGGCATGGGTATCAAATGACCGGAAGATGACGAGGAGCCCACGTAAACTCCTCCGTCATGTCGTCACCACACGAGGAAATGTCTGTACATCCTCACCTCTCTCAATACCGTACTGTTAGTACTGGGAAATTTTTGTAAATAGGACTGTAGTATTAAGTATGTTCCATACAATTTTAATGTCATTTTGATACCAGAGCTTGTGGTTCTCGTGAGATCACCATAATTATCTGTTAATTATATTAATAATTGTGATTGTTAATGGATAGCAATGCTCTATAAAGGAGAAAAAGGAGTTAAGTTACTGCTTTATGCTTTATTAAGTAGTAACTTGAAAAAAAAAATGCACATAAAATATCAATACAGGACTTTATTGTACTAAGTTTTAAAAAAAAAATAATATCTTGCATCATTCTTATATGTAAGAAGAATATATAGCTATTTTTATTTTTAATATACATGTAGATTAAATTAATTATTTTACTGTATTGCACTCTTCAGTATTTGAACTCTTTACTATCTCGACATGATACTGCAATCCATCCTGCCTTTTTACTACAGTCCTACACATAATGTTTATTAGTTGATGTTGTGTAAGATTACCAGTGTTGCATGAAATTGCACGCCAATGCCTTGAACACCATTGTCTATCAACTCACCATTTTTTACCATTTACTGTGATCTCCTACAAACTTTTAGATAAAACAACCATCACCCGATTTTGCCATTCTCGCATGCAGTATTAGTATTCCATCGTCTCATTTTTTTTTTTTTTTTTTTTTACATGCCAATGTACCACAACTTGCAAGCTGAATTCATATACAATGCAGAATTCTCCATTGAATATACTTTTGAAGAGTATAGTCTAAACCCAGAACAGTTGCCATTTTTATAATATTTTTTTAATAGAGCTCATCCCAGAAGTGTACAAAACTTTTTTTTTTTTTTTTTTAAATATTTTATCATATAATGAACATCAGTATGGTGAACTCTTTTTAACAATTAAATTTTGCTTTGTATTATATACCATGAGTTTTATGATATTTACGATACATATGTATATATTTATTTTTTATTATACTTGTCTGTGCTATATCTGTATCGAAAATATAATGTGAAATACATTTTAATGTTGTGACGTTCATATATAGATTAAGCAACTAATATTGTTAATTTTTTCTGGCTACTATTGTTACTTAGCTGCTACTATTCCTAAATCTGCATAACTATGAATTCAACTATTAAATTTTTTTTGAATTATGATGAAATCTCGCTCGTACATATGTATTTGAAACATTATTGGGGTAAAGTTTAAGGAATAATGGCATATTTTAATATATAAAAATAATAAATAAACAAATGCCATTTATATATTTAAGACTGAAATATTGTTAAGCATTCTCATGAACAGGATGCTGAATACTATAATATATTATTGTAATATGTATTAGGTTATTAATATAGTTATGTTCACTATTACACATTGTAGAAGTAATTTTTAAGGCTATATTTTTAAAACACCGTGTGTGTCTGTGACTCCGGTGGGTTGCTGGTGATTTGTAAGCTGTGAGTCCACATGGACACGATTTGCCAATAAAAGCTGAATATTCCAGTTAGTGTTATGTTTCTTTCTTTTTCCTAAAATATATATAATATATATCCATGAAGATGACTTTAAATGTTATAATACTATACGTATTTCTTATTCTTGTAAAAAAAAATATAATATCTCTTCTTTTTGTGCCTATAATATACTTAGTACTTTTTAGTATTAATAAAAAAGCCATTAAAGTTTTTGAGATAAGTGTGAATTCATAGATATGAATTGAGAGAATATCATTGAGACTGCGGCAAGTTGCACGGACTGAGCCAAAACGGCCCACCGAGCAAAAATGAATGACGGCTCACATAGGCGGGGCCGGGTCAACACTCCAAAGAGGGGTCTGGGGGGCGGAGCCCCCCAGTAGCCCGCCGCAGTCTTTTTTTTTTTTTAGGTTTTCACTAGAATTTTTACTAAATTTCACTAAGTTTTTCACAAATTACACTAAATATATTATAGCTTCAATTAAATGTTAATATTAGCTGCAGTTAATATTATTTTACTATATTATAATACCATGTAAGTATTAAATCTTAATTAATCAAGTCTAATAGTGATAAATTCCCAATGTTTTTTGAAAAACGAAAGAAGTATAGAACTCGATCTCTCCTTAAAGTAGAGTACCTGAGCGATTGCATTTTTTTTAATATTTTATTTTCTAAAAATAGTTTAAGCTGCCCTCTATTGAGAAATGAAAACCAAAAAATTCCATCTCAAATAGTTTTACCAAAAAAAATTCCAAAAGTTGGTGTTTCGGAGGCCTTTAACGTGCAGCCTAGCTTAATATGGAACATAAAACCGCGTTTTACTCCAACATTTTCTGAACTATGCTAGCATTTTAAAAATACCTACGTAATCTATGATGAATTTTTTAATGGATTTTTAAATAAAAAAAAAATTTACGGTGCCGTTTTTTCGGAAAAAGGCCGGTCTTTAAGTTTTTGCGAGTTAATTCCCATAAGGATTTTCATGATTTTTTCCCAAGAAAACGAGCCTGTAAAAAAAATTTTTATTTGAAAATTCATTAAAGAATTCATCGTAGATTAAGTAAGTATTTTTTAAATGGTACCATAGTTCAGAAAAAGTTGGAGTAAAACGCGGTTTTATGTTCCATATTAAGCTATACGTTAAAGGCCTCCGAAACACCAACTTTGGGAATTTTTTGTGGTGAAACTATCTGAGATGGAATTTTTTGGTTTTCACTTCTCAATAGAGGGCATGCAGCTTAAACTATTTTTAAAAAATAAAATATTAAAAAAAATGAACTCGCTCACTCTACTTTAATTTCAATTCCTTATATAATTTTTTTTCTAGCTAGAGAGCATAATTGCAGTATACTCTGCTAAATTTACTGCATTAAAGCATATATTCATGACGTATATCAAAATGTTTGTTTGATAAAAAATTAAACCATACACTGCTTTCATTAAATTTAGCAAGAATATAATGACGCGCGCGCAAAACACGGTACGGTATTCATGCCTTTTATGATATGACCATTGACCAGAAATTTGACCAATAAATTGCAGACATTGCAGCAATTCCACATATATTATATGCCAGTTATGCCACATGACAATATATTATGCTGCAGACATGACTGGAAGTCATCAAGAAAGCAACTTTAAAATTAGTGCGCCCTAATTTTGGGTTTTGAAAGCATCACGTACATCTATATACTAAAATAGCCAGAAAATGCTCTGACACCTCTAGCCAGCAGATTAAAAATTAATTGCACGAACACGCCAAAGGGACATGTGATTATTTTGCTTTGTGAATTTTAGTGATTTTGTATTTTGTGAGACGAACAGGACCACCCTAGTCGAAAAATAAGAGTGCTAAGTGATAATTTGAGCAGTAGTCAATTAGTTGACTACTGCTCAAATTATCACTTAGCACTCGATCTTATTTTTCGACTAGGGCAGTATGCATTTATGCGTGAAAAATGGACAAAATAAAAGCAAATTACTATATGCAATGTTCAAATAAACTGTTTAAGAGTTAAATTTAGCTAGGCTTATATGTATTGATTTTGCATGAAAATGTGTTTTTAATGTGCACGCGCAACCTTTAAATTTTGACAGTTAGGTGCATCATGTGCCCCGGCCGCGTCCAGGTAAACCCTACCCCGCTCGGCACTACCAACAGCGCTCCTAGCGGCAACTTTTGGAACTTAATTTGAAAAGCGCGGCAAATAGTTTTCTCACATATTATTCATGCTGTAACGATGTTAAAACTTTTGTATTTCGCGGAGTCACAGTGCGCATTAGTAATAAAAATATAAAATAATAAAAAAAAAGTAAAATATGAATAATATATTTATATTAATCAAGATGTTTAAAAAATTAGAATTCATGTATGGAGGTATAATTATTCAAATGCTGTACTATCATTATAGGAGTAAATTGAGCTGTAGTAGTTTTTATACTATTATGATATCTGCAAAAGAATTTAAGAATATTGATTAATTCACTCTTCTGCTTTTAATATATGAAGTAAATAAAAATTTAATAAGGTACATTAGAATTGCGATTGAAAGAAAAGTGTAAAGCTCCTAAAGCTTAATCATAATATGATAATAATTTCTATTTCATGTAACCATGCACATTATATGATTTGAACTCTAATAAAAGTATATAAATCTAAATTATTCAATTTGTGCCATCGTAAGTTGTGATCTCGTTCGAATCATTTATTTTTAAAAAAATTCATTTGTTTTTGTTTAAAACCAAAAATAAGATTCTGTGTCTTAGATTTTTTTGTTAGGTTAATAATTAACATCACCTATAAGCTATTATTCTTTATTTTTATGAAGTATTTTCTTTTCATGTAAATTGAATCAACCAATATAAAGGTTATATGTATATTTAAAATGACCAGTAAAATTTTTTTTTTAAATATTTAGAGAGATATTACCTTTAAAAAAAAAGTGTTTATTCATAAAACAGATTATATAACATTCATCATGTCGTAACCTTAAAATGCGTACAGTAAAGCCTAAGAGGTAAAAATAATTGCCTAAGTTAAGGAAACGTTAATTTTAACAATTTTAAGTTTTGCAAAAAAAAAAAAAATATATATATATATAAATATTATATATTAATTTCATTATATTTGAAAAGAATTATGACTTATAATATTAACGAGACATTGCTTATAAAATTATATACTGCCTAAAAGTGAAACAATTGTAAATATTGTACAAAATGACATTAAGTATCACATGGCAATGCCCACGTATATTTAAGTTTTAAGACGTATAGTCACAAAAAAATAACACTAGGAATTCGTTTTTCTGAAACTCCTAAATAAAATATTGCTTTTCAACTAACGTATGTAACAAAATCTAATGTAACTTGTCACATATTATATTTTCTCTCAAAATATATTAAATTTTTATTACCCTAAATGACTCTTAAAGCCTTTTTTTGTCACTTAATTTTCAATATATACTTTCTTATTATTTTTCATATATGTTTAATTGCCGTGAAAATCTGATAATGATTTGTCTTTTTGTACAATATTTACAACATTAATGAAAAAATTTTATTGCCTATTAATTAAATTTGAATGGAGGACCTTGAGTTATGGTATTGTTAAGTTTTTTTCACACTTTTTAACACTCTAACACGATTGAAATGGTATTGCAAAATGCTATGACATCATAGTCGTACAATAGACGACTTGCAAAACCCTCTATTTTAGCAGTAAACAAACAAAACTTGACCCAAGTGCATCGTTGTTTAAATTATATATATATATATATATATATATATATATATATATATATATATATATATATATATATATATATATATATATATATATATTATATATATATATATAAATTTTGCTTATACATTGGACCTAATGGGAATTTTACGATTTTCACACACAGATTTCAATATGCTGCAAACATACAATTCTAAATATGAAAATATCACCAGAATCTGCAGTTTTTTAGCATTTATAATGCTGCAATGCGTATCAGAAAAAGTTTTCTTTACTTCAATTTGGTAAATTTCATACCCACGTATAAATTTTGACTACACTTTGGGCTTATCAGCTCAAATAAGACCAAAATTTTGCTAGCCCAATTAGACTCCGACAGGCACCTAATTGGCCGATTTTGGGCAAATCTGGACTAGCAAAAAAAGTAACATTGAGCTGTAATAGCCCAATATAACCCTAACTGGACCAATACACCACTTAATCCATAGCTCTATGTAGCTCATTATGGATCAGTTTGAACCAACTATGCCATGCTTAAACAAGCTGGAAATTGACCAAATTTGCCCAAACTTGACCTTTTCTACCCTGGTTGTCCCCAGTACGCTTATATAGCTCAAAATAGACCAAAACAGCTTAAAATGGACCTCTTTTGCCCAAAGATGTGCCGATCCACCCTGAATATACTGCATTGGCGAAGGTAGCCCAAAGTGGACCAAAACAGCTTAAAATGGACCTCTTTTGCCCAAAGATGTGCCGATCCACCCTGAATATACTGCATTGGTTTAGGCAGCCCAAAGTGGACCAAAACTGCTTAAAATTGACCTCTTTTGCCCAAAGATGTGCCAATCCACCCTGAATATACTGCATTGGTAAAGGTAGCCCAAAGTGGACCAAACCAGCTTAAAATGGACCTCTTTTGCCCAAAGATGTGCCGATCCACCCTGAATGTACTGCATTGGTAAAGGTAGCCCAAAGTGGACCAAAACAGCTTAAAATGGACCTCTTTTGCCCAAAGATGTGCCGATCCACCCTGAATGTACTGCATTGGTAAAGGTAGCCCAAAGTGGACCAAACCAGCTTAAAATGGACCTCTTTTGCTCAAAGATGTGCCGATCCACCCTGAATGTACTGCATTGGTTTAGGTAGCTCGAAGTGAACCAAAACAGCTTAAAATGGACCTCTTTGGCCCAAAGATGTGCTTATTCAACTTGAATGTACTGCATCACTAACAGTAGCTAAAAATAGACTAAAATAGCTCAAAATTGCCTTTTTTCCTCTGAATGTATTACATTCTTTATCTTAATTATCGCTTCATAAAACAAACGAAAATAGATGAAGATAGAAATATTTTGCCTAAAAAAATGTGCCTTTTATGACCATGAATGCATTCTATTAATTAGTTGATACTTGAAGCTCAAAGTTGATAAAAGTGCTATAAAATAATATAATTTATTCATGGTTAAGAGCTGGGGAAAATCAGTATTGTCATCATGCTGATGCATGCATACCAGACACTAATAATGCAAAGGAATACTTGACTGACTGTGAGGGGAAGAGACTGGCCCAAGAATCACATGGTATGCATATTAAATGAGGTGTCTGTTTATTCTGTTCTTTTATCATATACGTACAAATAATAACGTACTGAATGCATATTATTTGCACACGGTAAATACAGTATGCATACAGTACGTATGTAAGAGGTCATTGTAACAATTCTATTAGTAATTAGAGAGCATAATATCCTGAATGAAATACAGTTTCATTTATTATAGCTGTGAAATTGTTTTTAAAATTGTAAAAAGTGCCACTTACCGCAATTTTAGAACAAAATTAACCTTTGTTTATTTATTTCCTTACATTTTGGCTGTGTAGAACTGCTTTTTTCTTCAAAATTGTGGAAGAATAGGCTGAGGAACTGCATTGTTAGCAGCTTAAACCTATTAGGAGAGATATGCCACCCGGTGGCATGAACAGAAAAACATTTCCCGATCAACTTTAACCCTGAGATATTGATGTATATAGACTATATACATGTATGCTTACCTTAGCAGATGATTAACGCATTACTACACTAAAGAAAACCTTAAAAATATAGATACATGACACTACTTAGGACACTATAAGAAATATACATACTGCAACAACAACAACATTGTCGACTGTTACAAGTCAGATGGAAAACCGGTAGAGAAATGAATTCAAATGAACCAATCAGAGCGATCGGAAGTTCGGAACCGATCGGAAACCATCGGAAACGCGCTAAATTAATCTCCAAAAGTCTACAAATGGCGAAATCTTTGTAAACATGACAGACGACTTAAATAATTCTGATAAATATAATAGACCCAGCTTATAGATGAAGTCTATTTTAAGCTGTAATGGTTCACTTTAAGTTACCTAAACCAATGCAGTATGCATACATTCAGGGCGGATCGGCACATCTCTGGGCAAAAGAGGTCCATTTGAAGCTGTTTTGGTCCACTTTGGGCTCCCAAAGATGTGCCAATCCACCTTGAATGTACTGCATTGGTAAAGGTAGCCCAAAGTGGACCAAAACAGTTTAAAATAGACCTCTTTTGCCCAAAGATGTGCCGATCCACCCTGAATGTACTGCATTGGCTAAGGTAGCCCAAAGTGGACCAAAACAGCTTAAATTGGACCTCTTTTGCCCAAAGATGTGCCGATCCACCCTGAATGTACTGCATTGGCTAAGGTAGCCCAAAGTGGACCAAAACAGCTTAAAATGGACCTCTTTTGCCCAAAGATGTGCCGGTCCACCCTGAATGTACTGCATTGGTTAAGGTAGCCCAAAGTGGAACAAAACAGCTTAAAATGGACCTCTTTTGCCCAAAGATGCGCCGAACCACCCTGAATGTACTGCATTGGTTAAGGTTGCTCTACCTTAACCAATGCAGTACATTCAGGGTGGATTGGCGCATCTTTGGGCAAAAGAGGTCCATTTTAAGCTGTTTTGGTCCACTTTGGGCTACCTTAACCAATGCAGTACATTCAGGGTGGACCGGCACATCTTTGGGCAAAAGAGGTCCATTTTAAGCTGTTTTGGTCCACTTTGGGCTACCTTAACCAATGCAGTACATTCAGGGTGGACCGGCACATCTTTGGGCAAAAGAGGTCCATTTTAAGCTGTTTTGGTCCACTTTGGGCTACCTAACCAATGCAGTACATTCAGGGAGGGAAAAAACATCTTTGGGCAAAAAAAATCAATTTTAAGCTATTTTGGGCTATTTTGAACTGAGCCAACCTGAGGAATACATTCAGAGTAAAAAGGGGTATGTTTGGGCTAAAGAGTGCCATTTTAAGCTTTTTTGGTCCATTTTGGGCTTGGTCAAGCACATGAATACTTTCAGAGTAAAAAAGGGCATGTTTGGGCTGAAGAGTGCCATTTTAAGCATTTTTGGCTCACTTTGTGCTGGCCGAGGCAAGGAATTCATTCATGGCTATTTTGGGCAGAAATGGTCTACAGGGTGCTCAGATTTATTTTAGCTGGATTGGTCAATATACAGCTACATGAAGCTAGGTTGAGCTTGGGCTTAATTGAGCTTTTTTGGCCAATAACAAGCTTACTGCAACCCTGGGGATATTAGGTGCCATTTTGGGCTAAAACGGTCAACAGCTAGCTTAAATTTGTTTCAAGCTTGTTTGGTCTTAATTAGGTTAAAATTGCTTGGTCACAAATCTGGTCTATTTTAAGCTATAAAATTCCAATCTGAGCTGGAGGCTTAAATGAGCATGTTTGGTCTAAATAAAGCCTGAAGCATTATTGGACAATCGTGGGCTACTTTGGTTATAAGCAAATTTGAGTTCAGATAGCTCAATAACACTTTAAAGCCAGTTTGAGGTACTCTGGGCTTCGCAGCCCAAACTGATACTTGAAGGAAAGTAATTTTGAGCTAGCAAGGCTATTTTGGGCTAGCAAACCAAGCCCAAAGTAGTCAAAATTTATACGTGGGTATGATATCAAATCAGCCAATTGCGTGGGGGAAGATACGACGTAACTAAGCAAAGAGCTCCAGATTGTTGATTATTGCAAAACTGTTAAAATCAACAAACTGGAGTTTGCCTAGTTACGTATCTTCCCCCATGCAATTGGCAGATTTGGTATCATATGAAATTTACCATATTAGAGTTAAGAAAACTTTTTCTGATACGCATTGCAGCATTATAATTAAATGGCCCAAAACTGCAGATTCTGGTGATATTTTCATATTAAGAATCGTAGGTTTGCAACATATTGAAATCGGATTTGTGTGTGAAAATCGTGAATTTCCCATAAGGTCCAATGTATATAGCAAAATTTATACACATAATCAAAACAACAATAAACTGAGGGTCACTTTGGTTTGTTTACTTTTTGCTAAAAATGGGGTTTTGCAAGTCGTCTAACTCGAGGTGCTCTATCCAAATATGCAATAAAAATTTTCACGAAGGTTGTCCGTTGTTTTACTCTGAGACAGTATAAATTTTTATAAGCAATGTCTCGCAATTGTCATAATTATTTTCAAATATTATAATAAATTGAATAATTATTATTATTTTTTTAAATTTTTTTGGCAAAACTTAAAATTGTTATAATTAACGTTTCCTTAACTTAGGCAATTAGGCTCTTCCCTCTGGCTTTACTGTACGCATTTTAAGGTTACGACGTGAATGTTATATAATCTGTTTTAATGAAAAATTATATGAATAGACACACACATTTTTTTTAAGGTTATAAGTTATAATCTTCTCTCCATGGAAATTTTTACACTCAAAGATTCGAACGAGATCACAACTTCCGATGGCACAAATTGAATAATTTAGATTTATATACTTTTAATAGAGTTCAAATCATATAATGTGCATGGTTACATGAAATACAAATTATTATCATAAAATGATTAAGCTTTAGGAGCTTTACACTTTTCTTTCAATCGCAATTCTAATGTACCTTATTAAATTTTTATTTACTTCATATATTAAAAGCAGAAGAGTGAATTAATCAATATTCTTAAATTCTTTTGCAGACTCAAGTAAAAAAATTGTATAGGAATAGTATGTGAAATAATATGGGATATTGTATGGGCATACCCACACTGTTCTTATACCAAAAGTATGTGCATAAAGACCGATTTTCCTATACTTATGCCTACACTCTTCTCCTACACTTGTGCCTATACTTTTGCACACACCATGGTACTATAATGGTACCCATACTTCTGCCCACACCAAATAATGGTATAGGCAAAAGTATGGGTAGAAAACTTATTTCCACTATCCTGTACTCTAATTAAATAAAAATTGCACAATTATTTTATTTTTATTAATTAAAATTTATTGGTTCATCAAAAAGGTACAATTAAACAACATATAAACAAAACAGATAACATAGTAAAATTAATCAACATAATTCCAATATAGAAATAAAATTGTCAGTAAAAACAAATATTATAATTTATTATATTATGAAGAAAAACATTATTTTTAATAAACAATACTTTATTTCTTATATTTCCTTCTAAGCATAATACAATAATCGGTAGAAACTACAGGTTCTGGGTAGACTCCCGGCAGCTTGGCTCTGATGATTCCAACGGAAGAGGTTTGCCATACCATATCCACAATCAATCTGTAATGACAAACATTACGTTAAAAAACATGAAATAAAATTACACAAAGTTACGTCCGATAATTTATTTTGACGTAAATCAAACAATAAACATATGTGTTCTATAATGCAGCTACGAGTCAGTACTTGACCAAGAATTAGCCTCAGGGACACATTTCTACCATAACAAACTGAGGACACAATTTAGTTTTGTGCGGTAATAGTATTTGTTAGAAGGCAGCCATCTTGGTTCATGATGTAGCGACGACTCCCGAGTCAGAAGTTGACCAAAAAACAGTCTCCGGGAGACATTACCATGATAACGTGCTGAAAATACAAGTCAGTTTGTGTCTGGTAGCAGGTTACTTTAAATGGCAGCCATTTTGTTTACAAAATTCAACGATGAGTCAATACTTGACCAACTAACAAATTCAGAGATACATTGCCATGATAATGTACTAAAAATACAAGCAAGTTTGTGTCTGGTAGCAGTTTACTTTAAATGGCAGCCATGTTGGTTTTATAATGTAGCGACTAGTCAGTACGTAACAAAGAAACTGCCTCCGAGACACTTTGCCATCATAACGTACTAAAATGCAAGTAAGTTTGTGTCTAGTTGAAGGTTAAGCTGAATGGCAGCCATCTTGTCTAAATTTAATAGCGACTAGTCAGTACGTAACAAAGAAACTGCCTCCGAGACACTTTGCCATCATAACGTACTAAAATGCAAGTTAGTTTGTGTCTAGATGAAGGTTGAGCTAAATGGCAGCCATCTTGTTAAATTTAGTAGCGACAAGTCAGTACGTAACAAAGAAACTGCCTCCGAGACACTTTGCCATCATAACGTACTGAAACGGAAGTGAGTTTGTGTCTAGTTGAATGTTCCGCTAAATGGCAGCCATCTTGTTAAATTTAGTAGCGACAAGTCAGTAAGTAACAAAGAAACTGCCTCCGAGACACTTTGCCATCATAACGTACTGAAATGGAAGTGAGTTTGTGTCTAGTTGAAAGTTCCGCTAAATGGCAGCCATCTTGTTAAATTTAGTAGCGACAAGTCAGTACGTAACAAAGAAACTGCCTCCGAGACACTTTGCCATCATATCGTACTGAAATGGAAGTGAGTTTGTGTCTAGTTGAAAGTTCCGCTAAATGGCAGCCATCTTGTTAAATTTAGTAGCGACAAGTCAGTACGTAACAAAGAAACTGCCTCCGAGACACTTTGCCATCATAACGTACTGAAATGCAAGTTAGTTTGTGTCTAGATGAAGGTTGAGCTAAATGGCAGCCATTTTGGTTAAAATTAGTAGCGATCAGTACGTATCAAAGAAACTGCCTCCGAGACACTTTGCCATCATAACGTACTGAAATGGAAGTGAGTTTGTGTCTAGTTGAAAGTTCCGCTAAATGGCAGCCATTTTGTTAAATTTAGTAGCGACAAGTCAGTACGTATCAAAGAAACTGCCTCCGAGACACTTTGCCATCATAACGTACTGAAATGCAAGTGAGTTTGTGTCAAGTTGAAGGTTCCGCTAAATGGCAGCCATCTTGTCTAAATTTAGTAGCGATTAGTCAGTACGTAACAAAGAAACTGCCTCCGAGACACTTTGCCATCATAACGTACTGAAATGCAAGTTAGTTTGTGTCTAGATGAAGGTTGAGCTAAATGGCAGCTATTTTGTTTAAAATTAGTAGCGACTAGTCAGTATGTAACAAAAAAACTGCCTCCGAGACGCTTTGCCATCATAACGTACTGAAATGGAAGTGAGTTTGTGTCTAGTTGAAAGTTCCGCTAAATGGCAGCCATCTTGTCTGAATTTAGTAGCGACTAGTCAGTATGTAACAAAGAAACAGCCTCCGAGATATTTTGCCATAATAACGTACTGAAATGTAAGTTAGTTTGTGTCTAGATGAAGGTTGAGCTAAATGGCAGCCATTTTGGTTAAAATTAGTAGCGACTAGTCAGTACATAACAAAGAAACTGCCTCCGAGACACTTTGCCATCATAACGTACTGAAATGGAAGTGAGTTTGTGTCTAGTTGAAAGTTCTGCTAAATGGCAGCCATCTTGTTAAATTTAGTAGCGACAAGTCAGTACGTAACAGAGGAAGAGCCTCCGAGACACTTTGTTATCATAACGTACTGAAATGCAAGTGTGTTTGTGTCTAGTTGAAAGTTCCGCTAAATGGCAGCCATCTTGTCTAAATTTAGTAGCGATTAGTCAGTACGTAACAAAGAAACTGCCTCCGAGACACTTTGCCATCATAACGTACTGAAATGCAAGTTAGTTTGTGTCTAGATGAAGGTTGAGCGAAATGGCAGCCATTTTGGTTAAAATTAGTAGCGACTAGTCAGAACGTAACAAAGAAACTGCCTCCGAGACACTTTGCCATCATAACGTACTGAAATGGAAGTGAATTTGTGTCTAGTTGAAAGTTCTGCTAAATGGCAGCCATCTTGTTAAATTTAGTAGCGACAAGTGAGTACGTAACAAAGAAACTGCCTCCGAGACACTTTGTCATCATAACGTACTGAAATGCAAGTGAGTTTGTGTCTAGATGAAGGTTGAGCTAAATGGCAGCCATTTTGGTTAAAATTAGTAGCGATCAGTACGTATCAAAGAAACTGCCTCCGAGACACTTTGCCATCATAACGTACTGAAATGGAAGTGAGTTTGTGTCTAGATGAAGGTTGAGCTAAATGGCAGCTATCTTGTTAAATTTAGTAGCGACAAGTCAGTACTTAACAGAGGAAGAGCCTCCGAGACACTTTGCCATCATAACGTACTGAAATGCAAGTGTGTTTGTGTCTAGTTGAAAGTTCCGCTAAATGGCAGCCATCTTGTCTGAATTTAGTAGCGACTAGTCAGTATGTAACAAAGAAACAGCCTCCGAGATATTTTGCCATTATAACGTACTGAAATGTAAGTTAGTTTGTGTCAAGTTGAAGGTTACGTTAAATGGCAGCCATTTTGTTTACAAAATTCAGCAGTGAGTCAGACCAGCTAACAACCTTGACAAACATTGCCATGATAACGTACTGAAAATACAAGTTAATTTGTGTCTGGTAGCAGTTTACGTTAAATGGCAACCATTTTGGTTTTATAATGTAGCGACGAGTCAGTACTACTTGATCAAGGAACACCCTCCGAGAAACACTGCCATAATGACTTACAGTAAATAGTGAAAACAAAAGTTTGTGTCTGGTACTCACCATTCTTTATGACTACGATGAGGTCCTGCAAGGAGGCGTAGCTGCCCTCTATGATCTCACCCCGCATCTCTCGCCTCCCTTCCAGCTGCAACATCCGCTTCACCACCCTCACGCCAAAGTGCAACCTGCAAGGTTGGATAGGATTATTGTAATTACAATAATGCATCAAACCAGTAGAAATGTTAAATTTGTCTGCACGTACACCACGTAGCTCGGTAACGGATCCCCTTAAGACATTTCGCACTTTTAACAATTTTTATCTGCCATATTTAGGGTTCTTAAATTTTTGAAAAAATATTAACATGTTCAATAGAATGTAGCAATTGAGTTTATCCATAATTTTAGTTCCATATCAGAGCATCTCTTGAGTAAAAAAAAAAATTTGTGTGGTGGGATATGAAAAAAAAATAAGAAACAATTTTCTTTTTTAACTTTTTTTGCCTATAAAGAGCCTACAAGCAGTTCGGAACCAAAAGAGAGCTAAAATCCAAAACTGGGCTGTGCACTGTACAGTACAGATTATGTAATGTGTTATGGTATGCATACAGTAAACATGCGAGTCAATATACAACAAGCACATAATCGTTTTTGATACATTAATAATAAAGAACAAGATCCTATATAGACTTACCGTTTATGTGAGCAAAGCTCCACTCGCTGAAGCTGTATGCATATCATGCAGTTTGGCCGTAGTTGACATCATCATCCAGGAGACACCTGAAGTGATTGAAAAAATGAAATTATAATGTGTCCCATGAATACTCAAAACAATATAATATGAAGTATGAATTAGTAACTTACCGATATAACGAGCCAGAATGCAGTTTTTAGCATTTCTTTTCTCATAAATAGACAGAAATTCACGACAAATTGAAGAACAGACGCCATCTCAAAACTTTCTCTTTGAGAGCGTTACAATAACAAATAAACAGCTGACGCATCTGTAGCCAATCACAAGACAGGGAAAAAAAATTCAACTCGCGCGGCGCGGAATATATGAAGTGGTAGAAAACAACTAAAATATAAGAAAGATTTTGAGTTGCGGATTATTCATTAAATCGATCGAAATTATATTAAAATAAAAAAAAAATAAATAAAAAAAAATAAAAATTATAATTACAGAAAACGATATATAAAAATTTGACATAACAAAAGATAAATATATAAACATACGATTTTATTATTCTCGCAATTAAATATATAATTAAATTAGTTACAAAAGGCATGGGATAAATTAAATTATGTTTTATTTACTAATTCAAAAAAATTATACCAATTAAACATTAATTAAGTACCGTGTATACTAGAGAAAATTATTCTAAGTCCAATATTGGACTTTAAAATTTTTCACCAACCAATGATGGTATAGGCAAAAGTGTATAGGCACAGTTTTGATAATTTTATAGTATAGGTAAAAGTGTGGTCACAGTTCTCACAAAATAAAATAAAGGGGTGCCTATACTTCTGACCACACCATATTTTTATCAAATATTTCGTGCCTATACAATACCTATACATACTCAATGCATTTACCTACCTCTTTCTATCAAATCCCATACTATTTCCTATACGTCCCATACTTATACCTATACATTATTTTTACTTGAGGATATATATCATGATAGTATAAAAACTACTACAGCTCAATTTACTCCTATGATAGTACAGCATTTGAATAATTATACCTCCATACATGAATTCTAATTTTTTAAACATCTTGATTAAGGTATAACCTGAGAATTTGTCTGTCAATTAAGGTCAAGAGGCGTGGCTACACCTGCAAATCTGACAACACTGTTGCAATAGTAATGCGAATAAAAGATTTGGAGGGGGTGGAAACTACAGTCCTTGAGAGCGTTGCCAAGTCTCTTAGGATATATCAGAAACGATCATCGCCACGGTTCGAAATATATGAAAACAATTCAGAAAAATAGTCCAAAAAATTAGCTTTAAATCCATGTAAAATTCTAAAAAAACTCTTGAGCCGTTTTTGTGCAATGTTGATTGAAAAATTAACCATTGAATGGATACAAAATACACATTTCAATAAATTAATTATAATTAAACCAACGGTTAAAAAAATCTAAAAAAAATCAGTAGTATTTGGACAATTGTTGTAAGTCTACCAAATTAATTTCAAGAACATCTGTCGATACAACTTTTTTCGTCCGAATATCTCAGGTTAAGCCTTAATTAATATAAATATATTATTCATATTTTACTTTTTTTTTATTATTTTATATTTTTATTACTAATGCACTGTGACTCCGCGAAATACAAAAGGTTTAACATCGTTACAGCATGAATAATATGTGAGAAAACTATTTGCCGCGCTTTTCAAATTAGCTTCCAAAAGTTGCCGCTAGGAGCGCTGTTGGTAGTGCCGAGCGGGGTAGGGTTTACCCAAGGTCCCTCTACATAAGGTTGGACGCTCCGACAAGCCGGCGCAGGTTTTTAAAGTTCGCGCGAAACGTTCAGAAATGCGCTCCAATCAGAGAGATGTGACGTCACAGGCTCGAATGTCACGCCATCTCTCGCGTGCAGAACGTTGTAGTATATAGGAATCGTAGGAATGTCGATTGATATGGACCTCTGACGGAATTTTAGTGAAGTTTAAGGTAAAATCTTAGCGCGTTAAATATAAAATTATATAAAATATATTTAACAATGGTTCTTTGTGCCATTTACAGTTGTAAAAATTACGAATCGTCTGTTAAAAATGAAATAAAATTTTATCGTTTTCCTGCCGACTCCCATCTTCGAAGTTTGTGGCATAAGCTATGTAAAAGAAGCGACACCTCCAACATTCAAAACTCTAGAATTTGTTCAGAACACTTTGAACCACACCTATTGCATACTAATCAATGCAGAATAATGTCAAAAGAATCAACATGCAGATGCAGACTCCCCAATGAAACGTTGCCAACATTAAAACTTCCTGGCAAATTAAGTGGATAAAGTCCCTACTGAAAAACAAATTTTGAGAGAAGGGCCAGAAGAGAGAAAACAGAAAAATTGTTAATTCGAGCTACTGATGAACGTGGAGATATAAGGCCTGTTCGTAAACCCTGCTCGGTGTACACTTTTACACCGTTTTCTTACACCAGCGCAGAGGGTGGTGTAGGGAGTGCAGTGCAAATGACGTCACGATTTTTGTTCGTAAACTTGCTCAGAGTACACCGAGCAGGGTTTACGAACAGGCCTAAATAAGCGGTAAATATATAAATAATATATTTATATATACATAATTATAATATGGCAATGATAGTGATAGTTTAATTAAAATAATATATTTTATACAATTATTGTACATTTTATTACAATCAAATTTATCAGAAAGTTTTTTTTTATTGAGTAAAAATTATATTTAATTATAAATCACTTTAATATATATTATAATATACATATTATTTAAAAGTTAATTTATTTTCCTATACTGTATATATACAAAGATTACTCTACATATATTATAATGTAGAGTAACATTATATTTATTATATTGGTAAATATGTTATGACTGAGCCATGCATGCATGCACTTTTTTCATATTTCTGATTTATACCTCCAGTAGTTTAAGTTGCATGAGTGTATTTAAGATTATATATTATACTATTAATTATATTTATAGTAATTATAGTTAAGTTAATAATGGGTCTGTTCCTACAATCAATTTTTATTGTGTGATAGACCTTTTGTTCAATAAACAAAATATATAATAAAATTGGTTCATCAATAAATTATTGAAATGATTCCTTCGATATATCTTATTATTTTGAAATTTTTTGGTAAAAAAAAAAGTCATCATTAAAATATTTTGAAGCAAAATTATAATATACGGTTCCCTAAGCACTTCCTTCTTTAATAATAATTAAGACATACTCGTCATATACTAATTATAGTTATACATTATTTAAATTTATATTAGGTTTAAATTTATATATATATATTATATCATATATAATATTGATTAACAATTCTCCTGCAACAATAGAGACTTACTGCTTTTACTGTAATTATACAATTAAATGAGGCAGAGCTGTCAAAGTAACTTAATTAGCTTTTACCGGAAAGTGGCAAAATGAACTCAGAAAATAATCCAGCAAAGCTGTAGTTCAGTGCATAGTATAAACAACAACATGCAGGGTTACTGAATCTTCTTGTTAGATCCTATTGTCTGTCACCACACGGTAAAAGCTATAAAAGATAGTTATAGTTATAATTTGGCAACTTTATGTCACTTAATTACTGTAAGTTATTTCAAGCAATTAAGCGTGGTAACTGCTGTTAGTCTATATAGGAGAGATACAATATAAATATTATTTCTTACGAAATGTCAAATAAATTTTAACTTGCTGGAGATATTGAATACACGTTTCTGAAGTTTTTGTCACTTTAATTTTATTTTAAATAATCTACAGGTTTGCCACGGAAACTGCTGTCCATGCAGCGTCATCAGAAAGTCTCCCATGTTCTGCAACAAAAGCAACTGAGTAAAATAAATTAATGTAAATTTAGATACAAAGCACATCTTTTTCTAACTAAAAAATGTAATGTATTTTAGTAACGTGTGAGCTGAGCAAAACATTACACACTGAACTGAATTGGCCAATTTTATATGTTTAATTATAGAGGACATTATTGTCAATAACAAATTGACATAAAACCACAGGGGCGGTTCCAGCCCGTGGCTCTGGCGGGGGACGGAGGGGGGGGGGGGGGTCTGTTTTCTGTTTAAAAGAGATTTCTACACTTAGTCAATCATACATCAGAGGGTGTGTGTTTGAATTAACAAAGATATAAGCTATTGCAGTTATTAATTACATAGATATCTAGCATGTTCACTTTCATCAGAGTTTTTCTCGATTTTTTTTTTTTAGAAAAATGAACTGGTCATTTTTTTAAATTTGGTTTTTAGCTTAAAAACTCAGGTCACAGAACATCACTTTTTTTTCATACTACATAACGGTGTATTTTTTAAGATATTTGAAGGTAAGAACCCATGTTAGTTGAAACATTCACTCTGAATTTGTATTTTTTGTCCGGCAAACGGATTATACTTCATAATTATTAATTATAACTTGTAGATATCAAGTGTTTATAATGAACTACATTTATCATGTGTTAATGCATGTTGTATCATTCATGAAATAAAATAAATACGTACCTAATATACTAAAAAAGTAATAGTAATTATTTTACAGGAGGCATATTTATAAAAATTTGGGGAAATGAGTGGGGGGGATGGGAGGGGTCATTTTTATTTTTTAATATTGCAGCAGACTCACCTGTCAACGTCAAAGGTTTTGGTATGCAGCCGCATGCATGCTCTTGTCTTGTTACTCATGTGTCCTGCATTCCTTCACATCAGAAATTACTCCCCTCAAAATGTGTTTCGAGGAAGCGTCTGCAAATATCATCACACGTCTAAGATCCCGAGTAAAGAAAAAATAATTTATTATCAAACAAGACCTGTAGTGCAGGATAGAAAGTGAGGGGAATTGTGTATATTTACTTCAGGTTTGTGTGAAACATTCTCTATTTTAATTTTCAGTGTAGCTAATTATAACATTATAACACAAAATTGAGAGAGCGTCGTTGCCAATATAATGTACAAAACAACAAGACTTCTATTGCCTTTTATTAGAATATTTCACAACAATATTCTGCATGACAAGCTCTGATATCTTGTTCTAGACATTGTGACGGACAATAAAAAACAGTACGTGTTGTGATGTCAAAATATGCATACCGTAATGTTTTAAGTAAGTCCGGGAATAAGCAAAACCTAAAGCTCCTGTTAGTGCATTTAGTACTGCATATTTACAGTACTGTACACATCTATGTAATTACGGCATATTATGTCTTAAATTGTAAAGAAAATAACAATGCATGGGTGTGATTCACGAAAGAAAAAATATCTACGTTTCTCACATTTTATTGCTACAGTACTGTAGTTGTTTGTATAATCAAATGAACTACGCATGTATGCATACTCTATTGTTAATTATGCATAGTGTAAAGCCGGCCCAGTGAGTGTGACGAAAGTCACAACAGACATAACTATAACCTCAGTCAGGACGGACATCATGGACCAAAGTGAGATGTGCAACCACACACAATTGACACAATTAAGTATATAAATGGGGCATATGATTATTACAGTTTAGAGCACACACAGTAGAGTCGTGTATGCAGACAGTACATGATGCATACATTATTCTATACATAATATATTATGTATTATGTCAAAGAATATTATAAATATAATTGTATGCAGTATGTATATTCTATTCAACAGAGTACATGCATACAATACATAGTGCAGAATTACAAATATACTATTAATACATTATATTATATGCATACCTTATATCATACTCACTTGCATTTCAAATTTTAATGTAACTTTTACTTTTTATTTCTTCCTTCTTTTCCAAAGGTGCATTACAAACCTACTGTAACACGGGACCGTGTCGGAATCAGCTTTAAGTTTTTTTAACTGCCTAAAAATTCAACTAAGTAGGGTGAGACTGCTAAAGAGGTAGGCAATTTTAATACCGTAGAATGCGAAAATCATTAAATCACAATAAATATTAATATTTAACGAGTCAGATTAAAAAAAAAACGCTGGGATCAAAATGCTCCCGAATGCACCATATAAGCGCCATATAACCATAGAGTTAATATTATATAGAGAGGCTAACCAGTAGGTGGCGCTCGTGTCCTCGGCCGAGCGCGAAATGCTACTGATGTTTGAAACGGGGGTTGATGACGTCACTATAGGAACTAACAATGTTAAATTTAATCGGTCAATATTGCTCCACATACAATGAATATTACAAAATAAGCATAACAACATGTTAATAATCATATTATTTTTATTAAATATTTTTTTAGTAGGCGATATGAGAGAAATAAACGTAAATGGAAGTGTTAAAGAAATAATTATTTTAAGTTGGTACTCGTACAGCAACGAAGTAAAAAAAACGAACAATAACAACACAGCATGGAGGTAGTGGAAATTCAGTCGGAGTTGCCCTGAATATAATTAAAATACAATCTACATTTGTGATATAAGTGTAATTACACGTTTTCTATACAGTTTAATATGAATTTTAGATATTATGTGAATGAAATGAAGCTAGTGAAGCATGTGAAATGCCCAATAAATGCGCTGCCTGTGGCGCTGCCGATGAAGGATGCAGAAACCGCACAAAGAAAATGGCATAATATCCTTTCATAAGTATAAGTAAGTAATATGCAAACACAAACCTTTACGTACGTAAGCTAATAAGTAAGTATGCATACTAACCAATCCCCTTGTTTATAATATTAATGCTGTCAGATAGGTTTTTTGCAGATTAAGTTTCATTTTAGGTGCAACTAATTTTTATTATTTGAATATGCATGTATAATTATTAAAATACTTTGCATGCCACATAAATTCTAATATATATTTTATAACTTATAAAACTTATAAGTTATGAAGTTAGAAACCAACATTTATGATCAAACATGCAGTGTTGTAAAACACATTTTCTAATTTTCAGGGGCGATCACCCCTACCTGACTGCCCTCACCCTGGCTGCGGTGATCCTTTGCTAGTAGGTGAAGGAGGCAATCATCGGTCCCCTGCTGCTGTGCTGCCTCTTTGTAGCCGTCAACATGTATCGAGCTTGCTGATGAGGGAGAGCCCTGGCGAGGAGAAGGAAAGAGCGCAGGTCATCACCCTGCGGCACCCACACAGGTAGGAACAGACAACAATAATTGGTGTGTTCCCCGGGGAAAAGAAGAGGAGGTTTGGCTCATGAGGGGGGGGGGGAGGAAGATATATAACTGCATGCAAAAAAATGAAGATAGTTTATATCTTCTATTAATTTAGCGACAATATCATACACATAGTTATTTACTAATATTTGTCTAGTACTGTACATTATTTAATATATGTAAATACTTAATTGATGTATGAAATGTTTTTTAGTTTTCTTTTTTTTCTTTAATGCATGTGTACCTTGCTTCCATAAAGACCTTTCATATTTCATTTATCCTGTCATTGATATATGAAATGTTTTTTAGTTTTCTTTTTTTTCTTTAATGCATGTACACCTTGCTTCCACAAAGACCTTTCATATTTCATTTATCCTGTCATTTTTATGTATTATTATGTATTTGCCTTATTTATTGTTCATAACCTTGATGTGTTGTGAATGTCCAGTATGGTTATAGTTGTAAATTATATAATTTTTTTTTTATGGGGGGGGGGGGGGCATATAAATTTTATTCTTTATACGCCAAATTAAAACTTAAATTTGTGCATGTTTGAGAAATAGAATTGAAACTGGCTGCCAATTAATATTTCTGTGAGACAAAAGACAGCCAAAAAATAAACCTGGTCAGGAAGAAAAGAAAAAAAAAAAACTTTCACAATGCAGCCAGCTGAAAGATTCAGTTTTTGTTTAATTCTTTTTTCATTTCAATATTTTCTTCTCAGTTAAACTTACGGATTCTCCACATGAGCAATATCAGTAGCTCGGCACAGGTTGAGATTCACTTCCAGCTCACCTCACATGTTCTGCAGCATCGTGGTCCTCAAGCAGTGCATTGGAGAAACCATCGACTTTGCAACACCGTGGATGCATGGAACGTGTAGTGTGAGCTGGAGGGGAATCTCGACCTGATGTGCCGAGCTACATGGTGCATGGTGCATATGGAGAACCTGTAAGGTAAACTGTGTAGAAAAACTTGAAATGATTCAAGGATGCAACAAAAAAAATCAGCTGACTGTATTGTGGACAGGTACATTTTTTCTTCTGACCATGCAGGCTCATTTTTTTTTATTTTTTTATAAACAACCCTTTTTTATTGATTGATTGGTTGAATGATATTTTGGGACAATTGACACATTTTGGTCATATATGCCCCTAGCTTTTTTTTATGCCCCCGCACTTTTTTTGTTTCATTCATTATTATGGGGGTTGAAAATTAAAAAGTAGGCACACTCTTTAAAAATTAGCCAAACATTTTTTATTTTCATATTGGTTTTATAGAATTTATGTTTAATTTTTGAAAAATGGTTAGCAAAACTTGCCAATAATGTTGTCCTTGTTTGTTAATTATTATTATTATTATTTTTTTTTTTTTCAGAAGAAGAAAGGAAGAACCTCAGCCCCGAATAATGTTCATGGTCATGAAGCAACTGCATGTCATCTGCGACACCAGTGTGGAAGGCAACAAACTGCAAGATGAAGATTCATTCAGCTTGCTAGCCTCTTGGCTCTCTCTTCCTCCTCTCTCCCCCTTCTCAGCATGGCGCCCATGGCTATAGAGATATGTATGTATGTATATAGACATATATATCACAAATTCCTGTTGTATATATGTTTTTGTTCCTTGCAATATGTATATTCCTATATAATTACATTAATCTTATATTTTTATTTTTTATACATTAATTTACGGAAGAAAAAATAAAATAAAATTATTTCCAAACCTTTTCTACGCAATTTCATTATACATATAGAATACATCTATATAGTATATAGATAGTTTGTATATATATACACCTGTGTTAGGTTATAATGTCCTATATAAACAGAATTAATGCAGTAAATGTCATTTATCAAAAATTTAATTGCATGGAACCTGCAGCTATATACATGATATAGAATAAAGTCATTTCAGTGCCTTATTTTTATTATTACGTATATACATAGCTAGGTAATTTCATGGAAATATTGCATAATTAAATTATAATGTATTAATTATATATAGGCTGTATCTGCCTATTCTATAATATAAAAATATAATAAAATTTATTTTGCAAAAATTTAATTTCGTATACGTTTAATTATCATTCTATATATTATTATTATTATGTATGTCATTAAGGGTATAATAAAAGGTAACTTGCCAAATGTTAAAAATAGCTAAATGTACAGTACCTATATTTATCAGGCCGGTATCGACTATATCGAGCTAGTTTTTAAGTTAAGATTTTGTATATCTGATATTTTAGCTACTGATGGGGAATGTAGAGAAGAATATATATATAATATATATATATATATTTTTTATAAAATTGTCATGTCAGGGATTTTTTTTGCTATTTTTTTTTTACAAGGATGTACACCCCTCTAAGAGCTTAAACAGCTCGCGGCGGGGGGTACAGGGTAGGGATAATTAAGGTAGGGAACGGATAGTGCGGCCATGCACGGCCTGCATGCTTACGCGTCCCAGCATTCGCTGAGGTGAGACTGAGGGAACCGTGGAAAACCTCAGTCAGGACGGACACCTCTACTTTTTCTCAATGGACCATGCAAATTAAGCGATGTCCTGCAATTATGGAACCACAATTAAGTGCATCACTGCACTAGCTCTGGCCGGGTGCCATGGAAAGCGAGACGAATTTACCCCAGGGAGGGAGCAGCGTATTTTTTACTTGAAACGGTCACCCATCCAAGTACTAACCACGCTCGACGTAGCCTGACTTCCGTGATCTAACGAGAACCGGTCAATATATATGCATGATAGCTGCGCCACGCTCGACCTATATATATTACAGCTATATAGTGTAGTATATATATTCACAAATAACGTACTAACATATGTTAGTACGTTATTTGTGAATATATATACTACACTATATAGCTGTAATATATATATAGGTCGAGCGTGGCGCAGCTATCATGCATATATATTGACCGGTTCATATATATAATAGACTTAATTATACTACTGGTACACATGCAATACGTATGGTACATAAAATTATATATGTGTGTGCATGGCATAATATATATATATATTACATTAAATTTCATTGGTATTATTATAATTTTACAAGAGATTTCCGTCTACGCATCAATGGACCAATAAAGCTGAAACATTGGAAAAATCACTAATTAAAAAAATAAATAAATAATGCTAATTCGAATCCTTCGATCGTTCTACCATATTCACTTTTATTATTTCTTATCTAAACGTTGTATTTATATACGGGTCAGGGTTCCTATAGCTGAAGCTGTATCAAAAATCAATTTGAAGCTTCGGCGCTCAAAAAAATTTAGCCAATGAGAGCGATGAGAGCATGGGGGTGATGACGTCACACAACGCATGCAACCTATGAAATTGAGCCATGCGCTTTCCATAAGGAAGAAAGCGTGTCGCCCCCCCCTGCATATAACATTCTTAACAGCTGTCACAGCTCGAGCCTGTGACGTATCATTCTCTGATTGGCTGTCAGATTAGAAGCGCAGTCCAGTATAAAATTCTCTGGGAGCGTCCAACCTTATGTAGAGGGACCTTGGGGTTTACCTGGACGCGCCCCGGCCGGCCTATAGCTGCATATGCTGTACTGTTTATGCTCGTATTCCGCGAACTGAAGTGGCTTTAAGCTTATAGTGTTCAGTGCAAAAAGAAGCTTAATTAATTTAAGGTAAGTTTGCCTCATTCGAGCTCATTGCAGTCCATGGACATCCCGGTAAGTACAGGAATTTTATTATTTTTGGTTTGCGATTAATTATTATAAGAGCGCGCGGGCGAGATATTATTATAGATTAATTGTCAGCAGCGATTTTCATTTCTTCAGAAGCTCTTTTTTCGATGCTTGAACAGTTGTATCATGTGCTTTAACATTCATTTATATATATATAACTATGTTGAAAGTAAAGTGCGCGCGCATGATAGTCTGTTTTTAGGATTGCATGTAGTTGGATCCCCACATGGATACCGTGTGTTTTGCACCATATTTCTTAATTGCTAAATTTAATGGAAGCATGCACTGGAGAAATATATAAGGATTTTGGATTCCAAATAAATACAATGTTAATTAATAAATTTATTAGGAGTTTGAGAATTAAAGGACTTTTCAAGCAAACTGAGAATGTTTAATTTCTTTCTCCATTACTTTACTTAAGTTCAAGTTTTTTATATTATAAATTGCTTATTTCGTATACTTTTTTCAAGGTAAATGCAAAGTATTTTACTGACAATTTTTTATTTACTGATATGAAGTACGTATTTGATTGTAAGTTGTAAAAGCAACAGTTAATTTTAATTATTATTAAATTAATTTTTGAACTTAATTTCATGCAAGACCCACGTAGCACAATTTCCTTGATGCTATAAATGTTTTTATTCATCTTTCAATTGAAAATTAATAGACCATGCACTTGCAAAACCCTGTTTTAGCAAAAAGTAAACAAACTCTCCTATCCACAGTGTATTGTTGTTGTTGATTGTGTGTGTAAATTTTGTATTATACATTGGACGGGTCTTAATTATGGGAAATTTACGATATTCACACACAGATTTCAATATGTTACAAACTTACGATTCTAAATATAAAAATATCACCAGAATCTGTAGTTTTTGGCCATTTTTAATTCAGAAATGCGTATCAGAAGAAGTTTTCTTTACTTTAATATGGTAAATTTCATATGATACACCAAATTAGCTAATTGCATGGGGAAAGATATACGTAACCAATAAGGAAGTTCCAGATTGTTGACTATTGCAACAGTTAAAATCAACAAACTGGAGTTTGCCTAGTTACGTATCTTCCCCCATGCAATTGGCTGATTTGGTATCATATATGATATTTACCATATATATTAAAGTAAAGAAAACTTCTTCTGATACGCATTTCTGGATTAAAAATGGCCAAAAACTGCAGATTCTGGTGATATTTTTATATTTAAAATCGTAGGTTTGTAACATATTGAAATCCGTGTGTGAAAATCGTAAATTTCCCATAAGGTCCAATGTATAAACAAAATTTACACACACAATCAACAACAACAATACACTGGGTGTGTGAGTTTGTTTACTTTTTGCTAAAACAGGTTTTTGCAAGTGGTCTATTTTAGTAATGATCTATATTATAATGATGATTAGAAATACGTCAAATTAAAATTAATATACGCCAGCAGAGTTAAAAAATTAACCTAACCAGGCGGAAAATAAATAAATAAATTTTGTTTTATTCAGAATCATATTTTATTTTGTATAAATTATTAAATTGTGATGCATGCAGAGCCTGCAGGATCACGTACTTTTTTTGTTTCAGTTTTGGTAAAAAAGTCTGAGGTCGGGCGAGTACTCGCAGCTAGCTATCGGGTGTATATATGCTATTGTTAATTTGTTACCTCTCTTTTTTGAGGTAAATTGAAAATTTAGATTATAGATCAGTATTTAAAAAAAAAATGTATAAAATACGATTCATACATCTCAATCACGAGCCCTATTAAGAAAAAGCTCTGATTATAATATGATTTAAGACGGAATATTAATTTAGAAACGTAATTTAAAAGATCGCGGAAATAATTGACACCTGGGCTAGACTATACTGCAGTACATATTGTCTTCATCTACATGCAACAAATAAAGCTGATGCATGCACTTTCATTCCCTCTCTAATTCCTTGATCAATTTATGTAAGAGATATATATATATTGCTCTTTAATTCCATTGGTTTTTGTTGTCATTTTCTTTTTATTTCCCTCTTTTTTCCTCCGTCTTTTTTCTTTTCTCCCTTTTACCTTTTTTTTCCTTTCTGACCGGCGGCCCGCGGCCCACATTTACCCCGGCACGGCCCACTTTTGCCGCGGACCACCGACCCATGCATGCATGCTCGGTGGATCGGTATAGGCCAGTCCGTGCCGGCAACTCAAATCAGCATGCATAAATTTATAGAAAATACTAAAAATTTAATAACTGAATTAAGTTTATCATATTTTTTTTATTACTTAAGTTCTTTATACTGTGTATATATATTATATATATAATTAAGATACAGAAGATCGAGGTATTAATAAAGGACAAATTGACTAATGTAGTCTGTATAATGATAGTACAGTCAATTTGTCATTTTTATACTTAATTAAATTGTGATCTGCTTGTATTGAAAGAAGTTAATAGATATTTTTAGTTAACCATGCAGCATCAGGAATTAAATTATTAGTGCAATTATATAACTATAATAATTAATGGCTGCGGCGGCCGGCCGGGTGCGATTCACAGCCAAATAGCAGTGCATCTTTTTAACATTATTATATAGTTAAATTAATTGTTTTACATTTTTAATTAAAATTTTGTTTCCTTGATTCCATCGTAAAAGGGGAATTAAATGATAAAAGTATAATATTTTATATCTTAATTTATAACTTGAGAAAAAATAATAAAATGCGTTTAAAAACTGAGCGCTTTCATGTGATGTGTTTCCGGTTCAGCAGGGTTATTCTCCTATTGTTATCGGGTATACGCGCATCAGAAAAAGTGGACATTTTCATTGTTGGGGATACGTAACGCAATGTTAAAATCGATTTTGTCGATACTTTTTCCGGAGCTCCAGAGGATTTACATTCTTAACCAAATGCACCTAGGGGTTTTAAAGGGTGAAAAGAACGATTTTTGAGACGATGGAGACATTCACTTAGTGAAATCATTGATTTTAAAGCATTAAAAGTTGGACGCTTCTGATTGGCTGATCAGAATTTGTTGATTTTTTCAGTTGCAAATTCCTATTGTTGAAAATTTGCGCTTGGTCCCTGTATAAATAATTAATATTTTTGAAATAAATAAATATAACAATTTATAACACTATTTTCTACCATTTATGATTTTTTTAAATAATTTTTATGGTGTAAAAAGTCTTTTTTTAAATTAAAATATGGGCAAGCAAAGTGTTTTTTTATTGCAGCTCTCTGATTGGTTGAAAAGTGGACATTCTTTAACCAATGATATCGCTCGAAAATTTTCAACAATTAAAATTTGAAAATTTCAGCCAATTAGAAAAAAAATCAACAACTTTATTTTGGCCAATCAGAGCAATTCCAAATGACCACTTTTTAGCCAATCAGAATTCAGTATTTAGCGCCATAAGCCAGACAGTGGCGCGTATACCCTCTATTATAGGAGAATAGCCCTGCGGTTCAGTTTGTATGCCGCGCATGCGCGAAACGTGTTGATCTTTTCCGGTTTTTGCGGCTCATCCACGAACATGGTAAGGAATAATTTTATAATGCTGAAAATCTTTAATCATCTGCCTTATAAAACAATTAAATGATAATTTCGATTCATTATTAAATACTGACAAGTCTGTTCCAAAGACATGAAATACTTAATCAACTATCTATGGTTGGAAAACAGCTAAAAATTGATCTCGGTGAGCTGTCAGTACATGTGTTTCTCGGCTCCATCATGTAAACAGTTCCTATATAATTGCCTAGTTTTGTCATTAGAGGATAGAGAATAATGCTTTCTTCTTAATTTATTTTAGGCTCGTGGACCAAAGAAGCACTTGAAGCGGCTTGCTGCGCCGAAAGCATGGATGTTAGACAAACTTGGAGGTGTTTATGCACCCAGACCTAGTACAGGACCCCACAAACTGAGGGAGTCTCTTCCTTTAGTAATTTTCTTGCGAAATAGGCTGAAGTATGCCCTTACAAACTGCGAAGTCAAGAAAATCGTCATGCAGCGACTCATCAAAGTCGATGGAAAAGTTCGCACAGATCCCAACTACCCTGCTGGTTTCATGGGTAAGTAGCCGCAGCTGCTTCAGCATTCTTGTTGAGGATCATTTTTATGCCAAACAGTTATGCATACGCACACAATCGTAGTGTTAATTCTTTGTATCATGTTTTAAGCACTCAATCCCGAGTCTCACCTAATTTCTTTGTCAAATCCGTGGTTTGATACAAAAATGCATACATTTGCTTATGCATAATAGCACAGACAAACAGATGCCTAACCCTATGGGATATTTAAGCCTGCTTAGCTGGATTGCCGTGAGAGGAGTATTGTGGATGGGATATGTTAAGAGGTGATGTATATGCATACTGTACATATACATACGCATACATACTGGACACCAATACAGTAATACAGAGGAATATGCATACATACTGTGAGGGAAAGCGACGGTCCCAGAAATCCCTTCTGGTTAGGCATCTGTAAAATTTGGTCTGTTCATAAACCCTGGTCAGTGTGTGCATATGCATACAATTTCTTACACCAGCCTAGAGGGTGGGGTATGAGTATGTATAGTAGCTGACCGTTTTTTGTTCGTAAACTTGCTCAGAGGGGCAGGTTTCGATCAGACCTATACAGTCTATGAAGCCTTCGTGTACGCCTGGAAATAATTCTACAGAAATGATGTACATATGCATCTATGTATTAGTGGTCTCAAAAAATCGAAGGTTTGGGTTATGAAGAGGTTCACATTGAATAAATACGAATTAAGGCGGATTCAGATGGCGACAACGGCGATGCGACGCGATTTTGATGTAAAAGCTGTGAAATTCTATGCGGCGGCGAATTCGCCAGTAATCGCGTTAATTACGATGCTCTTTTTCTTTTAATCGCCCAATATGGCCGCCAATGGATGTTACAGCAAGTGCGCATTATTCGCGGCGCATGGTAAAAATCGCCATGTGAATCCACCTTTACACAGCGAAGCCAGGCATATGCATACTTTTTTTTTCCACATTATCCTGTCAAATTTCTTGTGAAGGCTACATAGACATTTCTATAAAGTAAATTATTCTATGTTCCCAATGTCTGACATAACATACGCCCAAGGTTATAGTCTAACGTGCTGATTGCAATAGGAAATAGGATAGTAATTAATGTAATTTGGTAGAAGTGCTCAGAAAAAATGAACCAGCAGTATCACACTCATGATCCTAAGATAGAAAAGCAACCAGTTTTTTACAGTATGCATACAGTAAAAAAGAATCAAATTTAAACCATTAAAAAAGTCTTGTGCATCATGTTTATCTTTTGAATGCAAGTATGCATATAACTATCTACGTGTGCAGTGTTGGAGCAACTAGTTTTTAAAACTTTTTTTGAATATTCCCTTTTATATTAAATATTTGTGTCATTTTCTACAAATGTTAAAGTGGCCTATATCGAAGTTTTGAGAGACAAACTCAGTCACTTGAAGTCAAACTTAGGCCCACAGAAAAGTCTTCAAATGGTCGCTGTCTTGATATATTTTGTCACTTTAGCATTACCCATGAAGACGACATATTGTCATTTAAATAACATTACGTATTTTAAATTTAGCATTTACAGTGCTTGAAAAAAATTCAATTATTTTTATGTTAAGTGCATTTTGTAATTCTCACAGAAAATGTTTTGTCCACTCATTAATTCACTTATTTGATGTTGTCAGATGTTGTGACCATTGAGAAGACTGGAGAGTTCTTCCGTCTGGTCTATGACGTCAAGGGAAGGTTCACAATCCACCGCATCACTGCTGAGGAGGCCAAGGTGAGAACGAAGAAATTTTTTTGTTACACATTTTTTTTAAGCCAGGATTATAGTAAAAAAACTAAACTGATTGAGAAAATTTGCACCAAATGTCATAGGAAAACAGCCTTTAAGGCTAAAATGAGCAGCATACATTTCATTCATAAGCAATAAGTGTTGAAATACAATCAAATTCCACCAATAATAATTAGCAAACAACGCAAGTTTACATAATTACAAGGGAGGTATAAAGATTGGTTTGCCATTCCGATGTCACTGCCAGCTCAGCTAGTCCAGTATGGTGGTTTATGACTTAACTAATGGCAAATATGATTAATAAGTTAACTGCAGAGAGTTGGCTAATTACAATCGTGTAAATTGATTACCCAGAAAATTTCTTTGGCAAATTGAAAGCTATAGTGTTCATAAAATATTCAGATGATATGTTGTTGTACACCCATCTGTTGGCCAGGGAACAATATCAAGGCGATGAGAATTTAATGCTATTTCAGACTTCTGTGGTGGACTTTCAAGTCGGAGATGACCCCTTTATTTTTTCTGTAAATTGGTCTGTATCGAAGCTTTAAAAGGCAAACTTGTCTATTAAAGTCAAACTCAGACCCACATTAAAGTCTTCATAAGGTCGCTGTCTTGGCTATATTTGTCACTTAAGCATTACCCATGGAGACAACAAATATTGTATTTATTACAGTTGTGTTTTGAAAGCTTTGCTACTGGGGTTAGTGATGGCAGTGCTGGCTATGCAAAGAAACATCAAGCTTCTTTCTGTTTATCTATGTCCTTGTCATCATTACGGGCTGGTCATATTGAAATTCCTAGTAATGATGAATTAGTTTTTGTAATATTTTTCATGACATATGGGTGCATCTGTACTTCGGTACATTACATTGTTTTAATTGGCACCCTTTTAAATTTAAACTACTTGGTATTAATTTGTACACTTATACATATTAGGTAAAGAAACTTATCTGTCTATTAAATTTGAAAATGGGGAGGAGGAAAACAAAGCAGATACAGTTCTTGTTATAACAGAAGACTGAAGAGCCTTAGTGTCTTTTGTAACAAAGTTTCTGACCAAAAATGAACTTCTTATCATTGAACATTATTATTCAAGGTAGTGGGAGAGGGGGGGGGTATCTTAGTTTTTTATTCTTTAATTTCAATGATAATGAAAACAGAACATTCGAAGTTCTGGTTGGTAACCAAGTTTCTTACTGACAAGTGTTTGTGTATGTTTCAGTACAAACTGTGCAAGGTGAAGCGAGTTCAGGTTGGACCCAAGGGAATCCCCATGCTGGTGACTCATGACGGCCGCACCATCCGGTATCCTGACCCCATCATCAAGGTCAATGACACCATCCAGCTGGACATCTCCACATCCAAGATCATGGACAGCATCCGCTTTGACTCAGGTACGCACCCAACTTTGCCATTCTAATCAGCTTGTTACGTTTTGTTGAGTGATTAGGATCGCTTCTTGGTTTAAAGTAAAGGCATGTCCAAAAAAAGGCAACAAAGAGATTTTTTTCTTTCCTTTAGTTCTAGTGCTCCTCTATATGGAACCAAAATTTAAAAAAATCCATCTCACATAAATTCTCCAAAAAAATCCAAGTCAGAGTGAATGCATTGTTTAACATGGGGCCTTACCTGACAAACTCTCTCAATTCAGTAAAAAAAAAAAAATAAATAAAAAAAAAACGCCTAGGTGGTATGAGTTCTTTATTTTTATTAATGGAAAATCAGATTCAAGAAAGAATATTTTTTTTAAACGTTATTTAGTTAAAGCTCAAACCTTAGAACATTGCTATATTTTTTATTTATTCATGCCACCTAAGGGTGAAGTTAATCGTGTTTGTCAGTAAAGATCCCATGTTGAACGACACATTCACTCTGACTTTAGAACTATGAGAAATATATTTTTTTTGGGATTCCGGTTTGACGTGGAGGACCACTTAAACTAGTTTTAGAAAATACTAACTCTGTTTTTATGTTAATTTCTTCTGGTGGTACCTCTACTTTTTTAAGGTACATAGACTACATTACTATTTATTGCAGTGATTAAGGTAGATTCTTCGTTAGTTTAGAAATAACAACAATTGCTACTGATATTGAAGTAGAAATATCATAGCTTTAATCAAAGAGATAGAGGGATTAGTTTGATTTGATCAGTGTATAATATTGATGTAGATTGGAAAGAAGCACATCCAGAATAATTGAATAACTCGTATAAAAATTTCCTTTCGATTTACCAACCTAAAATACTGGTAATTTTCTTTCTGTTTTTGTTAAATAACAAAATCATTTTAGCAAGTACTTTACTAAATTTAGAGTCAGAAAACGGGTTTCTTCAACAGCCTGTTGGAATTTTTATTTTAATAACATTCTTCTTTGAGTTTGTGGCCTATATCGAAGCTTTGAGAGACAATCTAGTCACTGAAAGTCAAACTTAGGCCCACATTAAAGTCTTTAAATGGTCGCTGTTTTGACTAACCTTGTCACTTTAGCATTACCCATAAAGGCAACAAATCTTGAATTATTAAATTTGTACCTGAATAATACATAATACAGTAATATTTTTACTGGGGATCTAAAATCTCTTTTGTATGTTTCTTGCAAGTTTATTGGTTAGTTATTGTTTCACTCAGAAGTGCATAAGAGCAAATAGTTACACAGTATATGCTCTGATAGTAATTGAAACAGACTTTGTTATTGGGGTTATTATTTCTACTTTATTGGGATTATCAATCATATTTTACTTTTTTTCTTCTGTCATGTGTTCTGGTAAAACTGAGTTTAGGGAGTTAAAAATAACTGGTAAAAGACATAGGTACGACATGTTAATGTTGTGATTTGTATCTAATGTGCTGTCATTTCCACAGGCAATTTGTGCATGATCACCGGAGGCCGTAACTTGGGGCGAGTTGGCGCTGTCGTCAACAGGGAGCGACACCCCGGCTCCTTTGATATTGTCCACGTCAAGGACTCCCAAGGACACACATTCACTACCAGGTACGGTCCTACCTCTATTGAGAATCACCTTCTCAAATGTTATAAATTATATACAGCCGAGCAAATATAGGCCCAGCCAGACAAAATCAAAGTGTTCTTACGTTTTTGAGACAAAATCAAGTGAAGAATGCTAAAATATGAAATAATGAGTTCCAAAATAAGAATATTTACTACTACATCAAAAATATTTCACTCCTTTGTCCAGCAAGTAAAGAATTCCTTTTGTTGTATGTGTGGTGATGTCAAATAAAATGTTATTAGTAAGATAGCAACTTCTAGTAGTATAAATCATACGTACTGTTTTTAAAGAGAAGTCAGCGAGTTGAGTGTGCAGTGCATGATGGGAATGACGTCACGCACTATTTATATGCATATGAAAAAGTTACGTCGGCTCCTCAAAAGCTGTGCAGTAGAAATTTATGCAAGTTGCGCAGTACGAGCATCTGCTGAAGTTATATAGTGTTGTTGATCCCGTTGATCCAGTCAGCTGTTAACCCGTAGACCGCAACATTTGAAATGAAAATTTGCCTCGGATTTTGGTATTGTATCAGAATTTTCTCAAATTTTTTATGAAGGGCTAATAAAGGTTATGACACTTTCTGATTCACCATAATATGTTCTATCTTAGAATATTTTTTAAACACATTTTACGGGAGATTGCGACAGAAATTAAAGTTCGAATAAAAAAGAAGCCACGTTTTTCGAGCGTTAGCATTGAGTAGATGGACGAAGTCATCGACTTTTAGACCCAAATGCTCAGAATTTTTACGAAGGACGGTCTCAACTGATTTCAGATGCTTATTTATGGTGCTCCAAAGTAACTTTTTACATGCAAGAGAATGAGCTTTACCATCGGTCAATTTTTCGCTCACTCTACTTTAATCTTACTTGCTTTTTGTTGGCTCGCCTTATATTTACCAATACAGTAGCCTTTTTTTTATATATATATATTTATTATTTTCTAATTTGTTGATAATTTGGTATTAAATATTTCTCTTTATAATTTGTGAAAACAGTGGCCTATATCGAAGCTTTGAGAGACAATCTAGTTGCTTAAAGTCAAACTCAGGCCCACATTAAAGTCTTTAAATGGTCGCTGTCTTGGCTTACCTTGTCACTTTAGCATTACCCATAAAGGCAACAAATTATTAATGAAAGAATGGAGTCAAGTGTGGCAGAAAGTTATACCAATGATTCTGCTAAAATTATTGGTGTTCTGTAATTATTTCTTTATAGTTAATCGGTATTAAATAGGTTCAAGAATCAAAGTACCTAGTCAATTAGTGCTTAAATGATTAGTAAAAAAATACACTGCAATGTGTTAAGTGGGTGCTTGTCTGTGGTTCCAGGTTACACAATGTGTTCATCATTGGCAAGGGTAACAAGCCGTACATCTCCCTGCCCCGCGGCAAGGGCATCAAGTTGACCATCGCTGAGGAGCGTGACAAGAGGCTCGCAGCCAAGACCTCCTAACTGCTGCCCGCACCTTGTATGTTAGCAGCAAATAAAAAAAGTTGAGTCACTCTCAATTTAGTCTCTTCTTTACTGAAACTCCTCACTCTTCTGATGTTAATTTACAAAAATTTATTTTAAAATGGTTAAGCAAAGTTTTATAACTGCCCAACAAGCAAATACTTAACATTGAAAATTAATATTAATACCATGTTTTGCCTCGGAGAAGGCATGGGCAAGTGTTCAGGTGTTAGCTTAATGCTGCTGGCAGCAGGAACAAAATAAGATACAATTTGGGCATGGCTGGCAGTATTTTATTCTTTTCATACCATTTCCTACAGCAAGATTGCTGGTTAAATCTTTTGGTAAAATAAAAATTAAGAAAAAAAAAAAAATTAAAACCATAAACTGCAAAAAAAGTTCATTAACTTCTTTTTAAATCTGTAATAATTTATGTTAAAATGTAATCAAATTTTGAGGGAGTGAGAAGTTAGCTTGTATCTACTAGACATTTTGATCTGAAAGGAGCATAAAATTTGTAACTAAAGATGTTAACATAAAGTGGTCTAAGTTTTTCAAAGTTAAGTTGGCATTCACCAAAAATACTTGGCTTGTTCCATTATCATCTAGCTAATGAAAACTTAAGGGTAAGATAACACGACCGCCCCGGTTTGGAAGGGACCCACAAAAAGTAGGGTCTACGAAGAGCCGGGAGGTTAAATTCAATTCAGTCACTTAAATGTGGCCAGTACCCTATACTAGGGTTCAGTTAAAAAGCTAAAAAATAAAAATAACACGAACAATCGATTGTTGATAGTCCCATTTGATTAACATGTAAACCTTAGCAACCTCATAATAATTCTGAAATTTTTTTTAGAGACAGTTCTTAGCGAATTGGATCGTCCGATTGTTTTGAAATTTTTTCCATATTTTTTTGGTGGTCTCTCAAAAAAAATTTAGAATCATTATGAGGTTGCTAAGGTTTACATGTTAATCAAATGGGACGAACAACAATCGATTGTTCGTGTTATCTTACCCTTAAAAATTCAACTTGCATATCACAGAAAAATATTCCCGAGGTACTGATGAGAGCCTTGCATTTAACACTGTGCTTATGAGAACTGTATTACTCGAAAGTTACGCTGGTAAGGTACCATACTAATGAAAAATATATATTGTGTATTCTGTGCCACAAGCTTTAAGGTAGAGATAATACGGAACAGCTGACCTAATGCTAAAAAAATCCCATTCATGAAAATTATGAAACAAATTTAAAATATTCTCCTCTACATACATCCCCTATCAGTAGCTATCAGGTACATATAAAAACGAGTTTGTTGTCGAGTTCTGAATTTTTAAAGTTTACTAATTTAACATGGAGAAATGGAACTTCCGTGTTAAATTAGTCAACTTTAATAATTAATAACTTGAAAACTAGCTCGTTTTTGTATACCTGATATTTTAGTTACTGATATGAGATGTAGAAGAGAACATTTTAAATTTTTTTCATAATTTTCATGAATTGGATTTTTTTAGTATTGAGTCAGCTGATCTGTGTTATCTCTGCCTTAACTAGTGATTTATTTATTTAATTTTTATATTTTGCAATTTTTATTCCCTTCATTTTTGAGAAAATTAAAAAGTACTATATTAATTCAAATGAGGAAATTCAATTCATGCTAGTTTTATGTAGAAACAAAGGAAATAAAAATTACTAAAAACTCCAGTAAAGCTTGTGGCTTTTGAACACAAAAATATATGCCGGCCTCTATCGGCACTCGGGTTAGATTTTTTTTTATTTTTAATAGGTGAAGGGAGAAATTATCAAGTATTTTTGGTGAACAATTTTCAAAACTTGGGTCACTCCATTTAAATGTATCTACTCTTCATGCAGCCTCTGATACCATTATTTAATTATTTATTATTTTTTGTCTGCTATTTACCCCTGTTTTTATTCAAAAAGAGATTGGAATTTGACGTTTTGACGTTTTGAAATTTATACTGTGACAATTCACAAAAAGGTTATCATCAGTCTACAACATCAGATCAATTGTGATTTCAAAGAGTCAAATTCTAATATTGTACCGGTCTCAATAAAACTAGAGGTATATTTTATGGTATATAAATAGGTAGTACTTGCTAATTAAGTTAATGGTATCGTGAAAGAGACAAGTTAATTGTAATGTAACTTTAATTTAAAATAAAATAAGAAAAAAATTATTTAAGGGTAAGGTAACGCCACCAATGTTAAATTTTCCACTCTCATTTGTTCCTCCGAAAATATTTCAAAATATTCTCCTCTATGTCGTTCATTAGCTCTTAAAATATCGTCAATACAAATACGATCTAGTTTCCGAGTTACGTGTATTGAAACTAAACCCATTTATTGAACAAGCATACGCTGCATTTCAGTGACATTAGAAAAATTCTATAATCCAATCGTCCGATTTTTAAAAAAAACTAGAAACAAACTTAATGCACTAGGACAAACCTTCACAGCAAAAAAAAAAGACAATTATGAGAGTGGGAGCGACGTAAATTGATAATAACTGCACGAGTTTTGACACTCGCACGTCTCACACACCCCTTTTTGGTCGGCCATTAAACAACTGGCGAATGAAACAGGCTGACTAATGAACCAAAACAACGCTTATAATCCACTCACATAAAGTAAAAACTTTCCAAAAATGTTTTATAGTAATGAAAATAAAGTTTTATAAATAAAACAACCATAACAGTTATTATTTAACTCATTATTTATAAATAAATTGAATATAAAACTGCCGTGACTTGCGTGGTATCTTTAGAGTGGGACAATTTGAATATTGATATAGAGGCGCTGCGATCGCGGCGCAACTCTGGCGTTCCCTTTCCCTTAATGTATGGATCATAACTGGAGAAATATATATGTACTATATTCTTGTCATTCTAGCCAGAAAAGTCCATGTTATAAAACAAGCGAGAAAGTTAAGTTGAAAATATCTATATGTCCTTATTTATCAGTGCTTATTATAAACGTTATAAATTAACTAATAATTCTTGATGGGAACTAAATTAAAAGTCAATATTAATCATATCTGTGCTGTATTATTAAGATCATAATTAATTAAATTAAAAAAAGCCAACATAATATATTCAGTCAGTATTTTATTATTAACAAATGGGTAGAAACATGGCTGTGGCAGGTTGCAAGAGTCGCTACCCACACAGGGTCTGTCCGGTGTGGTGTCTTGCCTTGAGGTGGCGCTCCAGGTCTCTCCTGCGCACCAGCACCTTGCCACATTCCTCGCATCTGAAGACAATCACCAGCACCTCTTTACCCATGTCCATGATTGTCCATGTAAATCTGGCTAAAACACACATGCTATTGTGTCCCATGCAATCCATTTCATTGGAATATATTGTTGAAGGCTTAATAAGCTGGATCTGCCCTTATATAATAATATCACTATTTTTGACCAAAACTACATTATATTAATTTACAGTATATACAATATTATAATTAATTAATTAATTCAATTTTTAGCATAATTTAGAAAACAAGTCAAATTTATTATTTGAACACATTTTTGCGTATAAAGTACAAGTAAATAAAATTGAAACTAAATTTGAGTAACTTGTACTTTTTTTTTTCATAGTTTTTGAGATTTAATAACAAATTAATTAATTCGATCTTAAATTTACTAAATTTAAATGTAAATTTAGTAAATACACACATTATAAACCAATTGAATTTAACGAATACATATACATATAAATATTTATATTTTGAAAAAAAAAAAAAAAAAAGTGTGCTGGTAAAACCAAATACACAAACGCCACAATTCGTGCAAGCCTTTTACCCCATCACTATATCGATCTGCACAGTGACCTTACCTGTATGGAGTGTCTCCTTCTGCATGTAGCCTCACGTGCTTGTTAAGGTTGCTGGGGTCACCAAAGGGTCGCAGGCAGAATTTGCAGCTCAGTGGCTTGTAGCCTGTGTGCGTCCTGGCAATTTCAATGACAAATAATTACATGTATATTATAGTCATTACGCTACTAAAGAATTAAAAGTACCTATATATATTATTTTTTGCTATTTATACTAACATAAGAAAGTGCATTATAATTGTTAAAATCCTAAATTTAATTTTCCGTAATTAATTAATCAATTAATTAATCGGTTCAGATTACTATAAATCCTGCCAGTAATTTTTCTGCACTCGACCATCCCGCGTCAAGTGACATAGGAAAATCGAGTGTAAAAAATGCGGTTCAGGTTAATTTATATCATGTACGTGTGATATCATGACAGTTAAATTTTTGTATTTGCATTAAGAAGATAAATAACTATTTTCTTTATTTCTTTTATGATAAAAAAATAGGCGAAGGTAAAATGATCAAACTAATAAAGAGGTCCTAAATCATAAAATTAAAAATCCTTTATTAATATAATATGACGACGCTTGACAATGGAGTATTGTCCTCAAAATTTTTTACTGCAGAAATGGATAGAGGGTGCAAAGTTATGCTACCTTGATTTTTTTCAGATTTTTTAGAGCCCTGGAAGTATTTTTAAAAAATTATTGAAAGTTCTTTTTGTGACGTCACGAGACGCCGCTCCTTAAGAAAAAGATAGGACTTGCCGCCGCGTGACGTCACAAAAAGGACTTTCAATAATTTATTAAAATACTTCCCGGGCTCTAAAAAATCTTAAAAAAATCAGGGTAACATAACTTTGCACGCTCTTTCCATTTCTGCAATAAAAAAAATTGAGGACAATACTCCATTATGACGATTGATGCACATTATAGCTTTTAATTTTTTATTAATAATAATATTATAATTAATATTAACATTATATTTTATATCATATATTGTGTCTTAATTATGTAACACAAATAAATAATGATTAGATAAGAAATAAAACTATTAAACCACTTTGCGCACCTGATGTGTATCTTGAGGCCGTATTTTCTGGAGTAAAGTTTGCCGCAGTAAAGACAGAGATGTCCTCGCTTTGACCGACCCAGGCTGGACACGAGGCTCTCCATGCGAGCGTGGTGCACAGCCAGTTCACCGGGTGAGACTGCTGGGGGCGGGGGAGGTCGCAGTAGCAGAGCCGGACCACGGACCCACGGTGAGAAGGCGGACGTGGCAGCGGGCTGCAGCGGGAACGTGGCTAGCGCTGGCTCGCTGGGTGCAGACACGAGCCGCTTCCACAAGGCGTCCTCGCCTCCAGCACGGCCGCAGTCGAGGGCCAGGTGCAGTTTCAGAGGGTTGGGCAGCTCGAACAGCGCGCTGCAACGGTGACACACGTAGCGCTGATCACCTGGAGAAAACATATCAAATTGCATATATTATTATGTCTTAAAGCGGAAAAATGAAACCTTAATTGCAACAGTTGCCTTAATTGTTGATATTGAATCAAATCATTATGGGGTCATTGCATAGCGAGAAACGGAAGTTTTATTTTAATATGACACTTAAATGTTGTTAAATTTAAATTTTTTAATAAGTATAATATACATACTATGAAATAATTGCTTTTTTAAAAAAATGAAATTAATAAAATTAATTAATTTTTATATTATCGGGAGAGAGCTACATGATAGTAAAATTTATGAACGCGCGACGAATATTAATTAAGATTTAATTAATTTATTATTTTGTAACTTTTTTTTCATTTACTTTTCTTTTTGATGATTCCCACATGACGGGATTATTCGGGATTTATATAATATAAATTCAAGACAATTTATGGTATACAATACACCATGTACTATAAGTACACCCTGCATGCCTCTGTCATAACATGGACTTATGAGAATTTCTTTAATTCTTACCTTGGATATTCGCCGGCGCGAGGAAGGAGGGGATTCGCAGGGCTGCGAGCAGCTCCTCGGAGAACCACAGTCTGAGCTCCTCACCAGCGACCACGGGTCTCAGAGCACGCACCAGCACGCAGCCCCGTCGTCGGCCTCGCTGTAACCGCACGTTGCTGGCGTGACAGTCCCCTGCCAGTCTAGCCGCCCTCACCCACGCACGAGCCCCGGGTCCCGAATGCGAGACCGGTGCAACACGGCCTGCCTCGCTCACTCGCACGCAAACCTGCACGCACAAACAGTCCAGTCATATTAAAGATTCGAGTATTCAAGACCCTTTGCAACATTTATAGGTTTGATGGTCTAAATTTAAGTTTATATCTCTTTGCTTAATTACTATTACAATTTAAAATGTGTTATACTTCATATTTTTATATTTTCACGTCTAAGTTCCTAATTTAAATTCATGTAAACTTATTTACATGCATTAAAAAAATATAATTGTAACTTTTTTGGCATTTATAATTCTCTCATATTATAAAATAAATTAAATTTGTATTATTAAAATATATAAAAAATTATCAACAATATAGCAATTTCCATAAGATTGTTAAATTTGAAATTTAGCAGCACGCGTTAAAGTCTCCGAGTACTCACGTCTCCAGACGGCTGTTTTGCGAGGTCCGCTAACTCCACGTCCACTGAGAAAGTGTCTGCGGGGATGTCCGAGGCGGCTAGTAGTCGACTTGGTGTCGTCACGTCCGGAGTGACCGGCGACGAGGGCTGCGACCGTGGAGAGATACTGGTGTGTCCGGTCCACATACTTGTAGCAAGACTGAGGGCTCCAGGGGATGCTGTGGCTTTTAAACACCCCCTCCCACTCCCGTGAAGGGGGAAGTGATGATCCGAGGACACACGTGGTGGTAGTGGTGGTGGAGAATTTGCAATGGGGTTGCAGCAGCAGCAAGTGAATACATTAGTTAGGGTAGTTGTTGCACAGTTTGTTATAAGGGAGGAGATATGAAAAGAGGAGAGGGAGAGAGTCTTGTATGACAAGTGGAGAGATGAGGTGGGGTGGTTGGTCATCAGCTGTTTATATTCTCATTGCACTTTAATGTAATACACGCCCAAATGATTTAAAAGCGGTTACCCATTTTTTTTTTTTTTTTTATTTATAAAAATTATTTGATTGATTACGTACGTTTGATTGTTTGATGATTCACTTTTGTACATATAGGAGGGATTATAGTAAAATTCAGGGTACGTTGTTCTAAAAAGTGATTTTATAATGTTATCTGTTATATACAACGTCATGATTTCTTAATTAAATTTGGTATTGTAATTAGAACTAAATAAGTATTATATGCATTTAAGATCGAGAAGTAAAAATGTTGATGATAATTCAGAGCTGTCAACAGGCCAACACAAAACAGAGGATCGTGTACAGAGATAGAACTTTGGTATGTGAAACACGGCTATTGTAACAGGCTGCTTGCCACGTGTCATCATGTGTCAACGTCAAGTGTTGTATGGCACGTGGCGTTTGAGGAAAATGCACATGAGCGAAGGGCTGTATGTGTGCAGAGAAAATGTGAACTGCAGTATAATAATTAATTAACGAGTAAAAATTATATAGCTATTTTAATAATTAATGTTATATGATATGTTCATATGTTATTTATTTAATTGCCCCATATTTATTTAGTTAATTTCTGGATCTTCAATATCATTGATGGCAATAATTTAGTACATGATACAAATTTAATTCTTTAATTTTGTTTATAGAACAATAAATAAATAAATACGATAAGAAATATATGTTAGTGGTTTAAATTTACACTTTTCTAAAATCTTTGAAAATAAGCTTATCTATCGGCTATGAACAAATTAAAAACCTGATACATACTTATTATAATGGATAACATACATGAAAAATTTTTATTGCCGAAATGAGTACCAAATTATGCTACTCTGAATTTTTTCAGATATTTTTGAGACCCAGAACTATTTTTAAATAATTGTTGAAAGTGCGGCCACGCCCCCTGGAGGCGTCAATAGGCGTCCAGTCTCTATCCTTTTTATTAAGGCATCAGGGGTGCCAACTGAAATCACAGGACTTTCAATAATTATTTAAAAATAGTTCCGGGTCTCAAAAAAATCTGAAAAATTTCAGAGTAGCATATTTTGGTACCCTCTATTCATTTCTGCAATAAATTTTTTTCATGTATGTTGTCCATTATACTTAACAGATCATAAATAAAATTTTACAAATTAAAAATTATAAAAAAAATTGAAGTGTAGAAAAGTAATGATGATTGAATGTTGTTGAATAACCCTTTTTTTACAATACTCTGATCTTTTATTAAAAATTCTATTCATTAAATAACAATCCAATAATCTTTTAAAGAGCTCTATTAAACGTGTCTGGCAATACTAGCCGAGGGTTGCAGTACACCCCTCCCCACCCTCCTCCCTCTGATGGAGGGTGCAAGAGCGCACCTGTAGCCACAAACCACGTGACCAGAGGGGGAGGGTCTCTGATTGCAAGTATTGATATTCGATATCAATGTTACAATCTTTATTACTTTTCCATATCCACATTTATTATTGTTGTTGCATCATAGAAAAATATATGGTTTATGACATTTTGCTTATATCATGGAATATCCCTAAATCGTTTTCTATTGCTCATTGTTTTGCTCCTCCTCACCCCATAACCAAATTACCATAAGACCCACATGGAGAGCCACAGCTGACTCGATGCTGATTGGACTCGGTTGCGACTTTGAATCCCTATTATATTTTGATTTTTCATGTCATGCGGGGGTACAGGTTTGTCACCTGCTTTAAATCTGGTTGAGTCTTCATATTATCATTTTCTGTGCGCGCTTACAATAAAATATTTTTGTAAAAAAATTTATATATATATTATATATATATATATATATATATATATATATATATATATATATATATATATATATATATATATATATATATATATATATATGTGTGTGTGTGTGTGTAGAACATCCTATGTCCACCATCCTAGCATAAAAGTCTGTAATTTTATTTTTATTAATTTCTTTTTTAAAAAATAATTATATTTATTATTATAATTAAAGTAATGTTGCAGATATATGCTAATAAAAGATAGAAGAAGCTGCAGTTAGTAGAATTAATCCAGTCCCTCTTCAAAATAAAGTCAGTCACTTACAAAATCCACTCGTCTCACAGCAAAACTCATTTTAAAAGAATAAAATATTTTTTATTTAATTGATCGATCATAAAAAAAAAAAAATTAAATATGCTTTTATCGCTATTATTTCACAACAAAAACTTAAAAAACATTGCAATGAATTTAGGCCTGGCTAAAATACAATTTAAAATGTGAGGTAAGCAACTACCTGATGTTAATTTACATTACTTATGTGTCAAAAAAATATCAGCTGCCAAAGTTTTGTAAAATTTTTATTACAGATGGTATGATGATGATAAAATAGTATAGTGAAAAGATACAAATAATGCACAAGTCATATAGTTTTACTTTGTTATCACAAAAAATGAATGTATAAAGTTTATATACAAATGAAGTGGCGGCGTCTTTCTCTCTCCCTTTCACTCTGTCTCCCTCTCTTTCTGACAATTTTGTGCATCCGATGAATGTATGCTATTGAAATTAAAAATTTCGGAAATAATGTAAAAAAAAAATAAAAATAAAAGCGCCAACCCGCAGTGCGCTACCAGCCTGTCGGTTCCTGCAGTCAAAGACGCTGTCCCAAATCCCAGCTGTGCCTTGGCATCCCCGGACATACGTCACAAGTGTCCACGGACCACACACTGGGTGAGGGTCCAGAGGAGGTCAGGGGCCAGTACCCTCCGTCCAGCCAGCCTGGCAGCTGTCGGTTCTCGGGGCATAGAGCGACCTGAGCTCTTGAACTTGACTGCAGCTATGACAGACTGCACCACGCACTGCGCGAGGTGGAAGGTCGTGTCAGGAGAGCAGTCCCTTCATGACTCCCAGCGTGGGGACCACCACACCACCACACGCGCAAGAGACATAACACAGACTCTCTACTTATAATATATACTGCATAATTGAGGAGCCTTTTTGCATTATATATATGAATATTTAATTTAATGTATATTTTTCCATTGTGAATTAGCCATCACTAACATAATTCACTCATAATGCTATATGCAATAGCCAAATTATATATTTGTTTGGTCAGCTCTGAGATTTTTTGAATTTTTATAATATATAATATAACGCGTATCACGTATACAACCAGGTGTGATAATTTACATTCGTTTTTAAATAATAATTTACTCAGCTAGATATCGCTAGTTCTGTTTCATCTGAATATATTTAATTTATTGATATCTAGTTCACTATCTTCTCCCTTTAACAGACCCAGACAGTTTTATTTTTTACTGTATTATTTATTTTATCAAAATTTTAAATCTTACCACTCTTGTTTAATCTCATCTGATAATTTCATCGTTTCACAAACATTAAATTTATGTATTATTTTTTCTATCTTACCCACGTCAATTTGTATGTGTTAGATATAAAATAGAATGTGTTTTGATTTTTTTATAAAATAATGCACAGAATGATTATGATAAATAGTAATTTATTTAAACCAATATTAACATGAAATCTACATTTATTTAATACATTATAATTTTTATCTTTAATTAGAGCAATTATTAAAGCACAGTAAAGAGTATGATAAAGATTTTATTACTATATATTATAGAATCAGCGAAATTCTAAATAATGCGATTTACCATATTTACCATGTATCATATATATAATCAGACGAGAACACTGACAGAATTTTCAATTATTGCAAGGCCAAGTAATAAAATAAGAAACTCGTTTGTGTGTGAATTTTAACTTATTTACAAACAAAACAACCAACATTAATATGCTGCTAAATAAACTAGATGTATGGGATTTTTGATTGATGCTTTGGTCCTGCTCGTTGTACCGTGAGGGGGGAGGAGGTGGGGGGAAGAAACGCCACCTGAAACACAGAATACTACAGAGTTAGGAAGAACACAAAATATGAAAATAATGTTTGTATATATAAAATAACTTGTATAGTCCACAGTTTGGTTGAAACAAAACTTTTATCGAAAATTACCCAGCTAAAATTCTGGGACATCGATTATATATATACAATAATCATTCATATTAATAATCTTGGCAATATATTTTGTAATATTCAATATTTTTTTAAATATATACAGTTATAAAACAAATCTAAAACAATAAAAAAACAATTGTTTAATGAAAGCACATAAAATCATGGAAAATTGTTTCCAATGAGTCAATTAAAGCTAACCTAAGTCTTGAGATTCTTGAGGCACCTACTATATTTTGCATGTTGTCATATAATAATATTGGTGGATAATATCTAACTGCTAACCTCATACAAATCAAGCGGGGACGCCGGGGACCCATGCAGAATAAAAACTAAGTAGGGTCTGCATAGGTCCATAAAGTTAACGTTAAATTAAAAGTTTCGGATGAGGCCCCTATATATACTGCCCATGTTATATAAACTCAACATTACAAGATCTGGGTCTGTGAATAACAATTTTTGTTGCCCACAATTAATGCTTCCCTCAATCATATTATATCCTTGACATAATGTAACTTATAAGATTTATAACCCCAGCATTTCTACTATTTAAATTATAACCTCCTCGTGCTAAATAAAAAAATTGTTAGAGCTAGCTGTCTTTCTGCAAATTGCCTTTAAAGTCCTTACAAACAATAATTTTCATAATTTTTGTATCGTACGTATCATCAAAAGTTGCACTATGAATACAGTATTTCACTTGAGTAATGATTACCTACAGACATGCAAAGACACACTTTGTAGTTGTAATAATAAGTTGATTTTTGTCAGAAAGTTAAAAGCATCCCCGCACGTGGTCTCGGAGATTAGCGCGATCGCTTTCTGCCTCGCTCTGTGGTGGCGGTGAAGCGTCATTAGCGCGCTTTGTCCCGGCAGTGCGGGGTAAATTGAGATGAAATTGTGTTCGCCTAGCCCCCCGTGCTAGCTGCAGCGATCCCCTCCTTCCCTCCCCCAGCACAGAATCAGCTGCCACGTTCCCATAAACCCCCATCTCGATCACCGTCGCCTCCCCTACTACTCACCATACAAGCTTAAAAGCCACCGTTTACCTTTTTACTCAACATAAAGTGCAACCATTGTATAACTATTAATATTATGCACACAGGCAATATTTAAGAATTAAATTGTTGATTGTTTAGTACAATGAACATGACACCTACAAGATCATTAATTATATACCAACTTTATTAATTTTAATTTTTTAACAATTAATAATATATGCATTTTTTTGTGAAAAAAATTAATTTTAACCCAAAATTTATATAATGTGTAAGTGTGTAATGTGTACAATTTATGCGATTCTTTTCATTACCAAAAAAGTTCAGAAACATTATGAAAGGTAAAAAAGGGTAAACATCAGATAAAGTTATGAAAGATGAGAAAGGAAAGATTTTAAATTAAGCATCATATTTCTATCGAACTAAAACAATAACAATAAAAAAAATCAATCATATTATATGACTCACGTCAATAAGACTGGAATTAATTATTAATTCATGCGTCTGTTACCATGCAGCATATAATATTATTATATATTATAAATAATATATATTATTATTTATATATATATATATATATATATATATATATATAATTTACAATGATATTAAAATATATTACCAACCTATATAACAATTAAAATATGTTTTATATTAATTTGTGATCCGATGAAATTCACGCGTACTTGAAGCGGTACAAAGAGCATAATTCCACTTCCAACTACAATATTGGTAGCTTAAACACCTGAGAGGGACTCGAGGGTCTCTTTGTACGAGGGAGGGGGAGGGCAACATATGCACGCCCTCTCGAGTGCGCTCAAGCCGGGCCTTTGTCCGCGGATCATCCACGTACAGATCCCCGCTAGATACAGCCATACAGCCAGTCACGAGAAAATATTTGAACCGAGTGTGAAAATAGCAAAGTTTTAGCGCTGTTGTTGTAAGCAATTGGATAACATGTCAATCTGGTTCTTGAAAGTAGTTTTAACAGTATATTTAGCTTTTACAAGTCACAAACTCACCACATGTGATCCAGAATAAGTTAATTTTTAGTATAGAATCTTAGATCTTTATAGTTCAATATTTTAACTAAATATTGTCATAATCAATAGTGTAAAAGACCGCACGAAGATCATAAAAATTTGAAGCAGAAGTTAAGCAAACGTGCCATGATGCTGTCCGCTTGTTTTTAAATAATTATACAATAAAGCGAAATACAATAGGTATGCAGAATTGTAATAATACAATTATAGTTAAAGACAAGCTTGGGTATGAAATTTGCTGTAAAAACAAATCCTTCTCTTTAAAATCAATATATAATGTAAATATATTACCAAGAAGTGAGACAATTATTAAAATAAATGTCATGTATAAATTAATTATGAAAATAGTAATCAAGTCTGCCGCGAAGTGCGTGTGACATAACGAAGCCAGTCAATGCATCGCGGTTAGAGACACGCAGCTAGCTGTGACGTCACATACGCAGCTGACACACACACGCAAGTAGACGTCAATTCAATATCAATGTAAAGCTCGTCACGACGGGCCCGTCAGTGTAATTGTAATCCCCCGTCCGGGTGCGGCTTGCAGCGTGACCAACGCGATCGGCTCCACACCGCCGCCTGCACGTCTGAGAGTATTGGTCGCGCACTGACTCACCGCACCATTGTATAAACGAGTGGCAGCAAGTGCACTTGCCGTCCTTTGTTGCCAATATACCACTCCTTAATTTATATCCCATGTATTGTTATAAGTGCGAAATGTTTGGGATTATAGACAAGAAATCGAAGAACGTGCAGTTGATATATTTTATATCGATTTTACTTGCAGCCTGATGCGGATACATTTCCATCGCCTAGAAATGATAAATCTCGCAAAGAAAAGAAGAAAGTGGAGGCGAGGTAAACCATTCCCAGCCTCCTAGAGTCCACAATACGTAAAAATAGCACTATAAAATTGGCCCATATAGATTTCTTTGTTTCATTTTTTTTCTAAAAAAAAAAAAAAAAAAAAACTATTTTTGGATTACTAGATCTATTGATAAGTCTTGTGTAATAGCAATAAATCACTAATGAAAGTTGGAGATTGTATTTTTCCTTTATTTTTTAATTATCTGACTTTTGTTTCTTTTATGTAAATTTTATTTCATAATTATATAACACACGCTAAGTCTCTCCGCTGTACAATGTATAAATAAAAATCAATATTTTAGCTGAATACTATTATTTCTTTTCTAATGTTAAACAAAATATTAACACACTATAATATATTATATTGAATTATTTAAATATAGCTCACTCAAAAGTATGCTTCACTATTTCTTCGATAGCATTTTAGTAAAAAGTTCACATCTAAGAATCGATTGAAATTACGTCATAACGTAAAAACGACGAAAACCTCAGATAATAAAATGAGGTACAAAAAATATTTACCATTCAACTAATTTAAATACTGTTTCATGCATTTAAAATTTATTAATTTAAATATTTAAAATTAAAGCAGCAAGTGGAACACTTCAAAATCCTTTTTCATATGCATATTTTTCTATCTTTTATAATATATATAGTATAAATATAATCCTTCATATAAAAATAAAAGAAAGAAGCTTGGTAGACGAGATTTCATGCAGTGTCTAAAAGTTGACATGTAGGACCTACAGCAGCTGCTCTTATATTGAAGGGGAGGGAGGGGGGGGATAAAGTAGGGCAATATATAACATTACTGCTGCAAGTACAGAGGGTGCCTGCTTGTAGGCTGCAGGGTAGTACCGGAGGTCTATATACACAGCTTTGCATCAGTGGTAAGAAGATAGGGTGGAAACAGGTGCTCTCCCTCCCCCCGTGTGTGAATGACAACAACTGGCGGTGGAAATGGAGCAGAAGATGCTGTGGCTGCAGATCATCGAGCATCACTGGCCGCGCGAGTGCAGGAAAACAAACGCTGGGATTATACTTGGGTTTGCGTGGGGCTAGTTTAGATTAACACGGTAGATTATTGGTGTATTCGTTGGTTAGAGTTCAATGGTATGGTATAGGCTGGCTTTCTATTTTGTTGCTACTATGCATTCAATAATAATTTCTTCTAAAAATAAACAGTTTTTGAAAATATTCAGTATATGCGGGGTTAAATTCAAAAACTTTTACAGCAAGTCATTATAATATTGTTATTGATAATCTTTTGAAGATATATTATAATATAAAAATAAGGAATAGAAATTGTATTTGGCGATAAGAAATTCAATGCTTTTAATGGTCCCCTCCCTACACTACTAACAGTATGACGTCATTGGTGCTCTGGTGCTCACCGCATCTCTGGGCTAACTCTGCTCCTCCTGGGGGGGCTCGCTCGTGGCCTGCTGCTCGTCACCCGCCTCTTCCTCCTCATCTTCCTCCACCTCGTCCTCGACGGGGTCCCCAAGCGCTCGGCGGAGCTCCGCTCGGGTCTCAAGCACGTCGCGCACGATTTCTGCAACAACCGTGAAACATTGTAATCACTGTCCCATGGTTTTTTTGACCTTATTGTCATTTTCAAGACTTTAGGGAGATAGTTTAATTAAAGAAAGAAATCGGCCTTTAGAATTTACAAAAGTATTAAAGCTGTGTCACAACACCGATTGCTTCTGTTAGGTCATGCATGCAAATGAGAAAAGCATTGAGGAAAATAAATTTATTTATTTATTTAAATATTTTGTATGCCAAGATGATATTTTTCATTAAAATTCATCGAGTAAGCAAAAGCAAGCATGCACAGTTGGATTGTATACTAAATTACGGAACATATTATGTGTATAAAAAAATAACTTATCACATTTATTATTAAATGCAACAATAATCTTGCTACCATGCTGAGACAGCGAAACTTGTAAGTAAATTGGAAATGCAAAGTAAAACGTTCTTGCTCAAGCTTGAGTTGTAACTTTTTATAAATATCATTCAATAAAAGACGGTTCAAGCAATAAAGTTGGTGCCTGGCGAGCTTGCAGAGCTGTTGCTGTAGTTTGCACGGCAGTCAAAGTTTGCCGCAGCAACAAGTGCATGAGATTCGCGACTCCGAGGCCGCACGTGCGGGTGGCACGCGACCACCGGGGGAGACACGTGTCAATGATGGCCCTGCTCTGGAGGCTGCAGACGATCTCCATCACTTATAACATCTGACTTTCAACAATACGGCCCAATTATTGACACTGTTTATCGGGTACTTACATATTACAAAGCAAAGACTCTTGAAGATTTTGAGTAATAAAACATAATAATGCTATAAAACAAATAAAAACAATATTTTTTACTAGAAAAATGCGACTTTTTATGCAGAGACTTGTAAAATATTATTTATTCATGACGTCTTAAATTTGCATTAATTCAGGTTTCACGCAGATAATTGAAATTGACTAAATGAGCAAACAATGAAAAATGTACTCCTATAAATTTCCGAGTATTTTTCAAATTCTTAGCGAGATAAAAGCATGGTGTGAGACTCACCGGTGAGCACGTGTCGGCTGGTGATCATCTGACGCATCTCCTGCGCCACCTCCTCGACCAGCCACGGCATCAGGCCCGTCTCCACCTCTGAAACAGCGGGGGACGCAGGTCAGCAAAGCACTGAAAATCGACCCTTTAATTAAAATTTATATGTTACACGCTGTCATGAACATGACTTTTACTGATGCCATGATGTGCACATAATATATATGAGTAGAAAGGACCATATATGTGAAATTGAAATGTTTTCATGCTTTAAAAAATAAACAAAAAATATTTCTTAATAAATTGCAATACATTGATTTGTAAGCTTTATGGCCATTAAGCTCCGTAATTAAGTCAGATCAGAAAACGAATTTCAGTGAAGAGCTCCTATAGTAAATTTGCATTTTTTTTTCTTTATTTGAGTAAGCTTTTTTTTTTTTTTTTTTTTACATTTTCCAACAATATACATAGCACGACGCTTCAAGACATAGTTTCCTGCTGCAATTGTATATACGCACCGTGCTGCACGGTCTCGGGGACCTGTCCGGCCTCCGTTAGCGCCGCCAGGACGGAGGGCAACAGCTCCTCGAGCATGGCCTGGCTGAGCGCCGCGGCCGCCGCCCGCTCCTCCACGCGACGCTGCTCCGAGATGACCACCTCGTGCTCACGCGTGCGACGCTCCTGCACACCAACAACACGTGCGGGTCAGACGGCGCTTGCACTGCAGAGAGGCCTTATAGTGTTGAGGGAATAGTGCATGTGGGTACATCCTTAATTCAAGCTAAGGAATGATATGAAATATAGTAGTTCTTGGATGAAAGTATTCATTTTTATCTATAAATAATACATGGTTACTTAAAAAGACACGATAAATTATTTTAAAAAAATGCTGAATGAGAATAATTATTTTTTTTCCCCATTTTAATAGAGTAATAAAATTAAAAAGTATTAAGAAATAAGACGAATCTATTAAAACACGTACGCATCAGTAGGTTCGTGATAATTGGATAACATTACGTACAAACATTTTATTCATGGTGTTATTTTTTTCTAAACTCGACGATCATTGCATGCTATATATGATACAAAATGGACCATAATATTGTCAAATAAATTGAGTTTATGCATAATAACTGTGCCATTTTTATTGACAGTTTTTCATAAGCACAAAATAAAATCATATAATTATAATGTGTGCGTTTGAATTCACGGGCCAGCCCGGGTTGGCCCGGGCTAGGTAAAATGGCGGTGACCTTGGTCGCGTGGTATGAAACGTCATAATTTCGTCATAATTAGTTCCCAGTCTGTCCGCTAGGTCTCAGGCGCACTGTAGAGTCCGCCTGCGTCAGCCTGGGCCAGCCAGGAAGTGACGTCATGAGAGGAGGAAAAATGGCCGCCGGGCTGGCCCCACTTGACGACAAAAAACGCTTCAGCCCAGGCCAGTCCGGGCTGGCCCGTGAATTCAAACGCACTCAATATCGATGACCGACAACAATCAAGTTCTATCAGGTATATCATTTATCTCACATTTGAATTTTGTGCATGCTGTGTGGCTAACGTTCATTTCTTGTTTGCAGCTCAAATACAAGTTGCATGCATATCTATTAAATTGTTAACCATCGCTCTTATAATGTGATCTCATACCTTCTCCTTCTCAAGTTTGCTCTCCCGCTCGGCGACGCAGCGCGCCTCGGCCCATTCGGCCAGCCGCAGCTCGTGCAGCCTCCTCTGCTGCGCGCGCAGTCCGGCCACCTCCTCCTCCTGCAGCACCTCGGCGAGGGCCTGCTCGAGAGCGCGTCCCACCACCTGGCCGACCACCGCCTGACTCTCGCGCTCGAAGTCGAACAGCTCGCCCGGGTAGATCTGCGTGTCACGGTCCACGCCCGTCTTCTGGTTCACGTAGGGCGGCGATGGCGGCCGCTCCCAGGCGTACTCGGTCTGGCACGACGCCTCGCGCGGCCGGTCCAGGATCTGAAACACATTTTTGCAGTGTTGGAGTGTGGAAAAGCAACGTTTATAGAGTTCAAATAGAGCACAACGTATCGTATTATAATGTCTATTTTGTTACATCTAGGTTTCAGCAGGAACAAATAATAATATCATGCTGCCCCCGTTCCGGATGAGCCCGCGTAAAACGCTGAAGTTAGGGTTGGTTTTGAAAGTTTCAGAGTTTCAAATTTAGAAATGCAATATATTACAATAATTAGCTAAATAACCCAGCAACTTGTGTCTTCTATTCTGATACCAGATAGAAACTGTTACAGAGACTATATATAATATAGATAGACACAAAATCATCCGATATTCTATGACAATACTAGCAGAAATAAACAAGAATCCAATCGAGAGACACTCACCTCCTCAAGATACTCCTCGGTCTGCACGTCCGTGTGTCTCCTACCATCTACAGGTGGGGGCGTGCCCAACCTCCTGAAGGCCTTGTTAGGCCTTGCTCTTCTCCGTGCAGCAGCCCTTCGTCGTGCCTCCTCCTGCCGCTCGGCGGGCTGTAAGGTAAGACAAAGGTGAGCTTCACTCAGGGCGAGGACACCGAGTGCCAGGGTGCCTCATGCTGGGGCCGCCCGTCCTAGAGCACACATTGACGGGCGGCGTGCAGGTGCAAGGACTGCTGCTGACATGCATGCGTTTTTTTTACCTGAGACAACAGTTTGGCGTACCCAAAATATGGGTTCCATTTCGGTTGCTGCAGCGTGTAGGAAAAACAAAACCAATATTGCAATAAAAACACTACTTTTTGTTAAAATGTATTAGATAAATAGCGTTAGAAATGAAATTTTAAAAAAATAATTATCCTTTTTAATAGTTTGTAAACCCTCCGTCTCATTTATAAAAAGAAATAAATGCCCACGTATTATAAATACAAGGAAAGTAATTTATTTTTATATCCTAATGCACACATAAAATTATAATACTCTAAAACATAGCCTGATTGCTACAAAATTACTAACAGAAATTGTGATCAGACACTTTGATAACAGGCTAATCAGACTTCATCACGCGTGAACATGAATTGAAAGCTGCCGGCAGTAACTTTCGCTGTCGGCTGCTGGCATTAAAGGTATTTACCCTCTACTAGCGACCTACATGTTTTATTATTATTTTTTTTAAATATAATAATCTATACTTCATGTTTTCTCACACATTAGCATTTCAGGTGAATGAACTTGTCACGTATTCATTTAACAACAAATAAAAGCCCATCTTGCAACATAACAGAAAATCAATACCAATTTAATATTACAGTTATACATGTTATTTGAGAGACGGAGTGTTTCATAACTACAATATATAGGAGTTCCAAATTACTGCGAACTAGATTTGACATGCTCTGAAGAAGATCTGCTGAAATAATATCACACAACGTCCCATAATGTTGGGTTTTGTTTCCAATCACAGCACGTTCAATCTAGTGTGCAGCAGACCTTTCTCAAAAGGTTCGTCACTCACCGTGGTGGGAGGGTGCTGTGCGAAGTTGGAGCCGCGCACCACGCGCTTGTCGTACATGATGTTACCGTACGGGTTGGTGCCGCCATCCTGTCTGAAACATTAGGGTATAAAAGCACGTCAGAAAACAAGGTTCCTTCGACACTATTAATTTGGGAGGAGGGTACACCCAAAATTTGAATGCATATGAAGAGTGGATGGGTCCATTTTTTTCCTTCTACTTTTTTTCTGACCATGTCCCTGTATAGATAATTTTTTTACGGAGTACTTAGTACTTAAAAGTATTGAAACTTAATTAGCTCATTTCAGTTTCATGACAAGAAAGTAGATTCGAAATTTACTAACAGCTCATCAATGAAATATAATAACTCCAGTAACCCAAGATAATACTTTAATTACTACTCAATTAATTTTCTTCATAATTGAGAGGTATGCAAATATTTCACTGTCTTGATAACATTGATGATAACTATTATGTCATAGATCAACTTTCATTTTTCAACATATTTTATAAAATTAAAAATTAATTTAATTTGCATGCAGCAAAGATATGTTAGTTCATACATATCTCATATCCAAATGGCATTGCGCTATAAAAATACAATATGCACGATATTCTGTCATAAATAATGAACATTAACGATTACATTACTTGTAATGACAGAAATGCTAGTTTCTTCGTTAATTTTTAACAACAACAGAAAGATTGGAACGAAAAGATGTAGGTAGGTAAAAAAAAAAAGAAAGATATTATGAGAATTTGAAGTAATGAAGGTGCAGGATAATAACTCAGCTCGCGTGATTGTGCCAGGGGGTATGGGGTATAAAAATAAAAACGGGTGACTGCAGCCACTGGAGTCACATAAATCTTGCAGGCATTGATCCGCGAGCCTGCTGCTGCATGAACGGCGCCTGTGAGCCATGCAACCTGTTCGACACACTGCCACGACAAGTTGCCTACCATGAAAAAGCTGCAGGCGCTGCTAGAATGGGTATTAAATTACTAAAGTTAGTGTAAAATCAATGGTGAGATTCAACGCGAGTATGAACAATTATATTACAATTTGTGTTTCTTTCAATTCACTTTGTATCTAATTTTGGATAGTGACGATTCACAACTCAAAATTTGATGAAAATTAGTTCAATAAACTCTTTTTTTTTATCGATTAAGGAGCAACAAACTTAATAAATTATGATATTGTAGAAGGAGAAGGTGAAACCTTTTTTTTTTAAAATTTAAAATATAGTTAATTCAAAAGTCAACCTCATGAGGCTTATCATTTTTCCTACATTTGATACATATCACAATAAAAAAAAAACTTAAATTTGAAAAATATATTATTTTACAGTACACATGGAATTACCATAATAAGATTACAACAGTGAAATTAATAAATTTCATATATGAGGTTTACTGTAAATTATCTGATTCAAAGTTAAGTTACAGATTTTAAAAAAAATAACAAAACTTTATTTGCCCTTGCATGGAGCACAAGTTAAATTACACGAACATATAATACTAAAATTCATATTTAAAATCATAACTTGGGCATCTACTTCATTTAAAATTCATGGATGATAACTTGCCAAGCTGTGGTCAAGAGTAAATAATAAATTATAGAGTATGACGTTTCTCGTGTGCTTGTTAGTCGATCGTCGCTCCGGCACGACAAGCAAGAATAATTTAGTGGACAAACATTACCTTTGAACTTAACTTACGTTGCATCATAGAGATCAATTAAATGTTAAAACAATGACAGAAGAAACAGACAAACACTTAAGTCAACCAAGTTCAAACTTTAAATTTTAAAAAGTGAGCTTGAGGTCGACGTCAGCTTCAAAAGTCACTTCGGCCATCTTGTTATACTACCGGTGCATTTTAGTAAAGGAGAAACTGGTATTTATATTTATTTAAAAATTAACATTTTTTTTTTAAATTTAAGTAACCAATAGAACAAAGAATTTTTTGTTCAAATTTTCTTTAGTTTGGTTTCAAAAATATGTAAATTATGTCACGTTTCAAAGGATTGCAGTACTGTACATGCCATTCTATGTATTATAGGGCAACAATATCCCTTACTCTTTAGTAATTGTTATAAATTCTACACTATTTAAATGTGGACTGCGTGCTTTGCTGAAAGTTCTTACATTGGAAAATTTAGGAATGTTATCCAGGCTTACAAAAGTCTCTAAACTTCGTGAGTTTGATTAAAAAAACGGTCGAATTTGATATACAATGTTTTAAATTATATAAGCCTTTGTGCTGACGAAATGACTTTGCAACGTTTGGTTTCTCTTTTAAAATCATTATTCTAAATACTTTCTCGCGTGTCTAAAAAGCCAAGGGGGAGATCCATATTTCCTCGCTTTAAGACCGGCGGCGGCAGATCGTGACACACTTGGGGCTGCTAAGACGAGTTTATATGCATCTGGGACAGGATAAGGGTTGTTTAGACCTGGTGGTGGTGCATCATTTCTAGGACACATCTAGGTCAGGGCAGCCAACTTAAATATTATGACGTGACTATATTATTTGCATTTCAAACATACAACCTTATCTCGATTCGAATTAGTTAAATTATGCTCGTTATTCAACATTGAATTCTGGTAATTTAAATATGTACTCAGGGGCGGGCCTAGCTCGCAGCTCTGGGGGAGGGGGGTGCCCTATCCCGCAATGTTAAAATTTGGAGTGAGAGGGGGGCGACGGGTGGGGGTGGTAACACCTTCAATGTCATTTGGGACCTTTGGGGGGGAAGGGGGTCCTTTGGATCCGCGCCTGTATGTACTCTAGGAGGTATATTAAGTGGGTGGTAAATAGGTTATTATTTGACATAATTCTAAATTTTTCTACAGTTTTGCATAAAATGGAATTATGTAAAAATGTTTAATATAAAATTTACACCTAGATAATTTGGAGATGAAGACACTAAAATTTTGATTCCAGAGGTTCTATATTTCGGCATTAAAACCAGAAACCATGCAAGGATTTGAACTTCCTTTTTGTAAATTTTACAACTTTTCCATTAGTTGTGATATTCCTAAATGTGAATCTCTGTGCGCAATTAAAAAATAAAATAATGTAAACAAGATCAAGTTAAGAAACTAGAAACAGTATACAGTTATATATTAGAACTGCATGACATCTTCACAAAATTCAAAATAAAAAGTATTAATATATTGTGAAAATCATTTTCCTATTTTATGTTTGTCAATATAATAATGTTATTTAAATTTTGACTAGATGAATTCGAAAATGTAATACATTGCAATTACTACAATTACAATTAAAAATTATAATTAATGCAATGAAAAATTTGATATTTGTTCAATGTCTTGGTAATTTCATTGAAAATGACACAACTTTAATTTCAACATCATAAAAAAAGTATGACATTAGCTGCACGAGTGTATAAACTAGGTCTAAAATAGCCACTGAATTAACTACTATAATATTGAAGTGGGCAAATCCAAGAAATAAGTTTGTGACGTCATCGCACTCAGCCAATCACCATCGAGAAAAACGTGCGGTTGGATTTGAACCTTCCAGGGGGCGCTTGGTGGTCATGCAAATATACTAACTCATAAATGTCCCCCCTATCACTTCCTCTACGCTGAAATATCTCATAGATTCCATCATCAAAATGAGGACGACAGTAAAAAAATGTATCTGGTGAATTATGTCATGACATTATAGTATTGATAATATTGATTATATATACTTACTGGTTATACATTTCATTGGAGCGCTTATTCCTCGTATTATATGTTTGTAATAATGGTTTACTTGGTGCATGATTATAATAATTATGATTATAATTATTTATATTATTATTGTTATTATTTATATTATTATGATGGTTATTATTATTGTTGTTATTATTATGTGTTGGTATATGTTCTCTTGATCTATTATGCTTATAATTTGAAGGCATTGCTCTTGGTTTACTACAGTAAGAATATACTAAAACTTGTTGTTGAGTATGATGTTGTTTATCCTTCATAATCAAATTTTCATTAGGAGGGTCTAAGAATTTGCCACTCTTTACAACGGTAATGAAAGGTTTCTTATGTTGGTAGTTTGAATCTTGGCTCGTCGATGGTGACAATGCAGGATCTGATCCTCCATGTTGAGACTTCTCACTGTTTGCCTCTTCGGCAGCACACCGACGATGGTACACACTCTGTCCATTCTTCTTATTGTTCCTCCCATTCAGTCCAGTATCAGATCCAGTAAGGCGGTCATCCCGACGTAGGTTACTGTAGTATTTGTTCCTTGCTCGAGGAGTGATACCTGCTCCAGAAAAGGAGAGGTCGGGTTGAGAGGTAGCCAGGTTAGGCATACTGATGTCTATTTGTAAGGTCAGTTCCGAGGTGGCGCTCACACTTGCTTCTGTCACAAACATTGTGGCGTCATACGGTGACGCCGTGGCGCCGACTGCCGGCCAAAGCTTGCTGCTGCTGGTCACTCAATGTCCACTTTGATGGCGCCTACCTATAGTTGACCGACCATCATGCGCCTGCGCTATAATTTTATAAGAAGTCTTATCTTTACACTTGCACGCAGCGTGATATTCAAGAGTTTAATGTATTCGTGACGTTATAGAATTTATAAAGAGAAAGAGAGAAAAGATTGACGCAATATAAGAAACACGAGGAACGTTGCTGCTATATACTGACCACTCTATACTAACTTTTGCACGTACTTTTTACTGTTTGTAGTGAGGAAATACAAATGTATGTAAAATAATATTAAACATAAAAACAAACACGAACTCCAGAATAATTTTGCTCAAAATATACGCAATATAATGTTAGAGATTTACATTTTTATGAGGTATGTATTTTTTTTTTTTTTTTTAATATTTGTCAATGTCTATAATTTAGAAATATATTAAAAGAAGTTAGATTTAATCACCAAGACAACAATGGTGTAACATATATAATATATTTTTTTGTGCTGCATAAAAGATCCTTACATTTTATGACTAAAACAATTATTCAATTATTTTTTTTAACATGCAGTGAGATATATATATAATTTTATTTATATTTTAGAAGTATATAAGCTTACGTTTTGGTTCGAAAATTAAAGATCGAGTAGTATTATTTTGTAAATTTATGAAAAATAAATAGAAGGTAATCAATGGTTGACCTTTTGCACTTTAACAAGCTTAGCAGACGTTTTGACACCAATTTATAGAGATTAGTCAAAGAACAAAGGAAGAGAGAGAGAGAGGAGAGAGAGAGAGAGAGAGAGAGAGAGAGAGAGAGAGAGAGAGAGAGAGAGAGAGAGAGAGAGAGAGAGAGAGAGAGAGAGAGAGAGAAAGAAAGCTGCAATAGAAAGTATATGGTATTGATTGCCATTACCTCGATTCCTGCAACAACAAAAACAACAACATATTTCCGGAAACACTATTTTCTATAGACCCTTTCTATTAATAAACTGTACATAAGAAAATTATTGAAAGTGCGCAGTTTGTTTTTGAGTGTGTTTTCCAGACAGGTGTCACTATAACCTCATTCCCCGTGTGTTTCGATGGCAGCAGCAGCTACCAGACCCATCAATAAATTATTAATGAGATCGATGTCTGCTGGACGTACGGTGACCTTGGAACATGCAGATGTCGTCACGGGGGGTGTCTGGAGGGGCGTGACCTCAACCCACGCAGACTCCAGAGGGAGATTAATATCTCCACAAGTTATAGCAACAAAGAACAAGTTCCAATAAAGGTGATATCGTACTTGCAAACACGCCATACTTGTAATTAATTATTGTACAGGCTGAGGAGGTGCTCTTATAAGTTGGTTATTGTAGTCAAATTATACATATTATGTAGACGGTCCTAATAAATTTAATTACATTGAATTTGCTATATAATTGTACGCCATAATTTTCATGGGTTTTTTTAAGCAGAAAAACAGTTTTTACCCACCTTTATACATATTATACAGACTACAAAGAAACAATATTATATTTATAAGCGTATCTGACGGTTGATATGTTTTTGCCCACAGACCTATACATGTTACCCATTTGAGTTTCTTTCAAGTAAGATGGTTATCAAGTTCGCATGATGTAGGAGCTTAAAGCAGTCTGGGGTTTGGTGTGCAGGTAATGGTGATTAATGGTAGTATCTGACTTTCATTGCCATTGTCAATATATAAGTGTTCAAAGAACACAGCTCACAATAAGTCTGCAATTATAAGGCTGAAAGAAACACATTTTATGTATGTACATTTATGTATGTATATTTTGTATATTTGATCTTGGCCACCCCGAAACCCTTGGAATATAATATGTTACCCCAACTTAATTTAATGCCAATTAAGCTTCAATGCAAATGGATATAGAATTGAACGAAATTTTAAGATAATTATAGAACAGCAGTCTAGCCACATAATACTTTTATTGTCTATAGCTATCCCAAAAGTTCAAGACATCACAACTACGTGACAACGTTCAAGAAATTAGATAAAAATCGAACTTTCCAAAGGTACCGGTGGGTATACACACTTAACATAATAAAAAAACTTTGGCATTTTCTATATATGTTTCACCGTGACAGTATTGACGTTTTAGTGAAGAGTTCATACGGCGGTCGAGGTTTTGTTTTTTCTCATGAAAATGCCATTCAGTGTATAATGTACTGTACATCAGTAGAAGATGGTGAACAAATATATTCGATTATCATGACAATGAAGTCACGCAATAATCAATAAAAAATTATATACAATTTGTGTTGTGAGAGTTTGCTAAAAAAAATACTAAAATAGTGGTATATCCGACAAATAATAGTTTATTGATTTTAAAAGTGTATACATTCACTTAAAAAGTAATAATAGAATATTATTTACACTTTGGTGCAAATAAAATAAAATTACGTTAGTTGATGATCCATTTACATAAAAATTTAAACCACTCTTAAAAAGAACTCAATAGAAAATTTTGTTTTGATGTGACGTCGATGCTTTTATTCAAGTTCTATATCGTGCTTGTAGGTCTAAAAATAAAATTCATGTTTACAACAGAGCTAACGTTATGTAATGAATTTTACTAGATAGTCTTAAATAACTTTAATAAGCAGTTTTATTATTACAAAAAGATTATAATCACAACTAATATATTTTCAAGGTGAAACGTACTCCATATATATTATTCTTAATTATTAATCGTTATATAGCTATTATCATTTAGCTACTATCTGAAATTACTCAACAAATAATTAATTTTTGTCCTTGACCGTTTTTTAATTATGATATTTAAGTATAGAGGGCCTTATAAGAAGTTAGGACCATATTTTAAGTTTTTCTTTTTGTAAGAAAACGTATAGTTCCATGTTTGAGTTTCTCGTCTCGTGACGTTGATACTCATGAAATTATTCACGAGATACATCAGAAAAAAGTGACTATCGAAAATGTAACCTCCTACATTTGTTTGACCTTGACACTTGACCTCTGGAGAACAGACAGACCGGTCACGCCTACTAATTGCTTGGGCAATTGCCTGGAATAGAATTACACGTACCTCATTCCTGAGAATATTAAACATCATCGGATCACTGAACATAATACTTTACATAAGTAATCAACTAATTGGAGAAAAATAACAAGTACATACATGCAATGTTTTATTTTTAGAAATAGTATTGATAAAAAAATCCATCTTGTTATTCACTGCATGTTAACTGTATAAGTGCTATAAACTATTTTTTTTATAGTAAAGATAATAATATTTAAAATTATAATTTATGCTTGTTAAAAAATATTATATTATGCTAATGAATTTCTTCCTGATTTTTTTTTCTTTTTTTAATAATGGTTTTAAAAGTATAGTTTGTACCATACTAGAATAATTTATATTGTTTTAAAAATTCATTAGTTCTATTAATATTTTTATACTTCATACCATAACACCTTATTATGTTAATTACCACTCTAGTTGTTTCTCGGATGTTAGTTTACATTCTAAAAACTCAAGTAGACTTTTTTATACCTCTGCAATGTGTTTATTAGTAAACCTAATCAATTTTTATAATAATTAATATTTAAACTTTATATATATATATATATATATTAAAAGACCAGCTTCAACTTACTGTGCGGCTTACATAAATATAAATATTGCGACATATACATTTGAAATGCCTAATAATGATTAAATAATCTCTAGTATTGCACTTAAAAAAAAAAAAAAAAAAAAATCAACTAACTCATATTTTTTTTTGTTTTTTTTTTTAAGATTTACTTTGAGATGAAGTTCATGTCCTCACCTACATTTTCATCAACAACCTGGGAGCACCAAACTGAACCTGAGGTTACTGCAAACAAGAAGATAGCTTTGATGTTCACCGATAACGATTCTACTTTAAATTCTCTCTGGTGCTCACTAAGGTGTTTGTTCTGTCTCGCGAGTTCTTGACCCTGTCTGAGAGGTCATCCTACCCTAGCGTGTGGCGCTGACCACCGGCCTGCTGATAACATCTGAATTATGATTTGGCCGGCATACGTAATGCAGAGACCGCCAGAGTGCGCGATCAATACCACCTTGCAATGTAATTATTAGCAGAACAATAAAACGTACTATCGACCTTTATACACTGAAAAGAAAAACTTGATGAATATATCTTACATACATGATTATTTCAGAATTTTATCAGGAGTCATTTTGATATTGTTTATAAAGTCCATGATCGTAATGCTAGAAATTTAAATAGTAATATATTTCCTCCAAAAAGTAGACTTCAACTTATGTAGACTTATTATTGGGGGACATTCACAAAGCACTTTAACCCCAACTTTAGCCCCAAGTTTTATCCCTGGTACTACACATGGTGCTAAACTAGGAGCTAGACGTGGTTAGCCCCTGGTTTAGCACCATGTTTAGTACCAGGGATAAAACTTGGGGCTAAAGTTGAGGTTAAAGTGCTTTGTGAATGCCCCCCATTATGTACTAGTGTATTAATATGTATAATAAACTTTATGTTTCATTAAAAGAAGTCCACAAATATATGGAATTTAAAAACTCAGTAATAAGTATTATTTTTATAGTAAATAATAAAATTTGAATTTGTTAAGAAAATCTATTAATTACACTCTGTACTTGTCAGTTTGCAACCTTGCAAATTCTGCTGTCTTGTTAACATTAACTTCTGCACCCACGAACTGCTTGCATACTCACACGGCTTCAAAGAGAAACGTATGCAGGGAAATCTGCAATCATTTAAGTACAAACAAGAGTGAGAATTCGACTGTACGCCACGCGTGTGTTCTACTATTTCAGACTAAACTCATCCCATACAATAATGGAGGAATAATAATATGGATGTTTCTAATTTACTTTATTATTTTTTAATCTAAGTTTTTGTAAATAATAAATAAATTACTTCATTAGTGTAAAAAATGTAAAACCTTTAAAAATGTAGGAATTTTAAAGTTATGTTTACTAGAGGAAGAAAAACTAATATTTATGTATTAATCTTATATTTATGAAGGTCAATAAAATTCTTGTTTAAAGTTTTTATTGATTTGTTTTTTAAATTGATGTATGCTATTTTTTAACTACGCATGTATAATATTTTGGTGTTGTTTTCTCTAAAAAAGCTTTATCATTCAAGTGCTTGAATTGTGACGTATTTTTTCACCTTGAAGAGACGAATTTGAAATTCAGATCAATGTGAAGATATTATACGTTGGTTTTAAACTGTTACATTATATTAAAGCACGTTTTAGAATTTCTTTATAGACATATTAATATTTGAAGGTTATATTGAAGGCATATGAATTGTTGCATTTGAATTCTGGAAGATAGAGAGGCATGCATTAATAATAAAATAAAAAAAAAATAAAAAAACTTCGGCTTAGCCTCGATATTTGAGCTAACTAAATATTTACTTACGTTGAATATTTGCATGAAAACACGCAAGCATCAATTGTTTGTACATTTATTTGTAATTCGTTGTAATATTACACAAATGCTCACAAAAATTATTACTTGTCGACACATCGTGACTGATCAAAACAATTTCAGGTAATTTTAACACAGTTTTGTGTAATTTACTATTTCATCACTTCAAGTCTCAAATTGTGTATTTTTTTTTATTTATTTTTGAGACATTGATATCATGGTTAGAATAAACGTTTGCATGGAGCACACAAGTGAAACCAAGTGATATGTTGATTCTCATATTTTTTCTTCGTATTATTTAAAAACAAAAAAATAATATTTCTTATCCATTAAAAAAATACAGTAAGTAATTTAACTGAACACAAGGAGTAAGTGGGTTGTTGTCAGTTAAACTGAAAATATCCCCTTCATCACAGTGAATGCATATGCACTTAGCTCAAGGCAAATTTTCTAATATAGGTAAAAATGGTGAAACCAGTTATGCTGTTTTTGTCATATGAACACTGAACGTGCATGATCATGCTTCGTTTTAGCAGATAAAATTCAAGTGTATGTTAATTTTAATTCCAACTTTTGTAACAAATTGTTTCAACCTACACAAATAAATATAGAAGTGACATGATTATAATTGAGTTTTATTATTTCCATATAACTATAAAATATGTAATTATTCCTAATTTTAAGTCACTATAATAAACGTTATTTCAAACTGGAATATAAGATATACAATTATGGTATATAACAGCTAGCAGTACTGCAGTACTCTAGGATATCTGATTGCATATATAAGAAGGCAGTAGACGCATGCTAGACAGTTAATTTTAATACCTCACGATACGTGGACACCTTACAGTGCACGCTGCATGTTAAGGTAATTAGAGATTGAAATTACCGCAGTCTTATCGTGTGGAGAACACGACCTCAAGGTCAAATAGGTCAAGGTGACATAAGCATAAAAAGGTGATTACTTTAAGAGTTAAAATTTTACGAGAAGCGGTTGTGGGCAGGAAGGAGGGAGCTTGTATAAGGAAGGGGTGATCTTCCCTCCTATCGGGCCGCCACGCAACCAACACACGCCACCCCCCCCCTCCCCCTGCGCGTGGCAAGCCACGAAAACTGGTAGATCGTGGAAGGCAGAAAAAGTTTTCAGTGTTATTTTGAGTAAGAATGTAGCATGTTAACTTTAAGATTGCAGGGTTTTTAATTAAATGGTCTCTATAACATATTATTTTATAATTTTGTATTATTAATTTGGCTAAGTAGGTCTATCAATAATGATCGAACTAATGGCTTGAAAGTTTAGTAATATAATCTGTACAACGAACTTAATTTGTCTTATTTGTTTACTAACCATTTTTTTAAGAGTGAAACCATAATATTTTTTAAATGTTAATGGCTATATCTGCAAGAGGCTTTTTCTAAGAACTTTAGCATCAATATTATCTTCTAAAAGATAAAAAAGGAAATGTTTACAATTGAAAATATTCTCACTGTAATGCAACATTTCCAAGTGAAGATTATGCGCGCTCCGCAGTATTGTGCGTAGCATTAAGTTTTATGCAGACCCGCAATACATTGAAGGAGAAAAAGTTGCAGAGCTTACAGTGAACTTCGGGCATGCAGAAGTAATTACAATCCATTAATAAACTAATTTAATATAATTTTATATTAAACAAAGAGAAATAGGTCAAACTTGATATTATAAAATATATTATAGCTTTCAGAATTATCAATATACGTATGAGTATCAGGTATTTTTCAATTCAATTTTAAAATGAGGTTAAATTAAAATTTAAAGTAGCCTATACTTGTTAAACAAATTACGTTGATAATAATAAATTAAACACGATGCTGTATAACACGTGTGTTTAACATACTTTTCATGTAGTTCATGTTTTATGGTCCAGGTGTCACGAGCGAGCGCACACAGTAATTTTTTTTATCAACATAATATAAATATTGTCATGAATATTGTATAGGGGACTCTGCCATCGGTACTATCCTGTATTTTAGAGTGGCAACTTTAAACTGAGTGTAACATGAATAATTTATATCAACGGTAACAAAACCTATAATTATCATATATTGGTCCAACAGAGGAAGATATAAATAAGTTTGCTAAATTATATGCAAACACGCAACCTACTTTTAGAGAACCGATGGTAAAAAAGTTCATTAACCCTGATTTGGAATAAAGAAAGTATCCAAGGTTTATCGATGTAGACTGGACGGTATGACGTCATCGTGTGATTGACCCAAGTAGTGTCCACTCGGGGCTCGAACCCGTGCAATATTTATCGCAATCTCATTACCTTAGTATAGCAGCATGCTCGACATATTGACTTTATACTTATATTATTTATTGTAATGACTTAAATGTACGAAGAAACACATGTTAAGAGAAATAAAAAAGTAAGAACAATAAATTGACATTGCAGTGTACTGAATAATTGATACAATGAATGTTCCTGTTACAATCGAAACCAAATTGCCATTGTTTCAACAGAAGTGAAACAAGGCTATTGAATATATATTTATAGTTAAGTATTTCACCCAAGTTTTATCAATATCATAAAAAATTGTGATTATATATAGGACGTTCATTTAGTGATGCCTTAAAAGTATTTTTAAACTTTAAAAAGTTGAAAAACTTTGAAATTACAAGAAATAAAAAAAATGCATAAATAAAAATTGAACTAGAATGTATTAATAGTTCATATATGGGTTTATGTTTTCTTTTCTTTATATATTTTTTTACATAATTTAAAACAATATTCTTGAACTGCTAACCTCATTTTTTTTAAACACATGATCAACAAACATTTTTAAAAATTTAAATGTTATGTATGTAATACTTGACTTTAATGTTATCAATAAAATAAAAACAAAAACGCTAGCAATTTGCATTATTGATCAGATTGAGCTGTTCGGGCACGCGGTTCCTGCAACGGTGCGTGAACCGCCCCCCCCCCCATACCCCCCCCCCATACCCCCCCCCCCCCCCATCTTGGCAGGGGAAGTCCTCACGCGATCTGCCGTGGGGACCACCATCTTCCAGCTGCTCATCCCAAGCCAGATAATGAGGTGCGAAGTGGCGCGGACATGCATCGGAAGAATCCACAGTAATCTCTTTCTTTATCAAAATATTGGAGCAACATTTAATTAACAGCCTAAGATTCAGCTATACTTAAGGAAATTATATCACTTTTCCTATAGTTTCTATAAATGCATAAAGTAGAAATGAGAAGGGAAACGTGTTGGGGAGTTTTTTTTTTTTTTTTTTTCAATTACGTTATCCATGTAATAATACATTATGGATAAATTAAGTAATTAAAAAAATAAAAATTAAATATATATATATATATAAAAATTGTAATAGTTTGAGAAGATTAAAAGAAAAATATAAAATCAGTAAACAATTTTTGCCTATATTATATATATCTTATACATTATATAATATAATAAGTTAAGTGATTTCTCTTACTTTCAATTTCTTTATTTATTATTTTTTTTAGAGTAAAAGTCTAAACGATACATGCAGTACATTTGGGCAGAGAAATACGATGAAGAGTAAAAATCTGCAAATGTGTTTTTGTCATGAAACCGTTATCGAGTAGTTCTATTTTTTTTTTACAAACAAAACACTGAATAACATGACAATTCGGATCTTTTTTTAGCTTCTGATTGTTTACTTTAATTTTACTTGCATAAATATATATATAATATAAATATATATATAAATAAGAAATATATCCATTAACAAACATGGATCGGAAGGATCAATTTATAACTGTGGTAAAAAATTGTTCAATGAATTGTCGATCAATATAAAAATATGTTCTAACAAAAAAATATTTAAAAGACTATGTATAGAATTTGTAAAAGAAAAATTTGTGTATAGCAGGTAAATGTATAAGAAAGATTATAATTATATATTATAATAATTAAGTCAATAATATATTTTATTTTTATAGCAATAATTGGTAACTATAAAATATATATTAACATGTTTTTTTTTGTATCCTAAAAATGTTGTACTGTAGGCATAAAATTTTATGAACTATCATAAGTTTTATGAACCAACTGTTTTATATTGTTTAATTAAAACAATATATAAACTATAATATATTTGTACTGAATAGCGAAAGCTAAATAAAGATTATTTCATTTCAATACTTCTACCTTTAAAATCGTTTTCCATCACAATGAAATTAATGAGGCAATAAGAAATTATGAAATTTAAATATTTCTTTTACAATAATATTATATCTATAAATAGTGACATTTTAATATGACACATACCTCATGATAAAAAAATTATCTTTTTAGACTCAAACATTAGCATGAAACGTATAATAAATAATTTTTTATATTATCCAAGACGCTATTGCATAACGTCTAACTATGTGACTTTTTTCTTGTGGCGTATAAACTGAAAAAGTTTATGAAATTGTGAATACCAAGAATAAAAACTCTGATCCCCGTCATTGTCTCGTTATTATGTTGTCCATAATTTATAGTTTACGTCAACTGTACCTTTACATGTACACTTGTCGTCCCACTTCCAGCCTTGTTATAATCATCAATCCCTGTGTTATTCTTACGGGACATGTTGATTAAGAAGGTTGCAAAAGGAAATTTTCCGAGGCGATGACTATACATTAGACCTTTCGACCCCTGACTTTTACAAGGCGAAGATATAACCGCGCACGTGTACCAAGATGTGACATTATGGTGATTTCCCCTACATGTTCAACATATGTGTGAGATTCAAATTGAAGAGAATTAACATTAAAGATGTCACATAAATCTCTCGGGTGGCAAGTCGTCACTTCTACATGTACTCAAATTTATCAAATCAACCTTATCTTAAAATCATGACGTCAAAGCAAATTCAAATTTTACCGCCTATTTGTGGTTCTTTAAAGTATATTTAAGTAGACATCTGACAAGAGGCGACAATCACTCAAATTTATGTTAGAGTGATATTCAGTATAGTTCCTAAAATATATATATATTTTTTTTATATTGCTATGAGATTTTATATAGTATTTTTTCACCTTGAATCAATAAATGTCAAAGTTAAAATAATCGTGTTTGTAGTAGTAAAGATCACTAAAAAGAGAAATACGTTAAATTTATTTTCGTATCGTCTTCTATTTATAATGTATTTTTACAGCATCTATAATAGACATATTGTGCGCGCACTATACGAATATGACAGCTGATATATTATATTCTCCTTATTTCTTTTACACCCACAATTTATTGACAATATATACAGACGACTGAAATTGATAGCAATTTATAATTTTTAGTACATTTTATTTTAATGTCCTGGACAAAAATAATTGTTTGCTTAGCCCTGTATGATGCAACCCGCTATACTTGTAAGCTCAAAGGCTTGCCTACGTGTGATGTAATATGCATAATGTGTCAGCAAAAATGATACGAAGATTATTGAAAACTGATTTAAGTGATTTCAATAACGTTAATAAACATGTTTAAATAATTGTTATAATTACATAATTTAAAATTTGAATGCATTTTAAAATTACATAATTTATATTCTGTATTATATTTTCAAATGGTAAAATATTGCTACAAATTCCTAGCACAGTTTTTACACAACAGTTCTTTTCTTAGATGATATTCACTCTTCTTATTCATGACTATATATTTTATTCTTGCTTTCTTTTTAACCTGTATTTCTGTATTATATTGCATGTCTCGGAAAATAAATAAACGCAAGCTGAGATCAGGATTGTTGTATGAATTGATAATATATATAAGTGAATCAAAGTTGTAAACAATATATCAATTTACAATTTCACAAAAAAAAAAAAAAAAAAAAAAAAAAAAACGTAACAGAAGCAAAACAAATATATAGCAAAACAATATAGGCATAATATTCATATATAGCAGACATATATTATAATAAACATCTTAATTTGCTATAATTTTTAAAACAGAAATTATTAATCTCACCTGCTGATTGGAATTATTCCAGGAGGATTTCTACTCTTTTTCTTGTTGATTATCAAAGCTTTAGGATGGCTTGAAAATGTATAAAGTCCATTTAATTCATTTGCATCTGAATCTTGTCTGGATATACTATATCCAGTGGGTAAGGCAGAAGTTATCATTTTCTTAGGCTGTCGCTCCAGATTGACTACCCTTTTTAATTTTTAGAGAACTTTCCATAAACACTTAGAAAATATTTTAGTCCTTTTATCGTGAATCATTGGCTAATACACCGTTTTATCTTCTATTGTCACGTTGACAAATTTGAGAATTTCCAATAATACAAAAAAAAAATTACAATAAACAGCGTTGCCATGGAAACCGCGTCATTGTTTATTTTCAACAGTAATGCTAGATGGCAGCACGTGCTAGAAAAAATATTTTTGCTTCTGCTTTGTACTGCACTCAAGTGGCAATTTGATGAACTATTTAATAACATACACATGTTTATTTTTTTTAAATGTGTTTATTCAGAAATAAAACTACATAATTATACATTACATAATGTAACATAACATAATAATAATAATAACTACGTATTTGAAAAGCAAGCAGTAACAAAAAGTACATAAAACGTGAACTATAAACCCAAGAGGTGATCTATATATTAATAAATTACATTGTCATGCAATGTTTGACATGGGATCTTGTGACAACAAGGGCTTCAAGAAGTGTCTCTGTTCCAGACGTGCCAAGTATTGACACCCCATATAAGACAGATGTGACGGCCGGGAAATAAAGCAAGGGAGTGCATATCGACGGTCGTGCGTTGCATCGCCAACTCAATTAAGTCATCGACATTCAGCTCACTCTCCGGCCCGCGTGTTAGCGAGTGCATGAAGTGCGGTGTCGAAACCTCAGCGACCCCAACACACCAGAGAACACTGCATGCGTGAACGGAGATGTCTGAGGATGGTCTGATGGAATGGAAATCATCACAGTGGTGGCGATCATGATAAATATAACATAGAGGTGCTCACAGCTACAAGGGTTTCCTCGGTTTTCCATCGTTATAGGACAAATTTTAATATGTGACATGCATCATATTATTTTTAAATATCTACTCATTTGGTATTCTAAGCTATTTATATGACAATATCTACCTCTCCTCCCCTATTTAGGAGTTTCCTATATAGTTTTAAATCAAGAACGAATTAGACTTAAGTTCTTAAGTTGAGAGCTTATGACCAAGAAACAGTAAAGTTGTGCTCTATTAATTAAAAAAGAAATAAATGAATGAGCATTTATATAATTAGTTAGTAATCAAAATGATTTTTTTTACTTGATTTATTCATAATGTAATAACTTAAGGTAATATTTTAATTAATACTTATTAATAAGAAAAGTTTCACAGCTATATTAGGCCTTAAAACCATAAACAACGTGATGTGTACAAAAATAGAACACATGGTAAGGTTTAGCTATCCCCGGTGTGTATGACCAGACACAAAGTATTCATATTCCAGTGACGACAAGGCACAAGACAAGGTGTCGTACAAGAGGACTAATGTAGGCTCGCTGGATGGTGACGTCACGAAGGTGTTTGGAGGTCTGCACACGCGCACCAGTGACGTCACTGCCGTGCCACACACGCTCGGAGCATACTGACAAACTTAGAGGACTGACAAGACCCCCCAGAAATGATAACTCGATAACCTTTATATTATTCTTAACAAGGATAATTTGAAAAACACTACTATATCTAGTAATTAATAATTAATTTTAGTCAAATACTTGTTAAATTAATTATTAATTACTAGATATAGTGTAGTATGACCATTAAATAGTCAATAAATACTCCATAAAAATTGAACACTACAAATTCCTATTTTGTTATACTGCATGTAAACAAAGAACAAACGATTATATTAATTTTAACAAAGCAATTTAAATTGACGTGAAATGGCCCTATAATAATTAATATTAATATTATTAAACTCAGCTTTAAAGAATGGCCTAAAACTATTAAATAATATTTTTGTAATGCATGTATAAAAAATATGAATGTAATTTACTGAACTGATATTATAGTATTTTACCTAACGACGCAGGTACTTGGGGGGTGTAAAGCAACTCCAGCTGGTGCGGGGACAACCCCAGCCTCGTCATGTTGACTCATGAAAAGTGACATTTCAGTCAGCGACGCATCAACAGGCCCCCCAAGCTGGACATCATGAGATAGTGATATCAATGAGGCAGCGGCACGGCGAAATCAAGTCGGAGGAGCTCGATACTACTTGAAACTCTAAGACAAATGATTACAATGCAACATCTGTCTTTTGTTTGTTACTTCATTTGTTTTGTAAATAAAATGTGCAGTAATAAAGAAAACCCTTTCTCTTCTTTTTGTTAATAGTTAATACTGTCAAATAATTTGAAGCTAATTAAGGGAAAGCTATTCTATTATGTTTTCATAGTTTTAAAAATGTATTTATTGATATTCAGAAATGATTGCTGGATCATTCTGTTAAAGATTTGGGCAAAATGGAGTACACCTTAAACACCATGTGAATGGGATACCTTTTTATAGTCACCACAGCGTAGTTTTTTCACCTATAGTTTGATCAATAAACTAGCTCTTATAATTATCATGTTATACTTCTATAATGCATGAACTCAAACTTATGGCAGAATATTTTCTACAGTGAAATTAGCTCCTCCTTTTCTAGATTTATTTGCAGAGACTGAAATGCTTGGTTTAAAATTCGATGTTCGATTCAGTGATACTTATGTAGCTTTGATGTCAAATCTCATATCTAAAAGTCTACTCTCTTTGTATTTAGTTATATATTTTAGCATGACTTTACTACCATGAATTTCTTTAACAAGTAAGATAGTCGCTCTGGTGTAGAATGTCAATCAGCACTGTCTAATTTAAGATATAATTAGGAATTTGAATGAATGAAACTTTGAAATTTATGTTATTATCCTGATTGTTGTTGTTACAGAATTAACATCTTGAAATTAAAATTTTCGTGGAAAAATCGAACGTTTCCATCATTTTTGTTATAATTAGTATATAACTATGATGATAAATTTTATCATATAATCATATATAACAATACAACTGAAATATATGTTTATAGTAAGTTTATATACTAAACTTACTATACTAAGAACTATATAACACATAAATAAAAAGTAATTGTGAAAATAAACAAAATTTATAAACTCAGTTTATATATAAAATGAATACACTTAACAATAAACAATACATCATGTGAACAATATTTAAACGTCGGAAGAATTCCGGGTGCCGTCAGCGGCAGCTTACGCTAATCTGTCGTGCGACCTTAGCCACTTCAACGTCAACGAACGCAATCAAGCCGGGCAGTACAAGGTAGAGGCACCAGTGAGGCAGCGGCCAGGCAAGCAAAAAACAGACGAGCTCGATGACCGCCTGGAACTGTAAAAACAATTTTGATTTGATTTTTGACCCTTCATTTATTTTGTAAACAATTTATAGCAATTATTTTTAAATTAAACCATTCCCTATCTACAGACTGTAAAATTTACTCCATTTTATAAATATTTTATTAATTTATTTGAAGCTAATTCCGTGAAGATAATTTTGCCATAGTTTCAATAGGTCTGTTCGTAAATACACAATCAGAAGGAATCGATTATTTGTGATGAACTTTCTCTGTACATGGAACATAAAAGGTTCATCATAAATAATCGATTCTTTCTGATTGTGTATTTTCGAACAGACCTATCAATATATTTATATATCGATATTCAGAAATAATTGCATGCTAGACCATCCCGTTAGCAGTTAAAAATTGCAGTAATTTTGGATATAACTGAAAACTTCGTGAATGCTCCTTTTTAGTCACCCATTGAGCACTCTTTGTTCATTTGAATTTTTTAAATTTACAACTAGGGGTGAAGAAAACCCTCGCATATACGCTCGGTTAAAATTTTTACTGTTGTTTTAAGCTAATTGTCAATCATATGTCACCATCTATATAAGTATTATATTTAGTACGATTGTGCTTAATTGTAATAATGTACGTGATATTTGATATTATACAGTATATTTTAAGGAACTTTAGGAGCCATTTTTGTTCAAAAACTTCAAAAAGTCTCGATCCCTATTCGAGACACTCCTGTCTCTGTCTCCTTCAGAGACCCTACAGAGACCTCCGTGTCTTATGGCCAGAAATTTGACCAGCTTGGCCGAGCTTCACTGTAACTGAGAGTAGCAGCGCCACTGAATCGCAGCGGCACGGCCCGGTTCTCGCTGGTTGCGCTGGCAATTTCAGCCAGCAAGAACCGGGCCGTGCCGAACATTTAACAGCGCCGCCACTTTCAGAAACAGCGAAACTCTGATCAAATCCCTGGCCATAAGACACGGAGGTCTCTGAAGGGTCTCTGTGTCTCCTTAGATTACTCTTCAAACTACAGCGCGCAATTATTGCGCGCCATTCGCGTTTTTTTCGTTTTTTTTTGTTCTTGACTTTTGGCGGGAAGAAACAGATGATGTTTTCGTTTCGCTCGCTCAAGGAGCATACACGTGTATGCTCCCTGCATGTGCTCGCTAAATGGCTAAATTGTGAATCGTGCGAAAATGCACAGAATTTAAGTACCAAGCAATTTGCACTCCGCAGAAGAATCAAATTCATTCTGATTTTTTTCTGCCGGTTTCTGCGGCATTCACGTGATTTCCCGCCGCAACAGCCGCAGACGAACAAGAGTATATCAAGTATATGCATATGTGAAAAGCTTGCGGTAATTCTGCAACACGCCGCAACGTAATCGGACTATGTGAAAGGATCTTAATGTCTCTATAATATAACTATGTATTGTCTAATTATGACTCACCCCACGCGCCTTGCGCACGTACTGCTCCCAGAACATCGAGGTGCTCCATTTGTCGGTCATGTGTGAATAAGTCACGTACAACTGGAGGAACCCATGGACAACCACATACCCTCCGCACTCCAGCATGTGCGACAGTCCGCCCATCCACAGTGTCCGGCTGCAGTTCAACGGTTTAATTAAGGTGAGAGTACGTATAATAGAAATTAACAAGCATGCAGGAAGGGATTTGTGAACTTAGATTACATATTAATCAGTTGCTTAATTCATTGCTTACTAAACTCATTAGTGCTGAGTTTAATTTTTACTCAAATGTGTGCACTATATTGACTACATTTGAAATTTTGTTATGGAAATATTTTCAGACCTAGAGCAGGGAATACCATATATATATATAATTATATATATAAATTAGGTATCAATTCCTATTAATTTGGACCTTGTAAGATCAAATCTGGCATTTAAAATGATCTATTTTTAAAATTGACAAAGCTAGAGTCAAGTCCAGAGTAAAAGAAAACTGAATGTGATCTCTCAGGGCCACCATTATAAATGTCATATTTTCAAATATCTATATATATATTATTATTTTCAGATTTTTATGTAGTGGGCTTATCCCCGTTCTCTCGTGGTACTCTGAGGACCCTAATACGACCTTATAGCTCAAGATAGATGGCTTATATATTTAAATATCTTGTATGTAAAAACAAGTACCCTTAAATTTGATTTGACCAATTTCTAGTATCTTACCCTGAAATGTCTGATGTCAGTATGTACCTGAGAAGTGGGATACCTGATACCTGATACCTCTACTCAAGTAAAACAAAAACGTATGCAACTGGTATGCATCACGTATAAATCTGGTATGGAACGGGCTAAAAATGTATGCAATACGGTTGGAACACGTATCAGCACGTATGCACAGCAAAAACGCAAAATCCTCTAGTATGCAACAAGGTTGGACGGACTGGGTTGCAACACACTTGCACATTCTCTAGTATGCAACTAGGTTGGACGACTGGGTTGCAACACACTTGCACACCCTACTCTCGGTTGGAACTCACTTGCACACAAAAATCTCGGTTGGAACTCTCTTGTATTTTTTCTCAACTCCCTTCTAGTTTGCAACTCGTATGCATTGTGTACGTGACCTTAAACTTCCTTCAAAAAACCGTTAAACGTATGGAAACTCGTATGCATCAATTTGAAGATTCATTCCTAGCTGTGTAAAAGATGGCTTGCCATTGGTTTAGAAGTAATGTTAAAAAAATTTCAGCTCTTTTTAAACCAATAGAATTTGTTGTTGCATACCCTTTAACTTTAACATTCCAAACACGAAGGCAGCAAGCTGCAAGCAAGCAGCAGAGCAGCCATGGACTCCGAGCAGAGCGGACATATTATAATGCTGTTGCTATAATATAATATTATTATAGCAATTGAATCAGGTAAACATTACAATTAATATAATTTTATAAATATACTCATTTTAACTTTTATGTATATACATAGTTTAATGCATTACAGTACAATTTATAACTGCATGCAAATTCATTTAAATTCAAACTTTAATTTTCTATTTGTCAATTTTACTATTAAAATTGATCATTATAAATATTATTGATAAAAATTACTCTGTAAAATTACATGGATAAATTAAATTTGATCTGATTCTCCATAATTATAAGTACTTACTATATTATACCTTTGAATGATTAATATATATAGTAATAATAAAATAGATAATGTAATCAAAGATGTATATTATGTATTTTAATTATCTTCTCTTATATGTTTTTAGTGGAGGAGCTGGAATGCATGCAGCAGCATCTAGCATATTCGAAAAAATAAAATCATCTGATGACCTGATGCTGCAAATTCCCATCCATGCAGAAAGAACTCTATAGCTGAAGGCCGGCCGGTCGCCATTATGGCAAAGTTTAGTTGCACGTGGAGAATAAATTGTAGGGGAAACAGGAAGTAGGCGGGAGGGGCGGAAATGGAGGAGGGGGCAGGGGACGCTACTATTGTGCAAACCAGTTGCAATTGAATTGCAAACCAATCCATACGAGTTTACCACGTGGCCAAGGCCCTGTAGTAAAAATGGTTGGAACACGTATGCACGTATGTAAACTGGTATGCACGTATGTAAACTCGTCTGTAACTATTTTGAAATAATGGGACGTCATCTGGTATGGATTTGTTTCAATTCCATACTTCGAACAAACCTTTTTCCATACCAGTTTTTGCCATAGCATTAACATAGGATTTCCATACCAGATTTATACGAGATGCATACTAGTTGCATACGTTTTCGTTTTACTTGAGTAAGTTTGCGTCTGCCAAAAATGGTCTCATATATGAGGCCTCTGTGCGTTAAATGGGTTTATATAAATACTACTATAAAGTTAAACTTAGGGTAGCTCAAATGTTATCCATGCTCTTTACATAGTTTTGCTATGCAGTCTATGAATGAGTCTTATATTTCAAATGTGAATTTGTTGGATGAGCTGCAGTGGCCTCAGCTGAGGCAGAAGTGCATGGTATATTATACGTATCACCATCTTAATTCTTATTTCATTTACAAGGTAAATGTCATTTACCTTTTGGGGGTTTGAAGTAGATCATCCAGGCAAGATAGACGTCCCAGTAGCCATTTGATTGCAGTTTGTGCCCTTTGAAGTAGTTGTACGTCTGTCCAGCAATATTTAGAGGTGCAACGAATAAACATTATCGACAATAGAAAGACGTTATTATAGATATTGTATTGCGTCAGTGACAATGTTGAATTCTGATGTATGCAGCAAGAACAATTTTAAAGAATCATCCTAAATCCCCTATACTCTATTTACAACTTAAATAATGATTAAATTGTAAAAAATATCACTTAACACTTATTAATTTAATTGATAATCCTTCTTGTTTAACTCCACAATTGTTAAAATAAATATTTATAATGACTTTTATAATGTAAAATGGCACAAATTTTTACTGAGGAGGTGTTAGTGGTAAATTCACAGCAAGCCTACTAAACTTTATATTAAATTAGTTACATACGTCCGGGTCAACGATGTTTGAGCTGAAATTGAGCAAGATGGTAGGAAGGTACAGAAATTTAATTACTATTCGTAACATTTGCAAATAAACATATCTTACCGCTACGAGAAGGCAGACGAGCTTGTAGTAGAGGAAGTTGAGGTTAGCTTTCGTCAGCTGTAACAGTCACGGTTACCATTTATTATACAGTCAACTAAGACCTCGGCAAGCTGCAGACTTACCCGCTGTGCCCAGACCCAGTCCATGGGGTCGCCCTTGAGGGACATCAGGTACTCCTCAATCTTGAAGAACTGCAAATTAAGTTGACATATATTGAGACTACACCAAGTACTCCGAAGTATTTTGTTATTTTGTACTTAAAACACGTTATTCTGGTCTTTGAAACAAACATCAGTTTCTGACCTAAACTTGATTTTAGGCAACTTTTTCAGCATGAATTAATAACAGAGTTGCTAAAACAGAGTTGCTAATACGACAACGGTAAGGCGAAGTTTTCAAGACTTGAGCCTCAGATTTGAAGGGGAACAAGTTACCAGTTGTTAATATCAAGTGAAAATGTCATGTAAGGAGGAAATGCAATACTTGATTGTCCTACAGTTTATGGAGGACGATCGAGGGACTAATTTTGGAATAACATCGTGTACCTAACATATTATACTCTCCCTCATTGTAATTATAAGTTTAAATTAATTAATTTAATAATAAGTTATATTGTTCAAGTTAATTTTCTGTAAACATAAATGTCGTATCAATTTCAAGTTAACTAAATTAAAATTCCGTTACTGCTGCATGCCATTGACCAGACCAAGATTTAATTGTTGAATAAAAGCACTGGGTAAAAATATCATTGATGGCCAGGGGGATGTTTTCAATGAAGGCTGTTCTGTAATTATAATTATCTGCTCACCTCTAAGAAAAGGTAGGCGTTCACGATGAACTTTACGAAGTCCCAGATTTGGTAGACAACACTGGGGGGTGGGACCGTGGGTACGCCGAGTCTAATTTTTGGTCCAAACCAGTAGCTACCAATTGCGACCCACACTGAAAGAAAAATCAATGTGAATAATGGCAGAGGTGATTATAAAAATGAATCAGTCAAGTCCACGTGAAAATATATTTCATCTATAATGGTTATATAAACCAATTTAAATTTAATACAACACTATGTTTGCTAGTTTTTTTTTTTTTTTTTTCCTTTTTTAAAACATTACAAGGGGCATTCACAAAGCCCTAAGGCCACATTTAGGGCTCGATAATTTAAAGTCCGATTTTAGCCATGCTTTTTAGACCCAAAATTTCTGATCTTAAATTATCGAGCCCTAAATGTGGCCTTAAGACTTTGTGAATGCCCCTTTACAAGTTTAGTTCTTACAAACTAAGAATTACTAAAATTTCATATTTTTTATGTTGTATCTTTTTATTAACTCCGCATTAAAAGGTGTGTACAAGGGTCGTTTTTGTGTAAAGTTTATTTTTATAGGTTTAAGCAATAAATAAATAATATTATAATATTAAGGTAGAGATAACGTCGAACAGCTGTTCGACGTAATCCCCTTTGATTAACATGTAAACCTTAGCAAATTGACAAAAATTCTGAAAAAATTTTGAGAGGCAGATATTAGTGCCTAAAAGCCATAGCAAAAGTTTCAAAAACATTTAACGAGCCGATTTTTTTAAATTAATTTTTTAGTTTAGCTCTCCATGGGAAAGCCCTATGCTGAAAATTAAAAAAATTAATTAAAAAAAATCGGCTCGTTAAATCGTTTTGAAATTTTTTCCATGGCTTTTAGGCACTAATATCTGCCTCTCAAAAAAATTTCAGAATTTTTGTCAATTTGCTAAGGTTTACATGTTAATCAAAGGGCATTACGTCGATCAGCTGTTCGGCGTTATCTCTACCTTAATATATCATAAAATTATTGGGTGCGATTCACGAAGCAGTTAGCCAGATTTCTAACCATGTTTAGCTTAACCACGTTTAACTATACCTATTTTACGTGTTAAACCACCTAGTTAAACGTGGTTAAGTTAAACGTGGTTAAGTTAAACGTGGTTAGAAACCTGGCTAACTGCTTCGTGAATCGCACTCTATATATAATATATTATAATATAATAATATACTGCATAATCAGTACATTTTTTAAATACGTTTTTACGCAGGACGAACCTGACGTACATACTATAATATACACAAAGAACGTGATCTCGGTATTTAAAAATTTATACGATTAAATTGTAATTATAATTATGCCTATATAAATACATACCATTATACAATTGGGATACATTATTATCACATCAACATGCAGTAAATTCTTTTAGTGACAATCTTAAATTAAAAATTTTCAACTTCTTCTTAACACTTTTTTAAACTGCACTGTTAGTGATTGTTGTTATAATACCTTTTTGAATTTGCTTAGCTGAAAATAGTTGGTTTCAAACATTTTTATAATTTTAGCGCCAAATATTTGTCATAATTATGTATTTTATTTTTGTCCTTCGTGTATGTAATTGGCATGCAGATATTTATGATGATGATTTTTCTCACAATGATTTGTTGATGTGGATGAGGTGGCATATAGTTGAAATAAAAAAATATATAATATTTTTTAATTTTTTCTAATAATGCATGGCACTAAAGATTAACTGAGCTGTATTATACTGTCGTATCCGGGTGACAAAAAAAAAATGCATATAAAATGTTAAATTTTATTATATATATAGTGCTATTATTACTTAAAAATGTACAGTATATTAGTAATAAATTTTGTGAAATTTAAAAAAAAAAAAAAAAAGCTTGTGATGACTTAAATTTTAAAACTATTGCTTTTTACATCAAGACTTTTATATTGATTCAATCAAAGCCCCAAATAATATTTACTTAAATATATAATCACTCATATAATTGTTTTGATTAATGAATTTAGCCGGAGGAGAGAATGATTTGACACAAATCATTTAATGAACTTGTCAGCAGACCGACATTGATGCATAACAAATGGGTCCTGGGACAGGTAGCTTGACTTTACCTGAGAATACCTGGACCCTGGTAAGCCGACAAAAAAATACATCACCTTATCTCTCGTCGACACAGTTGTTGTTTTATCTAAAGGCTGTAGTTATTGTTTTAGTTAATAGTTTGTTGTTTACACAACCCTAAAATCAGTTTTATAAATTGCAAGATAATAAGCTGATAAGCTCAATGTGAAGGCTCAGTTTTTTTGTCGCATTTTCTCCTCAGGTTAATGTGGCAGAGAAACCAAAACTATTTCACACTGACGTGTGGGCCTCATAATTTAAACCAAACAACAGAAAAAAATATTAAAAAACTTTTATAATCACATAATGATTAATTGTATTCAAAGATTGTGGCTACTAGAATGACTACCATAATAATTTGATTAACTGGTATTTTAAATAAAAGAAAAAAGCTACTTTTTATAAATAGAAGTGTTTAATAAAAAGAAGTGAAGTGTTTTTACAAAATATAAATGAATAAAAACGTGACTTGAAATTATTTATAGTAAATATAAGATTCTGAAATATAATATTAAAATATTTCAAAAATATTGTCAAGCATGTCATGCATGTATTTAATATTGTATATATTATACATTATGGTACCATCAAATTCAAAACTAGATAATTAAACAACATTATTTTGTAAATAGTAAATACTCTGTTAGTAAATATTTCAAGTTAATATTGCTTTTATTGAATACATGTCGCCTCAATCTGGATTGATATAGTAAATATAAACATATTAAATCAATATTTCCTTAGTTACATTAATCAAATATTGATTAAAATTTTTATTTATATCATTATACAAGTTTGATTTGAAAGTTTTAGATTAGCGGCAATGATTCCCGCTGCTTGCTAGGCGTTACTCAGTCCGCTACTTTGCTGGGCTGACGAATTAGCGCACCCTGCTGTGAGGGTGCTGGCGATTAATAACAGGCAGTCGTGATAAAGTACACAGGCAGCAGCTCGGACACGCCTTGGGCAATTAGATCTCCCCGTGCGACCCAATAAGACGCACAGTTGGGGGTGGTTCTTCTATAATACAATACGCACACGAATAATCATTTGAAATAATATTTTAACAGCAATCACCTTCTATATAAATATTTTTTTTATATACATACAGTAGCTAAAATACTATATAGAGATTATATTTGTGATGAAATGGGTGTGGTGATTTATATAGACATGTTGTGATTACAAATTTATCTTCAATAAAATATATTTATAAGAAAGTGATTAATAATATCAATATGATACAAAATACAATTTATATATAACAAAATATATTCAGTATATAATTATACATTATATGCTTGTAATGATATATTATATAAAATATTTACTAAAAAATTTGATCAAAATTACATCTAAAATAAAAAATTACTTACTTTTATTTAAATCATTATTCTAATAACTTTAAAAATGTTTAAAAAAATCTTGAACTATAAATCTTAACGTGTTATTGAGAATAATATTAAGATTTACTTACTACTTACAACTTACTTGTTAATTAAAATTACAATTTTATATTCAAATAAATTTGAACTGAAAAATTAATTTTATGTTCACCTTGAACTTTTGAGACTTTGCATGTCAATTAAAAAATAATAAAAATAATTGTGCAATAATAAAATTCAACGTTTATTACAATCATCAAAGTATTTAAAGATGCGAACTTGGAGAAAACCACTCCGTTTAGCAATAAGAAGAATGAAAATATGAAAATTGCATATATCCATAAAGCAACTTGAGTGCAGAACATGTAAGCCACATTCATAGCAATATTAAATTAAACAAAACTATTTATAATACATTTATAATATATTTAATATAATACTCATAAGAGCAAAAAGTACACAAATTGTCACTATAATTCCAGAACGTTGTTGCCACGATGAGGCTTTGATTGCGAACTCTCACGATAAGCGAGTCACTCGTGCACGGCAGCAGCGCCATCTAGTCTGGGTGCACGTGATATTTGTGAGCCTCGTTTGTGTAATTAGAGGTGGCTAGCTGATTGTTGGCTTTGAAGTTACGACTGCATGAACATTGGTAGTGGTAAACACGTTGACAGCACTCCTCCACCTCCTCGTGCTTGATAATTACTCACTGTTTTTGTACTTCGGAAGGGACAGTGAGCGTGCTCTGTAATTGCCTCCACAAACATGTAATGATGTTCACTTCAAATCCCGGCTGTCGCAAATGATAGTCAAAATAACAACTGGATTTACCTTAGCAACAATTATTGTTAATGAATGTGTTTGGGGGAAAAAACAACAACATAAATTGAATTATACATACACATAATATTGAAAAAAATATTATTATTGAAAATAAATACTTTTGAAGTAGCTAGGAAACTGTCAATGAATTATGACCGCCTAGATAAAAACTCAAACAAATTTGATACAGTAATAGATAAAGATATGCTCTCAATGGGATACATAATATTATAATGATATCAACTTAACATAAAATTCCATTGTTTTTTATTATTATATCAGTGTTGCAAGTTATAGCTCTGAATTGGTCGCTCGAGTCACTCTGACACCGTCTCTTGTCGCTCGCCATGTGGTCCTCGTGCGCCTCGCGCCATGTTACCGCCCTCTTCGGAGTGCTGATTGCCGAACACGCCCCCTGCCGGGCCGTGTCATGGCCCGGGACAACTCGACCAGATCGTCACGTCCAGATCAGAACACTTTGAGTTGAGCTTATGTATATCGGCATATTATTAATTGGCACATTGGTTCTCTATGGAATGCTCAGAACTCAGAACTGCATGGAAATAATGATGGTAGATATCTGAGTTAAAATTGGTTCATGCAAATTTTTACTCCTTTGAAGAAAAAAAACAAAACATACAGTGTCATATGCTATGATACAGAGCATTTCAATGTACTCAGAATTTTAAAAATGTATAATAATTTTACTCTGTAAACTGTAAACATCAGAGGCAAGATTTTATGTAACACATATATATGTTACATAAAATCTTACAATATATGTTACAATGATCATTAATTTTCTTTTCTGCTTTATTTTAAGGACAAAAATTAAGAAAAATACGAATTGGTTAAATTCTACAGCCTCTCACTATACAAGTCATCATCTTAAACGTAAATTACTGCAATAAATTATATCAAGGTATTCATATGTTGACTTGAGTTTCTACTACAAATATTTTCTTTGTGTGTGTGAATTCCAATAAATCATATTTGTATTAGACTGACGAGGTGGCTTGGAGGGAGGGCGTGTGTGTTGTTTAGGGATCTCACTTTGATACGGGAGGAATGCAGACCATGACACGAGGCTATATTATAGCGTGAAACTGCATTATGTTTTCTCTCTCTGATTTACCAACAAAGAACGCGGCCCAGGATTGATACTCTCCGCCTCCACAGCGGGGCGCCACCTTACTGGCTCCTCTCTCCAAAGCGGCGCCCCCCGCGTGGCAGGGTCATCATCAGAGTTTGCCCAACCAAATCTATTATTTGTTAGCGTCCTATTATATACTCCTATACACCATAACCAATCTTCAAGTGTGTTTTTATATTATAACTGCTGGTGGTAGTTAAAAAAGGTCAGCTTTAATTTACTTATTCTTTTTTATAACTCATGGAGATATTAACAAAAGGAAAATAATACGTTTAATTTATAGTTATTATTTTAATAATAAAATATTTTTATATGTATACCTTCAAAAAGTATGAAATAAAATATTTAGTATCAAAATTGTGGTTGGAAAATTGTAGTTAGAAAGAGCATTAGGATTTTGACGCACATGTGATTAGCAAAATTATTATGAAAAATATGAATATAATGATTTCCTAAAGATCAATATAAAATATAATAAGTATATGAATGTTTTTAAATGATTTAAATTACGATAGGGTTATATTAAAAATAACTTCTGTGTTTAATAAAAAAAAAAATGAACACAATATGATGTCATGTATGTAATATTTCTTTATATAACTCTTGGAGATATTATTATAAGAAAGGAAAATAGTGCGATTAGTAAGTACTATCGTTTTAATAATGAAAAAATATGTTTTCATCGAAAGAAAACAAACGTATTTATAGTAAAGGAACTGTGTTCAGGTATTTAAATGCATGAACTTAAAGTTAACATTATTTGGTTTCTGAATTAAAAATTCGTTATTACATAATTTATAATAAATATATTTTTCCATTTTCAATGGAGTACCGACCTCAAAATTTTTTATAGCAGAAATGGATAGAGGATGAAAAGTCATGTTACTCTGATTTTGTTTCAGATTTTTTAGGGATCGGGAAGTATTGCTAAAAAGTTTTGGCGAGATCGGGTTCGAATCCAAGTCCCTTTTGGGTCCTATCTTTTATTAAGAGAGGCGGCAAGAGGCGGCACTTTTTCTGCACTTTAAATAATTTTTAAAAAATGGTTGCCGGGCTCTAAAAGTTTTGAAAAAAATCAGAGTAGCATAACTTTGCACCCTCTATCCATTTCTGCAATAAAAAAAAATGAGGTCGGTACTCCATTACATTAAAATAATAACGACATACAGTAGCTGATGTGAAGACAGTTACTGGCTACCTGTGAAAGTAAAAACAAATAATATATATTCACGGCGATAAGATCGTGTATAATTCAGATCGGCCCTGAACTTTGGTTTGAGAGGGCAAGTCCCACCCTCCTCCTCTTGACCAGCAAATGAGGGCGGCTCGCGACTTGATGTGACGACCTGTTGTCAGGTCACCAATCTCAGGTGTCGCACTTTGCATACCTAGAGATATTAACACAGATAAAACCATACGTGTTGTTGTTGAATTTAAAATTTCAAATCTATCAAAATTTAAATATACTTTTCATTATAAGGAATAAATTTGGTATGTTAAAATGGAAAACTTTAACATGAAAAATCAAAATATTATTAAATTACATTACAGGTAGTTGTAATCAATATAGATATACAGGAATGGTTATAATTGATAATTTTGGTGGTCTTAAATATTACATGCATGATAAAACGGTGCATGTCACTGCTAGCACTCTTTTGTAACAAGCTCTTGAATTAAAAAAAAAATCACATGCATGCGTTATTTTTTAAGTATAATTTATGGGTAAAAAAGAGTAAACATCAGTACTCAAACTACCATTTCTATAATTATTTCTTTTAAAAATTTATTCACGAAAGGTCCTCAATAATTATAACATGGTCAATGGTAACCCCACTGACTTGAGTTTGACAACACGAAAAGTCAGAGGCGCGCTCACAGCCTGTAAGGTAGGCAACTTTTTCAGCAGCTGCTTGCTCGTCACAATCGGCTCTCGATGTCATTGTTTTTGCTAGGATTTTTAATACAAATTTGACAATTGCTATGTTTTATTGTACAGTATAATTTTTAAGATGATAATGGACAATTTGCATGACATTTTTTTATTACAGAAATGGATAGAGGGTGCAAAGTTATGCTACTCTGAATTTTTTCAGACTTTATAGAGACCGGGAACTATTTTAAAAAAAATATTGAAAGTCGATTTTATGACGTCACGAGGAGTCTGTCCTTAAGAAAAGGATAGGCGCTAAACGCCCGTAACGTCATAAAACTGACTTTCATTACTTTTTTAAAAATAGTTCCCGCTCTCAAAAAAATCTGAAAAAAATTCAGAGTATAGCATAATTTGGTACCCTCTATCCATTTCTGTAATAAAAAAATGTCATGCAAATTGTCCATTACTATGTTGAATTAACTTAAATTTATATAAAATATAATATTGTAACATATTCTTATAACATTAATTTAATTATACTGTAGTTGATATCAGATGAAATTGGTACTTTTGAAATTATTGCAAAATTAAATAAAGTCGATGTGCATACAAATTAATTTTGAATGTTGACCATATAATGTACGAGGTTAATTAATAATAATTGTTTAATGCTTAGATTTGTATATAATTAAATTAATTAATAATATTTATAAGGAAAACTGAGAAACAGCACGTTGCAGAATCAACATTTCGCAAGTTGACAACCCTCATCATTTAATACTTTTAGAACTATTTTAAAGTTATATATATATATATATATATATATATATATATATATATCCAGCAGATGTTTTTCATTCTTAATTTAAAACGACTTTAAACATAAAGTAGAATATTTTATGTTGTAAAAGTGTAGTAAGTAAAAATAAAATTGCACATTTTAAAAATAAATTCTATTACATTTTCATTATTTTAACTGCACGAAAGGCGATGGCTATTTTTCTGACGGTTTGAGTACCATATACGATTACCATATTGAATAATATTAAATTTTGTTGCTCGTGTCGGCTTGTTATTTGACTGTCATTTGTCTGGTGTTCAGGTAAAGACAGGAGGCAGAGGTCACGGTGACCCTGAACTGGAGGACGATATGACACTCACGTAATCAGAAGCAGCACCCTCACATTAGCACATCATCTTTATTGCATGCAGGGCTGTCTCGCAATCCCTCACCTGCTGTCAATGTTCCACCGAGTCAACCACCGCCTTCGGGTCAAATGCGCAATGATACACGGAGAAAATGTTGTGTTAATATTTTAACTGAAATGTACTCTCACAAGTTATAATTTTATTTTAGTCATCGTTGGGTAAAGTTTCAAATCATATACTGTCTAAATAGTTTAATAAATGTGATCAATAATGACTACGTTTTGGGAAAAAAGGTTTTAAAGATCATATTAAAGTAAAGATAACCCTAGTATTTTTTTTTCAGTGTAGTCACTACTATAATATGTGTCCAGCTACAATATTGAACGTTGAATGTGCTATTTCGCAATTTTGAAATATTTATTGTAATTAATAATATTATTTTAGAATAGTAAGTTGTTGAATTGTATTAGTGTGAGATTTCTTTTTCTATATATTTAACATAATATGTGAAATATTAATATATATAACAAATTTAAAACAACGATTTCAAGTTTATATATGTTTTGATTGAAAATATATTTATTCAAAAGTTTATTTGACGATATGATGGGTATTTTTACTTATACTATCATAATATAGTACTTCATTATTTATCAATGCAATATGTCCATTATACTGTATAGAATCCGTAATAGCATTCACACGATTTAATTTACAAATGTTGACATTGAAAAATCTCTTGTACGTAGTTTGTTCTTGAACCTCCTCTTCATGCACGTTTATATTGCATTTCATTACTGCAGCATTTAATAAAAAGGACATTCATGAACAAGGACAAAATGCATTTGAAAATATATATGCACTTATTATTTTTTTATAAAAAGTGCAGTGAATTGATATCATTTATCTGCGAATAAATCGTTGTGAAGTTCTTATATAGTAGTATATAAACAGAACAGATCAATCTCAGATTGTATGTACGAGAGGCGGACTCGAGGGTTTTATGGGCCATTTCGGTGAAACATGACTTTTTGTGTGTGCGGTGGGGCCTGTGGTTAGCACGGCGGTCGCTACTCGGCTATTTGTCTTTGGCCGGCAGGCAGGCAGGGCGGGGGCGGGTAATTCAATTCCATTAGCGGTGCCCCACGAACCACCACAGTCCGTGTGTGTGTACCAGTGGACATTCAGGGGAGGCAGAAATAAATGGCTTTCAGGTCCACCACCAAGTGCAAAAAAAAAAAAATAAAAAATAAAAAAAGTAAATGAAATAACAAGGAAATATATTACAAAATGAAATTTTTATATTATACGACTATAAAAGGGAAAAAATATTTGGTAAAAATTTGTGTGATTTCTGTCTGTTTAAAGTTAATTTAATGCTATTGTGAAGTAAATTTACTCTTGAGATGAAAACTGTATTTGACAGAATAAGATTTTAAGTTATTTTAAAATTGATCTCAGGAAATCTATATTATAGCTAGCCTTCATAAAATAATCTCCATTATTCTATGTTATTTAATTAATAGTCATATTACTGTTCATATACACTAGCTGTCACTATATATTATAATTCCGTTTTGCTAATGACCAACTTTTTAAAATATGCATATACATGAGAACCCGCGCCAATCAAACAGGAATAAAATCCATTGCATGGAGGTAAACGTTAGTTTCTTATCTCATTTCACTGATGAAAATGGTCTTTAGTTCCGATTGATTGGCGGGCTCTCGCTTATACTTATTTACCTTGTCATTTTCCTTATATTATGCTTCTTTTTTTTAAATTAAGTGTCCGGTAATAGAGCATTAGCTATTATGCACACATATTATTATAACTCTCTTTACATAGATGCAGAAAAAGTTGCATATCCTCAAGGCGTGGATATTGACAGCATACACGTAATGACGTGTATGAAATTGAACACACGCCTTGAATTCTTGTATCATAAATTGGCCCAAAGAAAGGGACGGTACAGGTGGCCAGACGGTTATCCAGGAGGGATGCTGCGCTGAGAAGGAGGAATGTACGGCGGTGACGTCACGTGATTTGTGCGCCAGACCCACGTCGAGGAGTCTCATGCGGACACAATAAGCATTGTCCTCAATTTAAATAATTTCTCCGCCATTCTCGTGGGCCTAGATAAATCGTGCTCGCTCTGTATATTAGAATGGGCATGACTCAACAACAGCAGTAGCAAACAAAGCAGCTTAGATCAAAACATTTACAGTTAAAATATATGATACAAAATTATGTGCAGGTCCCTTTATTGCTGTTTAATGGCATAACTTTTTGAATCCAATAGTTAGGTATATAATATATGCATGGATGTACCCCGTATGGACCCCGTCTATGATCTAATTATTTTTAAATTGAAAGGAAATTTCACTCTATAATATTTTTTCGTCAATGTACAGTAATGTTGTATCTTAATCCATCCTGTATCTAATGATAAATAATTCAGTATGTAAGGTATATAGAGAGGGGGGAATGAGATGGATACAACAATATTTGTCAAATCCAAATTTATTAAAAGCACTGTAATAGATATCATTATTATATATATAAAAATAAGTATTTTATTTTCAATCTGATGTACAAAAAATTAAATTCTATACTTTTGATGATATATCGATAAATATAAAAAAGTCATTCTTGATATCTCTATATAAAAATGTCATTGATACACATATAATATAAAAAAAAAACTTTTTGACTGCCTTGTATGGTACATTAAACGTAAGCTAGTATAGGGCTGGACGGAGAGAGGGGGTTACATGATGGGGGGTGTTGTGTGAGATTTTCCCTTCAAGTGTAACATTTTAGACCGGATACTTTGCACTTACTTTTGACCCCCTCTCTCCCTTTTACATATTTCCTATGACTGCATGGGCACTCTCTATTTTATCTTTTTTTTATGCTGTGTCATAGTGGCATGACAGTAGAGAAAATTTTCCGCTTCCGTTTTCTACTGTGTGTGTTTGCCAAATGAGCCAGCTATCAATATATTATACTAAGACCCTTCAGTGAGAGCCTTTGGATATATATTTTTTTATTATTATTATTTGTACTACTGTCCGCCGTTCTGATACCAAGCTATTTAGACGTCTAAAAATGTCGGCGTCGTTCTTTTCTCTTTCAAAAAATCTATTGTTAACTTTTTTATGATAGTAAGCAAGCGCGTGCTGTCATCGCGTCGGGATGAACATAGAGATGTCGAACTAATGGGCCGTGCTAAGCTGAAGTACAATACACAGCATGCACATTCTCAGTGTTGTGTCTCTGCATATATCTGATGGATTTCAGTACATTGCTTTTATCTTACTTATGTAAGGAGATCCACAGTGCTTGTAGTTCTAATGTTTTAATTAATAATTTAGAAATTAATATGATTTTGTTTTTTAACGTTAATTACTTCATAATTCATAATCATTTTATTGCTTTTCGATTTCACAACAATGTAAGCACGTCATAATAATGAATAATCACATCAAACAAGTTCATATAAATGTATCTATAGATTACTTAATCGTGGGGTTGTATCAATGTGCACTAAATTTGTTTTGTTTAAGATTCATTCTTATCAGTTTCATAATCATCTCAATAAAACACTTGGAGTGAAGTGGATGAATTACAGTTGATAATATCGTAGTCCAAATATGCTCTTTTTTGCATGAAAATACAAACATAACAGTTATTCAGTCTAAATCTATTCACTATTATATTTTATATTCTTGTATTGTTTACTGCATTCAATTAATCTGAAGAGTTGAAAATTATTATCATTTATTTTTGTAACATTAGAAGAGATTGGGAGTTCTAGATCGCAGTAAATTAACAGCGTGGTACATTTTCTATAAATAAAATAATAATTTTTTATTACTATAAATGAAACAAAAATTTATATAATGTAAAAATACAAAAATTCGAATCAAATTCACTTAAAATTAAATATAACATGAACCAATAAAAAAAAACGGTTGACAATCATCAGAATGTTACAATTATTTTCCACGGTTGCTTGAAATCATTTCAATTTTATATGTGAACCATGACCAGAGCAAACTGCCACCATGTCTGAGGAGGCAGGAGAAGAAGGTCTCCTCCTCAGCAGCCAGGTGACTCGGGTGATGTATGCCGCGGGGAAACACAATGAGGAGAAGATGCTGCAGCAGCCCGCGGACAATAGAAGCAGCCGACTGCTGGACCGCCGCCGCCGACTGAAAAATGACGCTACACAAAACAGAAAAGACAGTCTTATATATATATATAAAAAAAATACAACAAGCTTACCTGGTAAAGAAGAAGGACGTTCTAAAGATATATTTTTACAAGAGTTCAAGAGGACTTGTGTTAAAAGTTGAGACAGACCCATGTATTGTTATGTGATATGTTGTACACAGAATAAAACAATGCTACTGTTTTGTGCTTTACGTTTATATGAAAATATACCTTTATATATATTTTTATATATAACAATAGCTAGAAGTTACTAGTTCGAATCTCTTCTCTGAAACAGATGTGCGCCAACTTGTTGTTTATACATGCATGCATGGTTATGATTTAATGATATACTGTATATTATATGTATAATACTGCATGCTTTATTTAATATTAATTTATAATTTTACAAGTTTTGAATTGAACTGTATTTGAAAATAATATTAGTTTGCCTTTTAGTACGTATAATTTCCATAATTTGTATAATAATTCTTATAAAAATGTTAAATTTTGCCAAATTTTGATATTTTATTTTTTGATACTAAAGTTTGATTATTAACAAAATGCATTTTAATTGGATCTTACTAAATGAAACCACAATTTGAATGAGAAGCTTCAACATTGACGACACAATTCTCTCAGCCAATGAAAATCTAGCGCGCGAACTGCGCGCGACGACATGTTCTATCAAGCTTCCTATTCTTTAACCCAGCGGTACCTGGTTTTTAATTTTTTTTTCGACGGTTCTTATGAAGGGCAAGATTAATAATTCTAATATGAGCCACGGGAAAGATCACTTTACACGATATAAAAAATATTCGAGATTTTGTGCAGCATAGAATTTGAATGAAAAAATAAATAAGATTTTTCTCCTAACAAACCTTACGGAGCGATGTCAGAATGCGGCGCTGCGGCATTTTTAAGTTGAAGCTTGCCATTGAAACATTATTTTTTCAGAGAAGTGATATTTTTTAGTAATAAAAGCAAAAATTCAGTATCACAATCTTCTTTAGTTTTGATCAGTAATAATTATAACAAAGTGTTTTAAAAAATCAATAATTAACAGTCAACAGAAAGAGCAAATATTTTAAATTTTAGTTGCTATAATATACAGTATATATATTATAATACATTGTATAACACAAAAACAATTTAATTTTTTGTCTGTATAAAACAAGATTGCATGCCCATGCAATAATTAAATTAATTTAGTAATGAGGTTATCAATATAATTATAAATTTAATTAACGATTCCAAAAACCGCTCTTCTGCATGCCTCCCCGGACACTCCGGACACGGACACGATGTCCAGGGACACGGTGGGGACATCACTTCCGGTTTGCTGACAGTGGAGAAACAATGATCGGAAATGAAACCGTCTTATTTATGAACACTACCAGAAGGGCTTATTAGATTCCTTATTGATTAAGTTTTGTTTAGGGAGAAATAAATTGTAAAAAATGAATTGAAGTAAATGAATGCAGATAGGTATGAATTAAATAAAAAAATAATAATAAAAGAAGGTCAGGGAAACTCATGGCAAAGGGTATTAACAACGCAGCTACCCTGTTTCCAAACCACTTGTCAAGTGATACCATGCAGCCACGTGCAATTTAGACCTCTTTCATTTCTATAAACCCATGTCTTTGATTAACAAAATATATATCAATACAATTATTATTATTATGTAAATTATGTAAATTTATATGTATTGCAAAAGAGATAATAAAACCCTTTATCACAATGCATTCTTATAAGAAATATTACATGTACATTTTAAGATTGTTTAAAAAAAGGTTCATATATGTAAAGAACGGATAAAGATCACGTTTTATATATATTTTTTTAATACTTTGTGTTTGCGGCATGGAAGAAGAGGGAAGGAGGAGGGGGGTCACGTTGCAAGATAGACAGGTAAGGGTTGAAGATTCCCCCTCCCCCGCCCCGTGACCAAGTAAGGTTATGAACAAGGGGGTCTGTTGCCATTGTCTCTACTCGAGGGGAAGACAGGCGGAAATATTATAGCTGATGTCCACAACAAGTTGGTAGTCAATGTATTTATGTCTACTTGAAGTTTGCCGCTATAACAAGAGATAGGTAGTATGGCGGTGGTAACGTAGTATAGTATAAGATCTAGTACTAAGTTTATAGATAGCCACCGTGCACGTCGCCTTCTTGCATGTTATTGTGATGGTATATGCTACAACATGGGTACCACTATTCAGGTTCTCACGGTACCTAGTTCGATATCAGACTTCTAGATTTGACCTTCGTACTTGTAATACTTAGTCAAGTTCTAATCTTTTTGACTATAAAATTGATATTTATCATTCGTATCAAATGTCATTGTAATGTTTTAAATATATTATATAAATAAATTTAAAGCTTTATTGTATTTTATTATCTATAAATACAGGTAGATTAATATTCTAGTGTTATGTCAAAAACTGGAGGACTTGCAAGGTGGATTTATGTTTTCAAATTATGGATAGTATTATATATATATATTATTATTATAAATAAAGCCAAATTCACCATCAATAAGTCATCATCAAAATAAGTTTTTATACCAAATAATTAACCTCTTATCAACAAGACCCTACAACAATACATAGAATACATACATTCTGTTCTAACAAGAAGTCTTTGGCGAGTCTTTTGTCCAACTGCCAGATTAAGCCATCATCGTAATGAGTGCGAACTACATTGTGTTTTACTAAAAATTCGCTATTTGGCCAACATGTTTTTTTGTTTTGTTTTTTTTTCTTTTTTTCTTATTAATTTTCACATCTATATATTAATTTTTCTGCAGATTTTCCTATCATTGTTAGATTGACTTTTGTTTGATAAAATAAAATGCTTGCTCCTATATGATATGATGTGATAATACATGATTTTGTTAAATCAATTTTATTACTGTATTAAAATTTATTTTCCTGTTATGTAAAATGTCAGAGCATATTTCCAATATGCATGTTACATAATATTCAATGTAGCACATTTATATAACATGATGAGATTGTGATGCGCATTTTAAGTGCAGTAAATATGACAACGACCTGTTTATGCACCATCACAAATGCATCAGATGCATCTCTGGTTGACGCTAATACGTCCGTCACCGCCAACATTCTGACAGTCAACTGTCAACATGCCCCGAGTTAAATCTTGCTTTATAAACATTGCACAGTACTTTTGTTACAATAAAAAAAATAATAAATATATTGTGTATCTATATAACCATATCATATATAAGGGAAATTGAAAAAGGTATTAATAAATATACACAGTATTTATTTTTTGGATGTCAACTTTTCACTCAAAATGATGTAAAAATTAGCAAAGTGAGGAAATGGAAGATGTATATTAATTTTAATTAATTATACTTTTGATTCAGAATTTCTCCCCAGAAAAAAATAGTCATGCAACTATTAAGACACTTACTTATATTTTATTTAAAAAAAATGCATGATTGTGTTATAGAGCTAAAAAATGTCAAGAACTATAATATATTATTATAATATATATGAATTAACCATGCAGCAATTGAGATTTTCCTTCAAGATATTTAAATTTTTTATATTAATTTTTTCACTTTTACAAAGAAATATACTCTTTTTTTCACCACTGTAATTGTAATATTCTAATATCTATATATACTAACTGCACATACACAAAACTATTTTGTTAGTTTCGTATAATTATTTTTTTTTATCAATATAATATGACATATATACACGCAGATTGACCCATGTAAAACAAGTCACAAACATTGAAAGAAATAATCAAAGACCAAACACCCGTTTGGTCTTTGGAGATAATGATTATAATAAATAATAGCGATTTGCATGAAAATTCAAAAAACTATAATAATAAAATATAATTATTATATCTGCTTTTTTGTTTTTCAATAACCACAGTAAAAATTACTGGGAGAACCACAAAATAACTTTTCTTACAGTTTCCACAATTGCATTCTGCTCGTATAATATACAATATAGAATTTAATGACAATGACTTAATTTATATCTGACTGTATACTTTGTTATATACATAGAATAAACCCTTACAATACAACAGCCACTATAAATTACATTTAGACATGCTGGATTTCTTGCAAAGTAGGGCGTAAGAGTTACGTACGAAGCAAAAGTAATCCTGTGTTGAGTTTGCAAGAGTTTTAAAAACTTGGGTACTATGAGCCCTTTTTGTCGCCCATAAGTCTTGACGTTATTTACTGCATGCTGCTGCTCTTAAAAAGACACAAAGGGGAGTAAAATAAATATACACCTTTATTATTCTGAAGTTCCTCTCTAATACTGGGTGACTTTTTCACTAATACCCTTTCTTTACTGCCCCATCGCATCTCTCTTTTCTGCCTATTTCTCTCTCTCTCTTCTCTCTTGCGATATATACACACCGACGTTGGTTGCTGCCGCGATTTCTTCTTTTCGCACCAGCTTGGAATACTAGCGGCTTCATTAACCCCTTCGCCTCCCCAAACGGTATAAAAGATAGAGATTTAAGAGTACGCGTTGGAAAATTTATAGAAAGATGGATCGTTTTCATCTATTTTTTTTTATCTTCTCTTATCTAAATTGTTACTAACGACACAAACCTTACAATTATTTTATTGCAAAGCAAAATTTCAACTTTTTAAATTGCATTTAAATCGTTTCTTTAAATATTTTATTTAAAAATTGCATGACTTGACTTCAAAGTATTTTCAATATTTATAATATTTTAGCCATGCATATGCTAGAAACCTATTTTTTTATATTTATATAATATTATTTATATTATTATTTAAGAACTCTTACAAATTTACGTTCAATTTTCTTATTTTTTACAATGATTAAAAACTTGCAGCTGGGGGGGGGGGGTGTTCAAATACCACCACTTGAAATTACGCAATTAAGACTTAATAAGGGGCATTCACAAAGCCTTAAGGCTACATTTAAGGCTCAATAATTTAAGACCAGAAATTTTGGGTCTAAAAAACACGTCTGAAATCAAGCTTTAAATTATCGAGCCTTAAATGTGGCCTTAAAACTTTGTGAATGCCCCTTAAGAATATTAGGAAATAAATACATCATGTTAATTTCTTGCTTAATTTTCCTCAAATTCTTAAGTGACGGACTGTTCCATTAAATACCATTTCTACAAATTATAATACAAATTGAAGAAAATATAATTTCATTTATTTTTATATAGCTTAACATATTATATTAAAATATTATATAAGTATTAGAAATCCTTCACAATCATGAATAACATATAATTTCACATGATCTTCTTATATGTCAAAATAATTTCTAAATTAAATTCATCTAATAATCTACATACACTCTATAAAACGTTAACATATTCTGAAATGCATATATTTTAGTCTTAATCCGTATAAATTTGAAGTATTACGTATAGATGGTATATTTTATTATACTCTTAGGTTAGCCACATGAAACGTCTTGGAAAACTTTGTTTCAAAACTTTACCTTATAACTATCAAGTACCCTTTCATGCGTATATAATAATATACCAGCATATATTCGTCTTATTATAATACAAAACCACCACAAGATGATCAAAATGTACATATAACTAATAGTTTATAAGATGGGGGAGTATCTCATTTTAATTCTCTCTCATTATCAAACATCTTTGAAACTTAAGTCAATTGAGAGAGTAAGTTAACTTAAGTACTGTACCTAATTGTTATTCCTCCTTTTTGTTTGACCATCTTAAGAAGATCTTATAATATTTAGCCTCAAGGGATTTAAAGTTAAGTTTAAACTAAGCTAGACATGCATATGAGCAGACCACTTAGTATGTATAATATATATAGAGAGAGAGGTCTGCTTATATAGTTACTATATACGCACTGCTGCCTTGCATGTTATATTAACATTTTCTTCCTCTTGTATCTAATTAGCACAATATTTGTAAAGTGATCAGCTAGATGGAAACATGATGTGTTAATTACAATTTAAACTAGATGTTAAAATTATAATTATCTTGTTATAGAGAGAGTGCTATAATTATTGTATAATTATACAACTGATTATATAAAACTTTATTAATAATTTAAATATATTTATGTTAATATGGATAAAATTAAAAAAATATGAGGAGGTTTGGTTTATTAGAATTCATCCTGGACTATGATTTACGTATAGGGTGTTTACATTTTAGTTTAAAGTAAATTGAATTAATGTAAGTTATGAATTTTAATTATGAATTATCATTAAATTATTGTATTTTCTTCCTGATAATTTGTGTTTCCATGCAACTTAATTTTGGCAGCTGTCAATTTAAATTTTCCAAATACCTGGTGATTTTTTTTAGATTATAATTAAATATTATATATTCTCAGGTAGTTTAAGCATTGCAACTCATAAATAATTATTACTGTATTAAATATTATATTTATAAACAAATAATTACTCTCCAAAACCAAAGCTTTCATAAAATGTACAATTATCTTTTACACTCCTTGAAAATGTAACCAATATTTAATTAGTGCATTTCTTTTAATTGTTGAAAATGTATATATTATATATAGTTGTAACGTAAATCTAACAATTTGCTTACAAAATTTTCATTTCTTGTGCTTAGCAATTAATATTGACTGAGGATAATTCTTTTATTTTTCTATGACAGTTTTAGCTGCAACTATAATGATTTAAGTATTACGTACTCTAGGTACTAATATATAGAATTCGGCCAAGAGTATTACAAATTTGTGCATGCAGCTATATTTTAGCTCAAAATTTGGAGAATACTTGCACAATTTAACAACAATTTAACTGCTGTATAGCATTGCATTTTCACACTCTAAACATCACAGAAATATTGCATCTGATGGCAATTATCCATACAAGACGTTGTAATCCTTGTAGGAAATTCAAGCCCAGGGCAGAAACTTAGAGAAGACCCTTGAGAGACAGCAGGTTAGTATTCTTAGTATATACCCTGTTGCATATGGAGATTGTGTGGTGAGGGTTCCATGACACCCCCACCCCTGGGGCCATAGGGGTGCACTTTGGACCAACTGGCCGGCATACACTATAACTACGCTATAACTAATGTATGGTAACTCTGTTATGTTAATTCACACGAGCTATAATGCTTTAGTTCACAGCATCTCTAGCTCTTACGCCTTTGTGCGTATAATATAACTAAAAGGTAAACATGAATTATATTATCCGGATGGAGAACTAAAATTTAATTATATATTTTTTAAATATGGTAAGTAATTTTCTTGGGATACAAAAGAAAATTCACTATTTTACTTCATGTAATTTAATACAAATTATTATGTTTTACAAGAAATTGTTTTTGAAGTCTGTTTAATTTAGTTTGGAATCAAAATAGAGCCTGTATTTCAATTTTATATAAATTTCTAACTAAATATATTGATTTTAATTAATTATAATAAGAAATATTGTATATTTTTATATACTGTAACTATGTATCAAATAAGAGTCATAAATAATTTTTTTAGATCTGTTCTCTTTCTCCGGTGTTCTCTTCAGTAACTTCTAGATATAAATATAAGAAGTTGAAATGCAAAATAAGAAAATAAAAATACTTTATGCACGATTTGATTAGCAGGCTATATTTCTTAATACATCTACATGTGATAACACTGATAACTTAATTGTACAACCGTAAAAGATATTGTCTTGTTTTGTTTCTCAGTTGTAAATTAATAGAAAATGCTCGACACAAATAAATGTGTGTATAAAGAGGAACACAATTCTGATATATATATGTGTGAGTAATTTTATTAATAATTACTCACACATATGATACCTCGCTTGAAATCATCTTTTCCTAATATATATATATATATATATATATATATATATATATATATATATATATATATATATATATATATATATATATATTATTGTGCTATTCATAAATAATATTTTTTAAGTTTTTTAGGTGGGTCAAAGAAAAGATTGATGACAAAGTAACATGAAAATAATTTTAAATAAAAGAATCTTAAAGAAGCATGTTATTATTTTTTACAAAACATTATTTTTTTACTTTATAGAGCAAGAGAAGAAATATGCCAATGAACTAATTTACAGAAAAACTGTATATAAGTAAGGCCATTAAGTCTTATTACGAGTGTATATTAGTTACTTTTATAATAGCGAATTAATATCGTTACTTGTCCATTACCTAAGAAATAATTAGAGCTGAGGAGGATGGTATCGTGCCGGCTGGCAGTAAATCTCGCGCGGGCCGATTTGTCTCTCCCAGAAGATGAGAGCGCGGCGCGTGCTGTTGTGTTTAACATTCCGTCCGCTCGCCACGGTAATGACTCCGGCTCGTCACGAGCGGCTCCAAATTGGCCGCACGAGGAGCGGCAACATCGGGCACGGAGGCTCCCTGGTGCACCGCAATCCTTCACTACCGTACCCTGGTACTGCAGTCGCAGATTAGAGTGCAAAAAGTGCCAGTTTTAGAGAATGTTACAATGCTACTTTAAAACAAAAATTAAAAAAAAGGGTGAAATGACGTGACAAAGAAAATTGAATTAAATATCTTGATATATTATGTTATATACTTGTGGTGAATCAAATTATTTTACCATGTACACTTAATTATATAATTATGAAATATTAAAATTATAAAAAAATGAAATGAAAAAATTAAATATAAAAAATAAGGGGGGGGGGTCACTTTTAAAAGTTGTCCAAATAGAGGCTTCAAGTCAGCTAATTTTGCGGTGTCTCCACCGTTCTATTAAAACCTATGTAAAAAAAAAACTATTTTTTTGCTTTTTTTAAATTAAAGAAATTTTTTTAGAGGAAAAGAAGTTCCTAATTCATTATCAGAAGATCCCTAAATAGGAAGAGGGGGTAAGAGATGGTTTCGAATTAATAGCTTTAATATATATATATTAGTTAGTGAGAAAAATTAAAATTTTCAGGTATGGTGGCTTATGGAGAAAACTTTCCCGCCGGGGAACACTTGAAGCCTCTATAAAATCTTTGAGCTGTATCTTGTGTTTTTTTCATTATATTTTATAAAGCGTATATAAAATACGCAAAAATGAAATAACAGATCAGGCAGAACTGTAACTTTACTATAGTAATATTAACTATTTTAATCAAAATCATTAACTAAAAAATATAAATATTTCAAGTTTCGATTTTTTTTATCAAAGAATAAAACTTCAATTTTTCATTAAATTTTTTTTATATGTATAAAAAAGTGCTATAAATTATCACGTCTGATATTGCTTTACAATACAGTGTAAGGAATTTTTCATTATAAGATTAGCATGACACGACTTTCAAGCAGCTATATATAAGAGATCAGTGGGCGTCATATTTCACACGCGGCTGTTGAGCTAATGAGATGACGGGGACTCATGTAACCATCCGGTCAGCTACGCTATATATTATTATTATTTACCTCTAACTTTTTATATATGTAGTCAAGTGAGTATCACCAATGTGTTTTGTTTGTTATAGCAAAAAGTAAAAGGCTACTAGTTGTGTAGGCAGAAGTCTAACAAATATGATATACTGACTACATAAGATCGTATATTTGTCAACGTCGTAACTATAGTCACGCCGATTACTACAAACATTTATATAAAATATATATTATTTTTTTATATACTTGTTGATCACAGCGGTAGCAGATATACACAAATTTTTATGATTACACTATTAAGCATAACAATTTTTTTTTTAAAGGGAAAGATTTTCGGCATTCTGTTGTACCAATTATTCATTGATCATTCATTCGTGTGTCACAGTTTATATTTACGATGTTACATTCTTATACATGTATATAAAACAAGATTTCGATTTAGATTGTGTTAAAAGTTTCATTTATATTTTTGTATCATACGCATTAATTGCCTTGAAATAGTAAATAAAGGAGGTGCAAATTGATTTAATAAAATATTATTTGAATTTATTTATAGCACTAGCTGGCAATGGATTGTTTTAATGTGAATCTTACGTATTAAATGTACTACATCATGTATCCAAATTTATGAAAATACTGTACTGTATAGTATTGGATTCTATAAACAAATAATAAAATAAATAAAAATGGCAATTTATTCAATTTATATTATCAGATTTTTTTCTTGTGTCCAGTGAATTATATCACACACACGTACACGCTTTTTAAAAATTGTATATTGTGTAAATTTAATATGCTTTAATACAGCCTATATCTATATATTGCTTTATTTTTGTGTGAAAACAACAACAACATTCGCACTCAACTTAATGATAATCACAACAATAAAATTTCATAATAGAAAAATTACAATACAAAACTCGATATTAAATGTTAGTAAAATTATCCAATCTCTGATGGTTCTTCCATATATAGAAACTTTGCTACCCCATTAAACAATTCTATTATATGGGTTGACGCAGTTCTATATGATTTTTCTTCATTGCTTGATAATAAAATGTGCAGTTTCACCAGCATATATAGAAGTAGGAGGGAAGAGGATCCGAACCCTTCTACTCTTTATCCTCAATTTGCTGGCAATGCACGTGCACTTGTTCTTTCGCTTGCTGGCTCCTTGAGACAGATAGCACTGGCGTCTATAAATCTGAGGTGACCTTTGACCTCACCATTATCTTAGCACGGTAGGGGGGGAGGGTATAGCAGCAGCATCTAAGGACGATTAGTCGCTAGAAAGCACGCCCGTTTTCCAGGCAGCGTTGCATCTCGTGTGTTATTCTCAGGGGAGAGAGAACTAATCTAGCAGGCTTTTTCCAGCTTTTCCAATAGTCTTGCTCTGATGCTGCTGCTGAGGCTGTAAGAGAAGAAAAGCTCTGTTGAGATTGCTACTGCTCGAGTGTCCTAATTATAATATTCTTATCATGCAAATCCTAAGGGAGCAACCAGAAAAGACAGTTATATCTTTTCTCTTAAACATTGTGTGAAGTATGAGATTCTTTCTTTTTAAATTTTCTGATGTATTTTTTTTTCTATTTTAACGAGAGAGAAAAAAAAGAAGACAAAATTACTAAAAACAATAGACATTTATACAGTTGTAACGGCTGATGTAATACTTAAATTAATTCCACTGATAAATATAAAGTTTAATACTTTATGTAATTATATATTATATATAACTAATGTGTAAGAATATTAACTATTACGAGGTCTACCATGCAGGATGAAAATATTAAAATATGGATTTTTGTTATTTTAATCGCTTCTTCGCTTGTTTCTTTTTCTATATATGTTCCACCTCAATATTGATTTTTTTTATATGCATTCAACAATAATTTATAAACAAAATAATTTGTTAATATGATTTTCAAGTTTAATTGTTTCTATTTTAATTAACTATGTTCAATTTTTTATTTTAACATATTTTTATGTTTTATGTTAATTCGTTATATATGACTATACTTGACATGTTCTACATTATATGCTGCATTTTTATGACTGTAATCAAAAGATTAAAATAAACATATTTTATTCTATTCTAAGAGACCTATAAAATTTTATATAGAATTAAAAGATATTATAATATCGAACTATATAATTATTTCAGGTATTTTGCGAAGATTTAAAATTATTGTGTGTTTATTTCATGGCCCGCTACCCTCAAGAAAAAAAAGGAAACGCCCTTCTGATTTGCAGTATAGTTTTACTACGAACCTTCAGCAATAAAAATAATTTAATTACTTGCAAGTGAGTCTCACGTACGTATACTGTCATTAAACTGCGAGTACATGCAGTTGACCGTTGTTGATTTGACACGGCGGGGAGTTCAAAGTGTGACAATCTCATTAATTCAATACCCGATCTCAATAATTTCGCAATGATCACGTGCCGACACCAACCTCTGTATATTAATGACAAGAGAGACAATTTTTATCTTCTCACACTTCGATTTGATGAAATTCTCATTTCTACATGATCCTAATAAAAAAAAAGGAGAGAAAAAAATGTGTATATGAATAATTTAAAAAAATAAAAATCATCAATAGAAATTGCACGCGTTTAAAAATTTTAACCACGCCTATAATTGAAAACCATAAAGATTTCATGGTGTTGCATTAAATAATATAATCACATATAATATGAAAGCGTAAAGAGACAAACAAATAAACATCATATGGTGATATTTTAAACAATACCGTATATTACATGTCACGCGCTGTATCCTCATTTCTCATTTAGTTTATAATCTATTCTACAAATGCCAGATAATACTACCTATTAAAAAATATATATATATAATATATATCCCACAGACTACTATGCTTCGTGTTGGTACATATGATTTTGAAATATAATGTGACCATTATATCTATTGATGTTAACCGCCGATAATCATACGATGTCATATAGAATTTTGTATTTTGTCACCACGTGAATTCTAATTTAATATGTTTTGACTGATAGATCAAGCAATCGGTTTAATGAAATCATTTGTATTTGTGATAGCAAGCGAAAAATTTAACACCCAAAATAGAAAAAAAAGTCAAATAATATAATAGAATATAGAGGGTGTATTCTATAATTTTTTGTTATTAGACCCCCCTTTGAGATTTACCGCCTTTTTCCCACCATTAAAATAATATGGATTAATTTTATTACTTGAAAAAATAAATAAATAAAAATATTTCAAATAGGACAACAAAATAAATATCGTAAATAGTACCATTATATGAGGGTATATCAAAATCACTTAATTTAGATATATCTGTAAATTTATATTAATATCTCTGATTAAATAAACAAAAAATATGAAATTTCTCCTCCCTCTCAGAAAGGTTATGATAAAGCTGTGCGCATTGAAGCATGAAATGTGTGCTTATTAAAAAAGTATGCCCCCTCCTCATGGATAACATTGACTTATCGCATTGCGGAGTTAACCACGCAGGGGTCTCTCGTCACAAAAGTGGTTATGACGGCAGGGCGGAGCTGCCTTGTTGTGGTTGTTGCACCACCAAATTAGCTCAAATTTGTGGAGAGCCACGCAGGCTTGTGTTTGACATGTCTGTCATGATCGCAGACAAAACAATATGATCATCTATGGACTATTATCAATTGTAAAGGCGGACAACAAATAAAAAAATATTATAGAAATTATAATAAAATATGATTTTATTATTGTATTATATAATTATATGAAGAAAGGCAGCTAAAATATAATTGCAATAGGTTTTGGTATATATTGTTCTATTGTAAGAATAGTACAATGTTAGGAACCTCTGGAAATTTAACATTAATTGTTCATTTTTTTGTTACAGCATACAGTTGAAATATGTATTATTAATAATAAATTATGAAATTAAATACTTTAATATACAGCTGTAGTGCCTCCTTTTGTCCTAAGTAAATGTCCTACAGTGAGTGTGGGAGTGAATGAGAGAGAGAGAGAGAGAGAGAGAGAGAGAGAGAGAGAGAGAGAGAGAGAGAGAGAGAGAGAGAGAGAGAGAGAGACTAATAAAACACCCTGAGAGTGTTATAACGTTAATAATTCACTGCATGATTTTTTTTTTGTAATATTGTTTGATATAACTGGAAGCAGAAGCTTTAGAAGAGAATTTTGGACACCTAATTTGTCAGGTTATGGTTATTTTTGTGCTCGCTAGTTCGCACTTTGTTGTTAGGTTGCGTCTCCGTGGGAGGGGCTCCTTTCTCGCATGGAGTGTGCCGGCGTGAGCCAGCAGACCGGCCGCCGGTGCGTGGGACCCCGCGGGGACACCTCTCTCTGGCGGGTCATGACCCCACCCCCCGTCTCGCACATGCCAGCTAACCAGCTCCTTAGCAGACCCATTTGTAGGTGTCAAGGATACCACTAGCTAGGGTGGAGCACACACTGTTGTTGTACGATGACACATAGCCTCTCTCTCTCTCTTTCTTTCTCCTGGCCAGTTTTATCTGTACATGCTATGATGTGGTCTCTGCAACATTTCAACATATTGTTAACTATAAGTCATCCTTATATGATATATTTTTTATATACATATACGACAAATTATAAAACATAAAAACGATGTAAATTTTAAATTACATTGAATGAGTTTTGGATAACATTTTGTTAAATTTTTCATATAATATAGAGTTGTTATGTTTTCATATCTGCATGTTATTTATATCTGCATGTTATTTATATTTATGTGGATTACTAAACTTAGAAATGTGTAGTGATTAGTAAGTGTATGAAATATTTATATTATACGTATCTTTGATTATTCATAATTAATTATAATTCAAGTAATGATTCTTACGCCAGTGATAAATTTTTAATATATTAAAAAGATAATAAGATATGAAATACAGATATTGTATAAGATTAATATTGTTGATTGCTAGGCAGATCTCTTTCGGGAACTCCGTGGCGGGTGTTGTTCTTCTCCTGGTGTGTTTCTTCTCCGTTGGTCTTGCGACGTTTCGCCTCGCATGTTCGAGGCATCTTCAGGCGACTGATCCGGGTATGGTGTTGTGCTCCGTACACCATACCCGGATCAGTCGCCTGAAGATGCCTCGAACATGCGAGGCGAAACGTCGCAAGACCAACGGAGAAGAAACACACCAGGAGAAGAACAACACCCGCCACGGAGTTCCCGAAAGAGATCTGCCTAGCAATCAACATTTATCGCATCGTGAAAACCTACATCAATACAAGATTAATATTGTGTTTATATTCAGATTGTATTGTATGTATGGTTGAAAGTAATTAAAACTGTGACAATATTTCAAGCATACAATATTTATATATTATAGAGAGACAATTTTTACCTTAAATGTTCAATGTATTTTGATTAACTTCATAAAGTTCATTTTCCATCATGTAGAAATAATTTGGAATCGATGTAATATACATATTTTTTTTTACAGGGCACCGTGGCTCAATTTATTTCCTAATAATTTTCACTGTATTGTCACATTATAACCAGTTAGAATAATTACCAAATTTATGTTTTATTTATTTATTTATTTATTTTTTTTTTTACAAAATTTTAAAAAAAATTGAATAAAAAATATATTTTGTTGAATGAATGATTGGTTTGTATTTTTGGGCAATTGACACATTTTGGTCATGTATGCCCCCAAAATATATTTTGTGTTTTTGCTATAAATATACGGTACTTTCCATACTAATATAAACTTAATTATTGAGAAGTTAAAATAATGGGCATCTGCATGATTTTGTATCTATTGTGAGTAATTTTGATCATAATATTTTTTTGGTTGAAAAATTGTTATTATTTTTTAATTAACTTTAACCAGTGGAATGCCTATACTATATACATATACAGCTGACTTAATAAAAAAAATATGCAACTCAGAATGTAATATTATATAATACCCACATGCAAGGTAAAAAAATAATCTGAAAACATTGTTACCTAAACTGTAACATCAAAATTAATGGTGTAAATTGTGCGTATATTAAAGTAAGATCAACATCAATAAAAAGGGTTATGCATGTACAGTTTTTAAAGTTAAAAATTGGAATACATGCATTAGAATCTTACCTATGAATTCCAATTTTTAACTTTAAGAACTGTACAAAATATAAGCTTATATTAAAAACATTTTCATTTCATCAGTGATTCTTAAATATAATTATTGTTTCATAATTATCTGTAAATAATTATCTCTCTTGCAGTCTCTAAAATTTAACTAATAATACGTAATTACAATTTTTCATATAAATTAACCACTAAATATTGAATGACATTATGTTTGCGTGTATGACATATGGAAAATGTAGACTCCAACATATTATATTATATAGGATGTTCTGTGAGCAGTATAATGAAGTTATAAACATTAGGCATTCATGCGGTGTTATTGGCCGTCCTGATGCTGGCTGCCACTTTGTGCTTGCATGCTAATCAATTAGTGCACATCTATCAGCCATCAGCGGCCCATTACACCAATCAATAACATTGCTGGGGACTCAATGTATATAGGTGTAGCGTAGCTACAAATATAATAATGTGTACAATTCTGAATATATATCTGTATACTGTGTTATAGGACCAATTATTCTCTGTACATCATCATGCTTTGAAACATTTCCAAATTGATATTAGTGTTACGTTTAATGAGGATTTATAACTGAGTAATATGAATTACTGAGTATATGCTGCCATGTGTTGTTTTATATCGTGTTTTTTTTTAATCTCTCTTTGATGCTTCTTTCTTGTTGTTAATGTTGTGATATCAATTGAACAATTCTGAAATTTATATAATTTTCTATATTATACGAATATTACAAAGCTGTTCACGAAATATAAAAACGACACTAAATAGGTGTACATTATATGATAAATATATTATATAAGTATATATATATATATTGAATTAATTCTATAGTCATAATCATATAATTATATACAGAATGATAACATGCCAAGAATTTCAAATGGTAAAATTTCTTCATTTTAAAGGAATGTATTAATCATACAACAACACAATATTTTGAAGCTTTACGGATTATTAATAACAAATGAGGAAAGGCATAAAATTTAATGATGCGAGGCTATATAGTAATTATTAAATTCATTTTTTTTATTTAAAATTTGTTTATTTGCTTTTATTTTTCAGTTAAATTAATACACTGCATGTAAGAGTATAAAGATTTTATGATCCATTATATGCTTTTGCCAGAACGTAGTAATTAATCAATGATGTAGGTTGCAAATATTTATTTATTATAATATTTATTCGAACAACTGGCTGTGTATATATATTATACCCATCAACATGGATTACGTCCAAAAATATAAAACTATATAACAACAACATTGCTTAACAATCGTTTCCATATAATGCACTAGATTGACTAACATTTTAACATGAATCATTTCATTGGCTTATTGTTGCAATATGATCACAGTTTTATTATGCATGGATGTACGTCTCTTCCATAGCAATGAAGGTTATACAACAAAGGTCACTTACCTAACTTACCTGGACATCGTAACGACTTTTACCGTATTAAAGATTTTACGTAAAATTTAATTTTATATTATAGATATTTCTGGATCATTTGAAATTTTAATACGTTCAACTTTTATATTCTTACGATAGGTCATGTATGTTGTAATTGCACTTTATTGCACGTTGAATGCATAATTGATTGATTGACAACTTGAGGTCATCGCCATGCACAAGCTGTCACGTGGCTTTGTAATGCAACTACCTCATTACTGTGAACTTCCACAATGTGTATGCTTATATATTTTATATATTAGAGATTGAGAATGTATTTAATATCCATGTTTATTTTGAGAAACATATTTAAATTAATATTTTTATAGTATATGTAACATACTTTCAATGATATATATTTATATATAAATTATACATCTGTTTTACATGTAGGTAAAATTTTTATATGCCAAGCACAATTGAAACAAACCTTGATATTGGGCAGTTTATTCCTTAACACGAGAAGTCGTATTTGCAATTCCAAATTTGTTTATGAGATGAAGGTATAATATTATATTATATATGCATGCATTACAGCTTTATTTTTAGTTGGTTTCGTATTTGTGTACTTGTTTCTGTGTACACATTATAGCTACAATCATTTTATCAATTAATCTTGGATTTTCTGCAGCACAGACATTAATATTATGTTTATCTTGAATGCACATTGTAGAACAATTTAAATCATTATATCACGAATTAAATAATTTTTGTTTGTTTGATTGCATGAAATTCTATATAAGCAAATAAAAAAAGTTAGCTGGTATACCATCAAAGTAAAGTAATAAATTTTACAGTTTGGTCAAATGTGGTATGAATATTATTAAAATTATTTTATTTATATAAAAAATATGTTATTGATTACTCACGACGCTGATAAACTATACAAAAACATCCAAAATTTTCTCTCCGCTATAACTGAGAAAGCGTCCCTGAGGAGGTCTTGCTGTCTCACGATATAAGGGTCACGTCGCGGCGGTGAGACAACGGAAGGTTCTCCGACGGGAGTCAGCGAGCAAGCACGCGGCCCGACCTTCCTCGGCTCCCATGGCCCACCAAGTACGTGTCATTGTCTTACCCGTGACCTGGCCCTCTTCCGCCCGCCCTTTTGTTACTGTGACACGCACGCACGCAACCATATGGCTATAGCGAAATGTGATGGTGCATTAATTGGTGTTCATTCAGGAGTCCATCTACACTGCAAAAACAACTAAATACCAAAGGCATTGAGAATCTCCACAATCACTTTTACATCACCAAAAGTGTTTAGCTTCTCAATGCTTTTATTGTTTACGGTCTTCATACCTGTTGTAAAAAGCTAAAAACTGATCACCAATCTAACTACTCGCCAGCTTAACTTCGGTAATCACTTTCGATCATACCCTTACCACTGCACTGCTAATGCTTTCTTAGTAGGAAGAGTATTATTGAGGTATATAAAATAAATAAGAGCTATGGTGAAATGACAAGGGTTCATTTTAATTCAAGGTTATACAAATTTCAACCCTAGGGTAAAATTTGATGGCGGTTCTAATGGTGACCCTTAAATTTGCGACCCTTTGACCCTTAAGGGTCAAAAGACCCTTAAATTTTTTTTTCGTGAAAAATTGCGAAATTGACATTAGCAATGTCCTTAATTAACTTTAGAGCTCTTATTTACGCATTTTAAGGGTCGACCCTTGGGGTCAAACAGGGGTCATTTTTTAAAAGTATACAAATATTTATAACAAAATTTGTCAAAAACTGTGAGGATTATGGATTTAGCATTGGCTTTAATTGATTCAGTAAGAATAATGACCCTCTAAGGGTCGACCCCTAAAATATATTACGATCTATTCCGCATATAATACTTCTAAATGCTATTAACATGCAATTTCTGAATGCTAATTCTATTAACAAAAATCTAATGTTTAAAACGTTAGTTTTTAAATAGTAAAAACAGTGATTAAATAGCAAAGACATTTAGCTATTTTTCTAAATACTTTTAACGTTCAGTAAATGTTAAAAGCATGGAGGGTCTGAATACCGATTTTTTGCAGTGTAACACGCAACTTTGTTACCAGGGTCATTCTTAATATGTATATATAAACTACAAGGGGATGGTAACCAAAATAGTTAAAAGGCCATGAATGTATTCAAAGAGAGAGAGAGAGAGAGAATTTATCATATTTTCCATCAATTTATTTATAAATAATGCAATATTGTTATATTAAAATGTTATAGCTTGCCGGTTTATAATATTACCGAATTTTATTGTTTTGTGATGACACAGATATCGTTATACCATGTCTTGTCCTAGAAAACAATAAGCATTTGATCATATAACATCAGTTCATTGGTGAAGCAATGATTTATTCTAATTGATTTTATTCTCATACAATTTAAATTAAATAATCTAAAAAGAGAAACTAAACTTGATATCACGTAATTCTCGCTATATAAGATCAAAGGCTATAAGTTCAACGAGGAGCTTTAGTGTATGTACGATTGTCGACCGGTGCTCATGTAACAGAGCAAAGTGGTGGGTGGTTTTTCAGGGGAGGTCACGGTGATTTGAACGCCAGGTAATGAGGCTTGACCATCAGAGGAGGAGTCTTGTCGTACCAATAGCGAGTACTGGTTCAGCGCGAGGATTGGCCTGACTCACTCACCTGACTCCGCCCGGGCCCAGCATCCATCTTGTGTCCTGTCATCTCGGGACAAGCTGCCCTCTCGCGGCCGCACAGCACACCCCTGCAACAACCTGTCTAATAAGGTCACCTTGTGCCTACCTGCATACTAGCTCTCTTTCTCTCTCTCCCGATTGATATTCCATTCAACAAGGAATATAGCACATGTTTTAGAATATGATGCCAAACGTTAGAAATATTAAATTCAAAACACTAACATTTTTTTACACAAATAAGTATTTTACAAAACAAACATGACATTTTCTTCAATAATAAAAACAACATTTATTTAACAACTGAAAAGTAAATTCAAAGTCAAAACGTGTATAAAGTTTCCAAGTCAAATTTACTGTAAAAAAATACACCTTTCAATACTTTTGAACTTGAGATTGATATTTAATACAACTGTGACTTTGCTATTATAATGTTAATTTTTTTTAAGCGGTCAGCTGACATTCAATGACAAGAAACGAACACACAGTGGAGTATTGTCCTCAATTTTTTTTATTGCAGAAATGGATAGAGGGTGAAAAGTTATGCTACCCTGATTTTTTTCAGATTTGTTAGAGCCCGGGAAGTATTTTTAAAAAATTATTGAAAGTCCTATTTGTGACGTCACGTCCTATCTTTTTCTTAATGAGCGGCGTCTCGTGACGTCACAAAAAGAACTTTCAATAATTTTTTTAAAAATAGTTCCCGGGCTCTAAAAAATCTGAAAAAAATCAGGGTAGCATAACTTTGCACCTTCTATCCATTTCTGCAATAAAAAATTTTGAGGTCAATACTCCGTTCTTGTCCTAAATTGGAATTATTATGTAATGTACACCTTCGGACAGTACAAGCGTTACCCAAAAGACAATTAAAGAAATGCAAGTTTGCAAGACTCGATTTATCATTACCCCCCCTCAATAATTAAGTTCACCACTCATCCATATTATAGACGTGTGATAACCTTGCATGATAACGCTCATAAACAGAGCACCAGAGGCTACGTTCGTGCTTATAAAATAAATTCTGTAATATTGATGCATAACTATATTTACTGTTATTTTTTTTTTAAATTTTGTACAAATGACGATGTGATTGACTCCTAGTTAAGAAAAGGGTGCCTTATTGGTACTTCCCCCTCCTTCCCAGGCCCCCGTGAAGTGTTCTCTGGTCACGCAGCTCTGTACCCCGGGCGTGATGTCGCGTCACGGCTGTCTGTCTGCCCGCCAGACCGACGTCGTCGTCTGCAGAAGCACGTGACTCGTGGACGGAAGGCGTTCGTCATCTGTCACCCTTCACGGCCAACCCTCCACCTCCAAACGTCTGTCCAAATCTACAACGTAGAGTCATGAACCAAGACCTCTCGCACACAAAAAAATTGTCATATTATTGATAACATGATGTTATATATTGAATTTGTACATGGTGTAGATTATTGATGCGGGTTATAATTGTACAAAAGTTTCAAAATTATTATTATTTTTTAAATTACAATTTTAAAAACTATTATAAATAGTATAGTCAATTGCTTAAAGCTATTTCAATTTTTAAATTTCAAAATTTCAGGCTAAAAGTTTGCTAAAACGCAGTATTTTATTTATACATAATATACTTAACAATAATATTATCATATATTTTAAGATAGTTAATGATTTAACGTCGGAATTGACAAATTAATACAGAAATTATTATACTTTGATAAGCAATTAATTTTAAAATAAATTATTATTTTTAATTCCAATATAATATAATAAAAATATATATTTAAAACTTGTCTGAAGTTGTACCACTTCCATGTACCATTTCAGGCTATAAAAATATTTAAAGTTAGTACCATTCCTCGAAAACCATCATCAAATGTCAATCAGTAAAAAAATGCATTTAATAAAATTGTAAAACAAGGTTTTAAATTATTATTGTTAAATAAAACATTCAATGCCATTGCTATACTGCATAAGCAGACGTGATTTGTACAATATATTAAACGAAGCCTGATACAGAGTTATACATAATAATAAAATTAATACATGCAACAATCACATTAAAATAATATTAAATTACATTGACACACGATACATATTTGAAAAAAAAAAAAGCTCAATAAAATAGCAATATTGTATTAATATCATTCTATACATTTTTATTACATAATTATTTATTTATAACATTATCAAATAAATTACATTTTATTTGTATTATTTAATCGAACCCAGTACTATAAAATTTATAACTTATTTACATCCTATAAGAAAAAAAAAAGAGAACATATATCATTATAAATACACATAAATATAAGATCCTTGTATATTGTATAGTTATGCTAATATATTTCTTATTATATATTATAATATAGCTAGTTCATAATAACTAATTACAGTAATTTTGAAGCGTTGAGATGATATTAAAGTGCTTGTTAACCACACATAAGCCAACTAGATGAAGATTCTTTCACCTGAGTGTGATTGCAGGTAGGACACACCTGCATGAGAGGGCGTGATGACGTCACACGTGACAAAAGAAAAGCAGGTCTCATTAGAATACGTGATAGTCTCTACACGGAGGTGTCATTGTCACGATAATTGTCACCTTTGCCAGACTATATGTAATATGCTCAGCTGCATTATTAACTAGCTGTAATTTAATACTGTTGTTGCATATCATATTGTTGTATAATTGAGATGCAGTTTTTTTTTATTGTCATGCATTATTTTTAGATCACATATATACTCGTATTTTAATTATATGTAGTTTTAAAGCTATTAACAAATAAAATATTGAAATATTTTGTTTGTTAATTTCGAGTTTAATGCAATTAATAATTTTCTAAGTAATTTGTAATAATGCTGTTAAGAGTAGTTTTTTTATATTGTTTTTACTAAAATCATAAAATATTTTAAATAAAAAAATAAATATATAAAATCTTCTTTATTGAGGGCATTTTATACTGTACATACTTATAAAATGTTTTTTAATAATAAAATATCTTCTTTATATTATAAACAAGCAAAAAAATTAAACGCATTTATTTATATAATTACTTATTAATAGGTTGCTTTTGACATATGCACTGTATAATATCATGAATGCATTTATTAAAGTCTTGCTTTTATTAAATGTTTAACAGTCTGAATTCATTTAAGACGCAAAACCGGACAGTTGCACTTTCTACCGAATGCATTTACATATTATATGCTTTAATTAGTCATAAAATCTTAATCATAATTATTATTTAGTAGAACTGTCATATTTCTTGGTGTTCTGAGTTTTTAGAACACATGCAGAATAAATTTAATCAAAAGACGATACAAAAAATTATCTAAATTAAATTGTCCTTCGAATTCTTAATATTTTGTTTTACTTACTCAATTGCTTCAAAAAGTCAAACATTACATATCGTAATATTATTAGGCAAACATGTGCAATATTGTAATATTTCAAAGCAACATACTTTCCTACTGTGTTAACACACTTCAAATATTATCTTAATGTAAAAGTTTCCTCATAAAACACCCGTCATAAGCTCTCTCACGCTATTACGCCGTGGCTATACAGACGGTTAAACTTTGATCTTACTCGATAACAATTTTTAAAAAGCAACATTTTAAATTTTTGATTCATTCTTGTATAAAAAAACATAAAAAAAGTTTTAAGTTTCCTCCGGAAACGATTAAAGTGTTTTTCTGTTGGTTACTTGCGGGCTTTGGTTCGACTCTGGACGGACTATATGAGAAAGACTCAATCCCCGGGGCTAGCAGCTCCCGAGTAAATTATTATTATAAACACTATACTTTAAAATCAAATATATATGCGCTTCACTTTATGGGATTTACATACTTTTGGAGAGCTTACCTGTTTTAAAAATTTTAATAAAATGCCACACACAATGCTTTTTTATGAGCATCTGGCAAATTGCAACCAAATTACAAATTATTTTTGTTGTTTACCTATAGATTAAAGAATCATTCAGTCTTATTAAAGAGCATTATTTTATAAGAATTTTAACTTGTTTAAAAATTAATAGCTATTATAAAATTCGTTTTTATTCTTAAAATGAGATGTTTATGTTTTCAATTATAATTTGATGGTAAAAATTACAAAATTAATTGTAACTTGGTGACAGTAACATTTTAATTAAAATGTAATTTAATGTTGAAATTCCACTTCCAAGTGTGCCGTAAACAAACGTTTTTATTAACTTGTAATATTGTACGGTTATTATAAAGCTTGACAAGTTAATTATAAGCCCAATTAGAAAATACAATTATTTATTCTGAAGTGTGAACTAGAATTTTATTTCATAAAATTACATTTAATTCTATTATAAATTCTATTTTTATTCAAATTTAGAGAAATTACGATAAAATTTGACTGTGATGTTTAAATATTTCATAACATGATCGAGACATACATGTGTAAATAATTAGCTTGCATTTATTTGTGAAACTAATTGGCAATCCAAGCATTATTCATAAAAGAGAAAAAAATGCAATGAAGTATTAAAAATGTTTGTCAAGTTTTCTTTTTTTTTCTCGTGTACTTTTTTGTATTTTTTTACAAATTCTTTACTTATTAACGGGTTCTGTACGTAATTAGATGAGTTCCGGACTAATTATGTCGATTGAGTAATGTAATAAAAACGCTGAAGACTTATGTACTTTTAAGACTTATTAAACATAATATAATTATGTATATTTATATACAGTATAATCAGTATATTATATGGTTATAAGTTATAAAATTAAATAAATACTCGTTTTAGTGCATATATTAAAAAAAAAAAAATGAATGCGCACATAAATATGTAAATAATTTTTTATTTTCATATGTGTAATTAGTAATTAAGCTAATTTCATAAATTTATGAATAGAATGAATTATTATTGCAAATAACAATAGCATGTAAATTATTGTCAGATATCTTTTTGTTATACCTCTAAACATGCTATTACGAATAGGCACACATATAGTGTTTAAGTATTAATTTATAATTAAAAATAATTAAAAGACATCATCGTCACATGCAGATTATTTCACTCCGATTTGGAGGAGATGAAAGGCATACAAAATCTGAAAAAAAAAAATGTACATTTATAATACAACAAGTTTCCGATTTTAACTAATAAAGTATACCATAAAGGGGTACATGCAGTGTAATTATATAATAATTATTGCAATAAATATATTTTAGCTACTTGTTTTTACAAGTATTCACAAACCCCAAAAAAAAGTACAATTACCATTTAATAGAATATGTTACACTATCAGCAACAATTGATGGACATGTAATGTAGTAGCTACTGTAAAATGTTAATAACATCCTTTGCCTGAAGCCTAATATTATGAATGGATTTAATTCTAATATACAAAATTTTATATACAACATAGTTTTTCTCTTAGAGAATGGGATAGGTTTAAAATATAGCAGTGTAGGAGTCGAAGATGTTATTTTTTATATTTAAGATAAAAATCTAATACTAAAGGTAGAGGTATGGTATTAAAGCCGGTGTCTTTAAGTGGCAGGTTTGAAACATATTTTTATTTATGAATAACACTGGTAGCCGATAATGCTAGGAGCGACAATAATATTAGCTTAAGGCAAATTAGACTCCCACCTCGATTTGTTCGATAAAAAAATTATTTTTCTCTCTTGAATATTATATAGCTCTTAAAAGTGATTATATTTTTTTCCAACATAATAATCATTCTATTCGTTTAATCATCATCTCTCAAACTATTTTATTGCCTTAAGCCATGTATGTTTTTTTTTTAAATATATATTTTTTATTATTCTCTTTATGGGGTTATGTTTATAATTATATACTTGATGTTATTTCTCGTTTATACGCTCTTTACACTGATGGTTGTTGTGGATGCATATAAGCTTTATAGACGTAATAATAACATAGAAAAATAATGTATCTGCCAATATTATGTAAATTTATTATTATAAATATCAAGAAAATGATTGATTTATATCAATTTATAAGATTTATTGGAATAATTTAATTGAAGGATTGATTTGTCATAGTATGTAATGAGAAAAAAATACATCAGTGAGTACATCAGTGATGTATTAATTTTGACTGGTGTTGTACAATATAAAGTGTATGTATTATGGTAAACGATGAAATAACTTACCAATAAAAAAAAAAATGTCAAGCTTGTCATGTTAAAATCACAGACTAATTTTATACTTTAATAAGATGTTATTTTTTTTATATTGTTTCATGAATTTTTATTACATTTAATGTATCCTGTTTTACAGTTTCAAAATAGTATAATAATTTTTTAAAAGCGTTACTTACCAATTATATTAGCTTAATTATACTATTAGTAAATAATGGTTTAAGACAAATTTTTAATAAGAAAAAAAAAAAAAAAAAAAAAAAAAAAAAAAAAAAAAAAGAAAGAGTTATACTCGATCTATAAAACAATAGTTTAAATACGAAATGTATAATATATACGATATTATTTTAAAATAAGTTTTTATTTATTGAATTATTATTATAGTTGGTATATTAAAATGTATAAAAATAAATAATATGATTATATCAGTGATAATATGTTAAAAAAACATTATAAATTTTAATGTAAATATTTAATTTCTAAAGTATTTTTTTCAACTAGTTTTATTTAATGTCCAATAAATTATCTAAATTAAAATCATATTCATTACTGCAAGTGTTAATGACCACATGTATATATGTAAATTAATGAAGATTTATAAATGAATAATATTATAAAATTCCTTGACAAACTAACACGAATCGTTTTATTAGCTGTTAATGGTACAATTTGCAATAAATGTATATTATTATTATTAGCAAAGACATTGAGAATCCATCTATGGCAAATAATTAACAACTTCATGTGTACTGTTATGATAATACTAGATCAATTTTAAAAACACAACATTTGCATTAATTATAATACTATATATACAAACTTGTTTATTGATTTGAATAATAAAAATATTACATTGGTATTAAAAAAAATGTTTTAGACAATGTCAATATATATAAGAATATATATTTTTTTAAATACGGTGTAACATGCGCAAATTTATTTTTTTCTTCGTGCACTCGTCTCATCGTCTTGGAAAATTTGCCACTTGCAGCCGCCCTATGCCCGCCCTATGCCCCTATGACCATGCCCTATGTTATTCTTACGGGGCATGGTGATTAACAAGGCCACAAAAAGGAATTTTCCGAGGCGATGACTGTAATTGTTTTTATTTTTTATTTTTTTTTTTTTGTATTTCTCATCAATTTCCTACATAAAATTGAATAGTCAAAAATATTAACGTAAACAGTAAACACTTTAATTTTATCATTGACTTTCATACTAATGGTCAATCAAAAAAATCCTCACATGCACAAAATCATAATTAACTACCATGATAATTTCTTTTCGATTTCACCATAAAAAATACCTCTATGAACATGAATGGTGACATTTTGTATTAAATCATAGTAATTTCGCTAACTACACGTTAACACGCTGTCCTGGTGTGTCCCCATCACCTGCTTGTCTAACCCCCCTGGTGACGACTGCTGAGGAGGACCGCCGCCCTGCTCCTCCACCTCCTGAGCACCAGTCTATAATAATCAGCCGGTTGGGCAGCATTCCCAAGCCACAAAACAGCAACTTCTAACTGCCACTCCCATATCTCTTGCTCTGAATCCTTTCATAAGAGAACTTGAGAGAGATTTTTTTTTGTTGTTGTTGCTGTAGGTCCATTCACTTTAAGACCATTCATTGTTCCTCCAAGAATGGTGAAGCAGCCACAAAGTGAGATGAGCATTCTCAAAACTTTTTTTTTTTTTTTTTAAGTCTTCGTTTGTAGATTTTAGTCAATGATTTTAGCTTACTCTAAACCATTTACAAACTCTTAAAAGTATTATCTTTTATGTATCAAATTAGAAATGTGAATTCTATTCTGTCTCTTATACTATTATTCATTTATTTAATGATGTTTAAAAATAAAAAATGTATAGTTATATAAGATTGATGTATGAATATACCTACTACACTTTTTTTTACCATGTATAATATATATTATGAATTATATTATATGTATGTACTGTAAAGTGATTATAACAAGCACACTTTTAATAGCTGTAGCTTCTTATGTTTTTTGCATGTACAACTTACATGCATAGAATTATTTTATTGGTTAAATATATATGGCAATAGTTATGACGTGTTACTCTATATATACTGTGGGTATTGTATTAGATTTATCGACGTGTTACTCTATATATACTGTGGGTATTGTATTAGATTTATCCAAGCCAGTAAATATTTTCAAATATTTATTGAAGTATATATATTATACATGTGACGTCATAGAAGCCAATTGCGTTTGGATTAAATAATGAAAATGATCATTTATTTATTTTATTTATTTATTTTATTATTTCACCCAAGGTACACACAGTATTACAAGTTGTGGGGTGGGGGTAGCAAGCAAGGCACTAGAAGCACCATATCACAAGTGGCTGCTAACCTACAAATTTATACCAATGCTATATATAGCATAAAATGCTAGAGTCAAAAACAAGCAAATTAATTAACTATTTTTAAGAATATAATAATTCTTAAGAGCAGAAGGAAACTGCTTAGCATCACTTTTCTTTACATTGCAGGGCAACTTATTCCATTCAGACACAGTCCTTATTAGAAAACCTTTTTTATATAACTCTAAACGAGCCTATGGTGGAATAAGACTAACAACACCATCTTGCCCTCTAATTTGACGCCCATTTTTAACAGTATCAGTAATATTCAAATCCACCTGACCTGTTCTACACTTATTGAAAAATAGGAGATCAACTATCTCAAATTGTTGACTTATCATGCAAGTTATCCACGATATATAATACTTATCCTTAAAATAAAGAATTTTTATTGGATTTTTTGTCGAAGAGTAGAATCACAGTTTTAGTAATTTTACTTCTTTCTTCAAATCTATAAGCGCAGGTGCGATTGTTGCATTATTATAATGTTCTATTATTTATAATGTTCTATATAAAATTTAGAATAATTTATAATATAATATATGTATGATTTTTATATGCTATTTTTCTTTTGCTAATTAGTCAATTGTAATAAAAAAGTGTAAAATTAAAACTAAATTATATATGACATGTATATAATATTTAAGGAATCTGTAAAATTATTATTATATTCTTTTTATTCATATTATATATTATTATAGAGATATTTGAAAATATTGTTTAACATACAGAACTTATTACTAATTTAAATAAAATTTAATTAAATTTTAGCAAGTGCTTTGAAGTTTATAAGCAAGCAAATAACCAAAAAAACAATTTAAAATAAATCACCACTCGAGTCCTCTCAAAATGATGTATACAGTTCTATTTAGATTAGAGCATTAAATTTTAAGAAATAATTTTATATACTTTGATGATATGATGTTATACCTTACTCGAATACATTATAATCTTGAATTATATCTTAAATATAAAATATCCATTGTGGCAAGCAAGCGGGCGACTTAAATAACCGTGATAGCATCGTTCTGCCTCCGCCTACTAGCGCTCCTCGTCCCGCTCGACATTGATCATATAGAGGCTCGAAATATTGGCCGCTACCGACCGCTCTATCTCATACAGCATCATCAGCATCTTTAATTTTTTTTATATCAAACCTTTTTTCTATATACATAATCTGCGTAGCTACCTGTCGATTATATACAAGCTGTTCAGAAATTGTTTCATGGTTAAAAAATGTGATGCCTTCTATTTTATATTTAACATCAGCGTTAGATAATTTGAGATGGCCCAAAATATGTTTTTAGAGGTATTCACTTTTGCAACACGAAGATTTAATTGGGATACATATGCACCTTCTCTATAATTTTATTTAATGAGTAAAAAAAAAAAAAAAAAAAACATTCCATGAACACCTGATGAATAAAGGTGTGTCTGAAACATTAAAATATAACATTTTTAATGTTGTAAAAAAAAATATATAATTTAAAATGTAATATAAAAATAATTGCAACTTTGATAATTAATTGATTGTAGTTATGATCACTTTTTTTAGTAAGTCAACCAAGCAAAACTTTTTATTGCTAATTTAAAGTGTTTGAAACCTTCTCTCTCTCTCTCTCTCTCTCTCTCTCTCTCTCTCTCTCTCTCTCTCTCTCTCTCTCTCTCTCTCTCTCTCTCTCTCTCTCTCTCTCTCTCTCTCTCTCTCTCTCTCTCTCTCTGTCTCTGTCTCTGTCTCTCTCACTCTCTCTCTGTCTCTCTCTCTCTCCCATCCTTTCTGTCTCTTTTTTCCATCATTTTTGTACCGTATCAAATTAGCACTTCACAACTTATGATATTGTAATTGTCCAGCAATGTTCAATGCAATTAACGAGCAGTAAAAACCTCGATTGTTCTTGGAATTAAGGAGATTCTGGCATCAATTTTATTATAATATTACAGGGTTGTTTCTTAACACTGATGAATGATGGGCAGCCACTTAATGCCTTGAAGCTTTCAAATATAATAACCAAATTTTTTCGATCATCATACAATTTGCAATAAAGCTATCTTAATATGCATTTTTTTCACCTTAATAATACGAAATGTAATTGAGTCTGTTAAACTGTTATATATATCATAATTATATATTATATAAGAAACATTTTATTGCAGCGTATTACATTATGCAGAGTTATAAAAAACGAGATTGTTCATTGGATTTATAAGTCAAACGTACAATTTTATGTAAAATGCACAGCATGTATATAAAAGAAAAATTAGTTAACTGAATTTGTTAATTAATGCATCCTTTCCCCACGTACAGATTTTTCTGATTGAAAATGTATGTAAACTCATGCATTTTACATAAATTAAATGCTTCTCTAATATTTATTAATTCATGACAATCATGACACCTGATGTTCATTAAACTTATTTTAATACTATGTAAAAAAAACAAGAACTATATATATATATATATATATATTCATTTTTATTGCTTTTCGATTGTACTATACATTAAAGCACATCATAATCAGTGTTATTTTATAATAGCAACCTCATGGTGTTTATCTACTATATTTAACATAATATATATTTATTTATTCTCAATGAGATTTATTACGTTCACTGAATGAGAGTATTAATAATTATTCATGAACAAAGAGCTGCCAATCAATATATAAAAATTAAACTTATAATAAAAATTTAACATAAATCATATGTTAACTCATCTCCAGTAAATCTACTGCTCTAACATTCTCCATCTCCAACCAACTATAACTACAATACACTTATGACGGGCATTGATCGGTGATGGTGCTCAGGCACGGTCGTGTATGTTGCTGACCTTGATGATGAGCGTGGTCCAGCGTCAGGGAGGCTGCGTGCACCTGTCTACCTCGCTGCTCGCACGTCCAACACCGGTAGCTACTGCTGGACGGTAGCCGCCAAACAGGCCGCCGTCGAGCCAACAATAGCGGCGGCGGAGGACGTAGCGGTGCTCTTTTTACCAGCGTCGTCGTGCAGCACTGTCACCATCACGGTGGAAGACACGAACGTGCACCATCGTCGTGTTCACCAACGTCGTGGTGCTGCTCGAGAACCACCGCTGAATTGTTGTAGTGCTGCTGGAGCTTTAATAAAATAACAATGAGAAATAATTTAATATTGAATAATATTGTAATTAAATACTTCATGTAAGGTCTTTAATATCTTCATTCAAGAAATTAATGTTTACTCATTAATGTTCTTATGAAGAATATTTTTGTGAAAGAGAAAAATATATATATAAAGATTTTTTAAAATAATATTAATTATTGATTCAAATTGAACGGGAGAAAACAGTTGTAACTGATTTTCCTTTGACCAGAAAATTATTTTTACATAATTATTTAAATATATTTAAATATTTTTTATGTTTGAAATTTGTCAAATAATTTCTTAGTATAAGAGGTAACATTATTACAATTTATATAATAGTATTTTTTATAGTGATAATATTATACTCTATTATAATAAAATATATATATATATATATATTGTAAAAATACATTATTTTTATATATATCTCTATTTCAATATTTTTAATTCAATCAGCATTTTTGTCAAAAAAGAAGTAGCAATAATTTTATTTTACTAATTTTACTATAATAGCTTTAAAAATTATTTTTCCCTAATTCCATAAAGTTCCTTTCTCTTCCTCGGACAGTCGAAACTTTATCCCCGCATGCCTGATTTGTTGATGTTGTAGCCTCAATAGAGACAATCTTAACTAAACGTAAAATTGTAAGTTCCGTGGAAATAATAGACGAAGAGAATTCAGATTGGTGATAACTAAAAAATATCAAAGTATATAAAAAAAATAATGATACAACCACCACACATTGACAACACTTGAAAGTCCTGAGGTGTCCATTGCACTAAAACTAATCAGACGACAATTTTTCCTTACGTATAAAAATTGCTATCACATTTACAGAAGCCGATCTTATAAAACGTCCCAGCAGATTGTTGCGAGCTTACTTTACGAGGTTGTGTGTAGGACGGTGATGAAGGAGGATAAGACTGGAAGCTGTGACCATTACACCGCAATTTGAGGCTGCGAGAGCAGATATAATAGCTATATGGCAGCAAATCGTTGCTCATACTCACTGCTGCTACCGTATCGTTCGTATATATCGCATTTGATCTGTGGTCGCTTCGGGCAAATCTCTTTAAATATTCATGTTCAAGTGCTACTGCTGAGCGCCTTCACTATTATAATATATTCTCATGTATTGTGGTGCCAATGTGTATAATAATAAAAAAAATAAACTAAACAATATTCGAGGATGAACATAGCATCAACATGCGATGTATGGATAAAAAATTGTATTATATAATTGCAACAAGTGACGCTGAATTTTTTTTAATGTAAAATAAAATATTTAATAATCTAATATTTGTGTAAGTCATGAGAAAATGTATAGAGAACATTTTAAAAAAATATTTTTTTTCGAATACATCATAGTTGATAACCAATCTGTGACGTTGCATTTCAAGACCCAAGGACTTTACAACATTTAGTATGATGGCAATCACATCAACTGAAAGCTGATTTATTATGGAAAAAATATTGTTATATTTTTATTTTTTATATGACTTCATCTACAATGTGGATAAAAATAGAACAAAATTAATTAATTAATTTTTTTAATTTATAAAATAGTTACAATTTTTCTACGTGTAACAGAAATTTGATAATTATTTATAATAGACTCATATGTTTATCTTAGAAGAATTTTAATTTATAAATCGTTAAGATTCCTTCAGCTCTCGGTGGTGCTCAGAATTTGAATTTCCCGCCTCGTCCTCACAATTTGTGTGCAGCGTGTGCAGAGGGTCCTGAAAGCCTGCGGCGTGGCCCGCCCTGTGATTACGACACAGATGGCAGTCCTGGCCGCCTCGATTAGCACGAGCGTTTATAATAATAAGGGAGCATATCCTCTTTCTCCTTACAGATTATTTCTGCTGGCAGGTATCCAGAACTTAATTTTTTATGTGACTAAAGTATATATTGAACTGGGTCTCTTTTATTTAAATATTTATTGATTGTAAATTTAATTTTAAACTTTATTTCTCAATCTACTGTATCCTTATTAATTTCTTGCATGCATCAAAAATGTTTACTTTTTTAAAATTAAATGGAATCATAATAAATTTACAAGCATTTTTTGAAGTATCAAAAATATTAACTGAGAGTATCCAAAATATCAAAATCACAAATTCAACACAAATTTGTTTGTGCTAACATAAAAAGATAATAAAGAAAACTGCTTATTTTCATGATTGTCAAATGATTAATTAAAATCTTTTACAGTTTTTAAAATCAACTCTGTAGGTAAATTTTTATTATCTTAATTGTGATGGTACTTGCATCATACAATCATTTCATCCCCCCCACCCCCCCCAAAAAAAAAAAGAAAGTCAGTCAGTAATATAAACATTAATTTTTTTCAGAGGATCGAGAACATATTATTAAAAACATAATTATATATATATATATCCATACAAAGATAATGCAATCCCTCATCGAAGGAAGCTGTAACTGCATGTTTTATGGAACTATATTACTAATTCACCATATATACGAACAGGATCCTTACATGCTAATTTTTTTTATATCTGCGCTATTTTAAAAAAGTATTATTTTTTATGAATACCCAGTACATTAAATAGTTGACAAATCTCATTATTTCCATTAAACCAAAGTAACTTTAAAAAAAAAAGTATGCTAAAAAATATTGCTAAAGAGTTCCTAAATAATAATAAAAAAAAAAATTATGGTATTATTATGACCATGAAACATATAAAAATTTTGAAGGTAAGATGGATAATTTTCTAACATATTCTTTATAATATACCTTTAGGGTATTAAATGCACGAGTTTTTAGAATATAAATATTATAAATAAAAAAAAAAAAAAAATGTTGGATATAAAAGATAGAGATCTTTTCTTGGCGGTACAATAAGCCAAACGTAGTATAGCTTCTGGCTTGTATTATATATATTATATATAACCGTGAGTGCCGACGCCGCTACTATATACCAACGTCGAAATTAAAGGTTCGAGTAGACATGAAAAGCGTGGAGGAACAGGCAGCAGTATGGAATAAGGATCTTGAGATACTCCTCGATTACTCGCTTACCTTGGTAACGCCTAAGGGGACTAATATACAACAGTCAAAGCCAAAATAGGAGATTATTATTTTTCTTCTTAGATATTATTACATATAATATTTTTACTTTTATAATAGTTCGTTGTACCAATCATAACCTTGTCATTTATAATAATGGTATTATATTTAATATAATATATATGCATAATAATTAACCTAAATATAACCATTTATGGACTTATGTTCATTTAACTAATAGCTCTGTTGTTATTTTATTTAAATTATAAAAATCAGATGGATGATTATTGATGAAAATTATTAATAAAAGTTATTCATTTATAATTTCTATATATTTAGAATAAAATATCATATATTTTACTGCAAGTTATATGAATTAGATAATAGGAGATTATTAAAAATCAATGTATAGAATAATATATAGATTATCCAGTCTGAACACCTCTATATTATTGTATATATAGAGAATATTAATTTGTTCTAATTACAATACTGAATTCAATTATAATTAACAAATTTCTTGATGCTACAAACCAGTTACTAAAATTAAATTTTTATATCGTGTTTTTCAATAATTTTTTACTGCATTATAAGGATATTTTAGATTTTTTTTTTAATTTTATCGTCAGTTCAAAATCACTTGAAGTTCAACCAAGTAAAATGGTTTGCTTGTACATGAACTTTAAAATATACATGACTCTGACGTCACACATAACTGACATTAACTGACATTAAATTGATTTTCAAAGTGTTGAATGTGAAATATTCATGAAGTGATAATTCAGATAATTAATAAAAATTTAATGTGTATAATACTATAATACATATTTTTTTTATAATTGCAATAGACTACTTGCAAAACTTTGTATATATGTTGTAGCAAAAGTAAACAAACTCGTCCACCCAGTGTATTGTTGTTGTTGATTATGTGTGTCCATTTCGCTTATTATACATTGCATGGACCTTATGGGAATTTTACGATTTTCGCATACACATTTCAATATATGACAAATTTTTTAAGGTAGAATTGTTCAAATTAATATATCACCGGAATCTGCAGTTTTTGTCCATTTATGCCCCTGAAATGTGAATCGGAAGAATTTTTCTTTTATTTCAATATTTTAATTTTCATACGACACCAAATTACCTAATTTATTTATTTATTTATTTATTTTTATTTTGGAACTTCTTTTTGGTTGTACAAGACAAACATATGTTCAAGTCAAAATTGGACAAAATACAACATAAAAACATCAAACTTAAACACATTTACATAAGTTATTTAACACTATCAAACACAATCACTGACAATAATAATAAAAACAAAATACAAGCCAAAGTCACCATTAATACTGATAAATTTTAGTTTATGTGGAACATATATATATATACACATATATATATACATATACATACATACATATATATACATACATACATACACATACACACACACATACACACATATATATATATATATATACATACACATACACATATACACACACATACATATATGTATATATACATATACATACATATATATATATCAGTCAATACAATGTATATGTAAATTTATAATTTTGTTTATTTTATAATCCTGATAATACTTTTTCAGACATTTTATTACTCTCAAAAGCTTTAATAGAGTAAAACTCTTTATTGATCAATACATTCTTTAATTTTGTGCGAAAAAGTTTACTGGTTTTTATTTCTTTCAAACATGCTGGTAAAAATTCATAAAATTTTGCTGTTTGATACATTGCACAGTTTTTGAAAAATTGTGTGTTATGTCTTTCAGTAACTACATTCGATTTATTCCTAGTATTATAGTCATGATAGCCATCATTCTGAACATAAAAATTTGGATGATTTTTTTTGAATGAGGCACAATTTAAAATATAAATGCAAGGGACAGTTAACATTTTATTAGCCTTAAAATGTGAAACACACGACTGTCCTTTTGGTATTCTTAAAATCGTTCTAAGTGCTCTCTTTTGCAAAACAAAACATCGATTCAATAGTTCCGATTTACATCCCCAATTTATTATGCCATATGCCAAATGTGGATAAACATACGCATAATATATGGTTAGCAAGGTTTCATGAGATACATGATTCCTGATTGTATATAACATAAAATTGGCCGAATTTATCTTCTTACAAATCGCATTTACATGTAAAGACCAATCCAAACTTTCATTAATGTGTAGACCAAGAAACTTAACAGACTCTGCTCTTTTAATTGTTTTCCCGGCTAATTGCAACAAATAACTATTCAAAGGGATTTGTCTAGGGGAATGAAATTGGATGTATTCGGTTTTAGTTGAATTTAATATTAGCTTATTATTTGTACACCATGTATGTACCTCTTCAATAGTAAGTTTAATCTTACGAATTAATTCATCTTCGGCTTCTGCTGTGATTATAGCTGTAATATCATCAGCATACTTTACTAATACCGCATTCTTGACATGATCTGATAAGTCATTTGTTCCTGTATTAAACAATGTGGCTGACATTTTTCCTCCTTGAGGAATTCCAAGTGTAATCGGTAATTTGTCTGATTTATATGTAATATTTTGGCCGTTAGAATTTGAATTTAATTCAACATATTGTTGTCTGTTAGTTAGATATGAATCTAATAGATTACGACTCGAAACTCCTATTCCCATGTTATCAAATTTATTCAATAATACATCTTTATTTAGACTATCAAACGCTTTAGATAAATCAAAAAATATTGCAACGCAAAATAGTTTATTATCTATTGCCATATAAACGTGGCTTAAAAGATCAAATAGTGCTGTATCAGTAGAACGGTCTTTCAAGAATCCATGTTGACAGGGAGCAATTAAATGATTTTCTGTTTGATAATCCGTAATTTGATCGTCTAATGTATTCTCAAATAATTTGCCAAAAACAGATGTATTTGATATTGGTCTGTAATTATCAATAATGAAAGTTGGGCCTTTTTTATGAGTTGCATAAATCTTAGAATCCTTTAAACAATCAGGAAATATACCATCTGATATTGAATGGTTAATTAAATTAGATAAAGGGACAGACAAAACAGAAGCACAATATTTTACAACAGTATATGGTATTTCGTCTGGGCCAGCTGCATACTTATTAGGAAGGGATTTCATTCGATTTAAAATATAAATCGGGTCTATCGAACTAAAATTTAATTTCGTTTTACTTTTATCAGAATCGACAATAATTAAAGTATTAGAATAATTAAAAGGAAATTTTTCTGTTATTATATTTTCAATTGTCTTGACAAAAAAATTATTAAATAAATTGCAAATTAGTTTGGGGTCTGTAATCGTTACACTATTTATACATAATTCATAATTATTCTTATTATTAACATTTGTTTTCTTTGTTTTGCATTCTTTATTAATTATATTCCACGTAGCTTTAATTTTATTATTAGCTCCTTTTATTTCATGGTCATTCTCTTTAAATTTAGCGGTGGCCATATTTTGTTTATAAGATTTCATTTCTTTTTTATAAGTAGACTCTAAATTTGGGTCAGTAAATTTTACATCATAGTGTAAGCGTTTTAAAGAAATCCCTTGTTCGTAAAGATGGGGGTTATTGAGTATCCAGGAAGGTTTATTTTTGTTACTTGAAATTTTTCTTTTAACAACAGGAAAAGCCTCGTTGAAATGATAAATAAAAATTTCAAGAAATTTTGACCATCTCTCATTTGAATTGAGATCAGGATTTAATAAATCATTCCATTCTTCACGAATTAATAGGAGCAGAAAATTATCTAAATTGCATTTGTCAAATATTCGTTTATAATAAAATTGTTTTTCTTGTATTTTATCAATGTTCTTCGAGTTATTTAATGTTATTGTGACTATAGTATAGTTATGGTCCGACAGAGTTGTTTTTTCAGTTTTATAATTAGTATTAATAGCAGATGTACTTTTAATAATATGATCAATTAAAGTAGCCGTTTTCATTGTTTCTCTAGTAGCGGAACTATTAACAATTTCCAACTTGTATGAGTCCAGTATATCTTTATATAAAATTACATTTGCATCATCAATAAATAAATTAAGATTTACGTCACCCGCAATAATAAAAAAATCATCATTATTTTTACAGTATTTAATTAATTTTTTGCATAACATTTCAAATTCTTTTAAGAATGGTTTTATATTATTTTCTGTGTTGTCAAAATTCTGAATTTTTTTCATCACTCTAGATATATTAGGTGGGCGATATATAGAAGCAAAATAAATGTTTGTTGTATTGTTAATTACTAATTTCGCTATGCAGCATTCAAAAACTGATTCAATGGATTTTATTTTAATATCATTTATATTTGAACCTTTACGAGATAGAATTACTACTCCCCCACATTTTTGAATATCTCTACAGTAATATGAAACTATCATAAAATTTTTAAAATTTATTGTTATAATTTCAGATTCATTCAGCCCATGTTCACATAATATAATTATATCACAATCAACCATTTCAAGAAAATACTCAAATTTTGGTAATTTATTTTTTAGGCCTGGTAAGTTAAGCTGAAGAATTTTAATATTACATGGGGCTGAGTGAACCTGAACATTAAGTTTTTTTTTTGTTGGGCAATTTGGTGGAGATACTGTTTAGTGTACTGGCACGGAGCCGTGATCTCACAGGGGAAGATTGTGTATCTTCCTGAGAATTTTTAATGGGGGATTTCAATTGAGATGCCAGATTAAAATTATCAACATTTGAACTCAAAACATTATCATTAATAGTATCATTTTTACTAATAATGGATGGTGAGACAACAGATGAAATTTCATTAATTGATTTTTCTGAATTAATTGCACTTTTCTTAGCAGCGGTTTCATCATTTTTTAATAGATCATTTGTAAATTGGAATTTATTATCTAAAATCGTTAGTAAAAAAGCTTTGAGTCTTGGATGTAATGAGTTCAGATCTATAATATCTTGATTCAATTCAAGAGAACATACAGGATCTGGTAAGGGTGGTCCTGATTCAGGCAAACTATTGTTTACCAAAACAAGACTTGACTCCTCACTCGGGGCAATACCGTCGTTCGCCGGAGCGAGGCCTGACTCCTCGCCCGGGGTGGTACCGTCGTTCACCGAAACGAGGCCTGACTCCTCGCCCGGGGTGGTACCGTCGTTCACCGAAGCGAGGCCTGACTCCTCGCCCGGGGTGGTACCGTCGTTCACCGGAGCAAGGCCTGACTCCTCGCCTGGGGTGGTACCGTCGTTCACCGAAGCGAGGCCTGACTCCTCGCCCGGGGTGGTACCGTCGTTCACCGAAACGAGGCCTGACTCCTCGCCCGGGGTGGTACCGTCGTTCACCGAAGCGAGGCCTGACTCCTCGCCCGGGGTGGTACCGTCGTTCACCGAAGCGAGGCCTGACTCCTCGCCCGGGGTGGTACCGTCGTTCACCTGAGCGAGGCCTGACTTCTCGCCCCGGGTATTAGACATCTGCTCCTTCGTGGCTGGCACTGGCAGTCCCTCCACCCTCACTATGTCAGGCGTGACAATTGAGGGGCGGGTACTCTCTCGCAAGGTAGAGGTCTGGCATTGCCCGGAACTTACAAGGACCGCCAGGTTATTAGAAGGAGGGGCCCTAGCGGTAATGACGTTTGCTAGAGTAGATTGGGCTGATTCCTCAAAGAGTTCTTTAACAGCTGTTTCATCATCATTACTTGCAACTTTCTTTGCTAATGTCTTCCATCCATAATAAGCAACAATTTCAATGTCAAGATCTTTGAACACTGAAATAATGTCTTGTTTTATAGTAGACCAGTTGAAACCGTCTCTGCCACATGCTAAACGAGGAATTGCGAGTTTTTTTATACTTAAAATCTCACAGATATTTCTTAAATTTTTTAATGCAAGTAGTATATTTGAGTGGTCAGGATAGCTGTTATGGACAGATTTAGTAACTAAGTAGAAAATAAAACTGTCATCTGAAGATAAAACAGCTACTTCACCAGTATTTTTGAGTTGACTCTTTAAAAAAGGGGTTTGTCCATGTTTTTTTTTAAATTGAGTTGCAACTCCACGTCCTTGTTTAAATGTTTTATCAACGCAGTGGGCGTAGGATGTGCCTGGTGGTGCGTCAAACAAATTTCCTTTCTTTTCAATGAAACGGAAATTTTGATGTTTTCTTTTTATATTATGGTTATTGGTATTTTTCTGATGTAAAGTCGGAAAAGACTCATTATTAATATGTTGTAGTACTGAAAATGAGTTTGATGTTGGTACTGTCGCACCCCACGGATTATAAGGAGGTCTTGGGGGGCGCAATTGGGCACCCTGGCTTTGGCGCGGCAGCTGGGTAGGGTGCGGTCGCTGAGCGCTCAGTTGGTGTTGGAGCGGGCGACGAGGTTGATACTGACTTACAACGTGCTGCCGGCGTGTCTGCTGCTGGCGTGATTGCTCAGATTGTTGCTGCTGCTGCTGGCGTGATTGCTGCTGCTGCTGTGGCACTCTAGTGAACGACGTCGGCTGAGGTGGGCGTTGTTTTGTGTAACCAGCCGTCCTCCAAGGTCGCGAGAATTGAACTGGTGACCTGTCATAATCAGCTGTTTGTATATGACATTGATGATTTGAATTTCCCTCATTATTAAAGTTATTTGCAGAAGAAATTCCATTTCTTTCATTTAACATTAATTTAATAGTGCATTTAATTTCTTCTCTAAAGTCAGTAAATAAGTCCTTAATATTATGTTGAATTAATTTGTACATTGGATGTACAGTCAGATCATTTGATAGGCTTTCATTGGACATATGTATATCAGAATTATTTTTATCATAATTAATAAATTGTGAGTTAAAAACCTCCGGTGTAGTTCTAGCAGGTGGCGGCCAGTGTGGTACGAGCGGAGAGCAGAACTGAGGTGTAGCACGCATGGAGCGTAGGTCCGTCATGATGTTGTTCTCAAGAGAATATTTATCACACCTTTATATTTAAAGTTCAATGCACAGGACACTTAGTAGTAATGTATCACTTAATAGAAAAAAACTTCAACTTTCCGATGAACAGACTTTCTTTTTAATTAAATGATAGATAAAAAGGTTAATCTTTAAAAATTACGGAGCAGTGAAAATATTGTAGTTAAGCTCTCAGGTGCTGCCACCTACTATTGCATGGGAAAGATACGTAGCTAAGCAAGCTCCAGTTTGTTGATTTTAACTGTTGCCTTTTTAGCTATTTTTTTTTTTTTTTTTTTTATAAAAAGAGAAAATAATAAGAACACACATAAAAATTATTCTAACCTCAACAATACAATGATCCCCCTTCCACCAATTACCTTTTATAAAAAATCAGTAACCATTTATACTGCGTTATTATAAATTAATATTTGTAAATCATGTATTTTTCACAACATACATACATACAAAATTTACATAAAATAATCGATATCTTTACGTAAAAGAAGCACATTGACATTTTTTATATTAACGATTCAGTGAGAACGGCTTAAGTATCCTGATTATACTTCAGTGAATAAGTTGATGACCAATGGGTGGTTGACACTTGAAATGATATGTCATCAAACCGAAGGTTGATATATACTAAAGGTAACGGCAACCTCATCAATCTGTTGATAACATCTTCTTGTGATCTACCCGTACATGTATTATACTTTTTTTCAATGTTATATATTATGAAACTTTTATTTTTTTTTATTATTTACATATTATTTGATAAAAGACCGCATTAAATATTATTAAAATAAATCAGATTTATAATAGAAGTGATGATAAGAAATTTACATAAACACCTTCTATCTACTCTGATCAAGTTTTTATTGTTCTAGGTAATTTGATATAGATTATGTTAATCTATTCACATAAATATAATAGTGTTGAAAAATGATAAATGTATTTATATTTATATAAGAAGAAAGTGGGAGTGTAAACTATAATATAGCTGAATAAGTCAAGTTTTATTTCATTTCTGTAACTTCTATTTTTTTTTTTTTTTTTTTTAATGTATAAATTATTAATTTTTCAGACTATAACAATATTCATTCTTAATTTCAATAGTCACGCTTTTCTTAAACAATTATTTTTTATTTTGATTCTATATATCCCTTCGAGCTCATCGGATGAGCAAAAACACACCCCTACAGGCGCCTAAAAAATAAATAAAAAAATACATGATGAATAATAATAATATATAATAATAGCATATATTTATATGTATCGTTTGTGTTATTTTATTACTAAACTAAATTTCAATTTAGAAAAGTTGTTGTTAAAAAACAATTCAGAGATGAAATATTTAGTAAAATTTATATTGTGTTCTAATGTATACGTGGGTTTTTAGATTTAAGTTTTCATGGAATATTTTAAATCATATAGCTTTTGTTCACTTTTTAGTTACATGATTTTTTTTTTTTTTTTTCATTTTTATAATTAACACTGCAGCTAACTTTATAATACCTGAAATGACAAAATAGAAACAAAGTCAATGCTACATAAAGTCAAGTACGTACGTATAATTATAAATTAGCTATAGATTCCCATTTAATTTTATGAAGCAAAGAATCCATGCAGATAAAAATTTATAATTTTCACTCTAACAATATAACTCACAAATTAAATAAAAAAAATTATTACTCCTTATTATATTCAATAATATAATTTCATGAAATAATAATTTGTTTATATTTTTATGCAAAAAAAAAAAAACACATGCTGTTATTTTAATATAAAAATTTCAAGCTCTCTTGTTGTTTTAGGTATATGATAAATGTAATTATTGTTGGACTAGAGGTACACGTGCTGCTACACACATACACGGTAAAAAATTTCGTCCATAAAATTAAAGAAATCCCTCGCAATGTAATGCAAGAGGGTACTTTAATTCTTCACTGTATCTTCAAGTCATTTCCAAGAGGCGACTTTAAAACTGAGGGGGCCGGACAGCAGGTATAAAGGAGGACTGTATTATATTTTAGGGTTGCCTCTTTATTGTCGGTGTATTTCTTTTTGAAACCAAAGAAGTAACTTTACTTTCATTTAGAGTTATGCCTTTAATTTCTGGCATTGTTATATTTTTCTTCTTGTACTTTCTTTTTTCTTCTTTATTATAAAACTCAACTATATTTGTATAAAAGTGTGTTTTTATGCATTATTATTTTATGATATAAAAAAACTTAATCGTTATCAAACTTACACTTTACTCATCAAATGACAAGACAAAAATATAATTTTAAAATGCAATAATAATGCAAGTAGTAGATGAACGTGTAGTGTGGGCTTGGGGTAGGTTTGGGGCATCCATCTATTTTATATAAAAACATTTTCATTCGTATTTTTTCACAATTTTTAGTACGTCACACACGCATATGTGGTGGCTATTTACTATTTGATATGGTGTTAAAAAGAAGAGTGATGAAAAACGAGAACGACACTTTAATAATTTTTATTTACATTGTATATAAATTAGTGTTATTCGGTAGCTTTATTTCATTGAAGCATTTTGGAGCAATTGACACATTATCGGTCTGTATGACCAAATTGCTATTAAAATTCAAGTTCAGTATAACACCTTAATCAACAAAATGTATGATTTAAGTTAAAAAGATAACGAAAACTGATAGAAAAAATACGAATTAAAAAATATTTTATCACTGCAGCACATCACAGTAACTAGTAGACACCTTACAGCAAACACTTCTCAATCTCTACTGCCAAGCAACAAGCCAAAAGCCAAGCCGACTTCCTCTACTACGTCACTAACCGTCGTTTTTCTAAAGAAATAAAGAAATCCCTATGGTGGGGGTGGGTATCGTAAGGGCGTCTGTACCGTCGCTACAAAAAAAAACAACCCTCCCATTGTCGGGAGGATAGAACACGGGGGAGGGGATGGTCCGAGGCCACTGTATCTCTTTCTTGTTTTAAAGTTCACCTCTTGGATTTAAAATAAAGAATATTGCTTTAAAAATAAGGCTAAAGAGGCCCACTATTATATCATTTCTAATATTTACTTTAAAAGTAAACAAAAATGACTAGTTTTTGTTACCGTGTAAGTACGGGTTAAAACAATCGGCCCGCACCCCAGGGGGGCTGGCGCTCGTCATTTGTTAGCGCCAGCAGGAGATTCATCACTGTCGCAAGTCCAAAGAGCCCGCCACCGTTCTTTCGCGATCGCATCGGAGCGGCAACAGTAGCCGTTGTAACAACAATGTATGTGACAATCGGGCCGTACTGATCACTCATCTCGTCTGATTAATTGTTACATACAGACTTTAGTAGTAATGGAGCATTATGCAAATAATGCATGTAAAAATTTCCCCGCATAATGTATTATGTGTTTTATGATTAATTATTATTCTTAATTATGATTTAAAGATTATAAGAAAATTATGAAGGGATGCAATTATAATATAATCTATGGCAAAAAGTTTAATGTTTTATACTATAGGTATAATAATTTAAATAATTGCCTTAACTATTCAGTTTGTGAGTTCTGTATGTATATATATATATATATATTATAATTATTAATCAAATTAATTTTCACTAAACAATAACCCAAGACAACCAATGATATTAGGCAGATTTCCTAAAATTATCTTATTAACGAGCGAATTTTATGATATAATATCGTCTTTTCTAGGAAAGAAAAATTAATAATAATAATAAATGCTAAAAATCCATGCATACTTTTCCCCAGGCTATGTTATTTATTATTTTATGTTTAATTTGAAAATTCAAAACTTTTATATTTTGAAATATGAATAAAAAAATATCGTGTATTGCTATTGCTATTCAATTCAACTTATAATTTATTTACTTTAAAACAACAATTAATGTATGACAGAAAATTAAAAATTCAATTAGACATTATATTATATAGCTTTCATGTGGTATATTATTTTATACTGTATTATGATATACACATTTTAAAATAATATAATTGTTTTGTTTTATTGTTTCAATATGATAAAATTGTCAATGTATATAGGGGACAATAAATTATATTGCTAGTCTATATGTTTACATTAAAAAGGCGCAATTACAATTAAAGTGTATATTTATATATATAAAAAACTTAATTTAAACATCAAATAAAAATTCATCACCAATAGCAATATAATATGAACATTTTTATACTATACTTTTTGTTTATTTTCAATTGTGTAAATTATCATACTTTTATTTCGCACTTTCTCTCTCATTTAAAACCTGAACTCATGTTTTATGGTAATTATTTAAATTTTAAGGTCTCACAACAACACAATGTTTGTGGTTTTTTGAATGAACACTTGCATGCATGCCTGCTGGTCTCCCGTGTACCGTAAGCCAAACCATGCAGTGCTGCCTCCATGCGGAGTAAACTGCAAACTGACACGCGCTCTGCTGGCTGTTTGCGGTCGATTTATTGCTATGGTTTTTAATTATTAACAATGTTATTATGTATGTTATCTAAATAGAACATAAAATTATTTTATTATATCAAGTTTTGTAAACCATTGTAAAGTAAATTTAATGTTTGTACTTTTATTTTATTGTCAAATATCACAATAATAAAAAATTGGTGTTATAACTATATATATATATGTCAATTATAGAGGTTTAATATTAATTAAATGTTACTTATTGTTAGCGTGACTAATATGAATCACTTGAAAGCCTAATGTTGTAAGGATTATTAAATTTTCCGATGAGTTTCTGTTTACAAAAAGAATGCAGCGTGCACAACTTTCCTGTATGATAAGTTGCATACATTTTAGGAACTTATAAAAAAAATTGATTTCTGTCAAAGTTATTGCTCCAGAAAGAAACTATTAACTAAAAAAAACTTATAAATGACCAGATTATAAGTGAATGATGTTGATTGAGAGTATAAATGGTAAATTTTTGAAAAATTATTGTTTATTTTGATATGATGATAAGATTGATAAGTGTCATGAATGTCATTATAACTGCTTTAAAATTGATTTATTTGAAATAAATAGCATATGATGAAAATTTTAAAATAAATTTTGTGACTATTTTCAAAAATCTGTCTCAATTCGTGAGGTGTCGAGGCTGCGGTTTTTTCTCAACTTGACGAGAGCCACACCGTCAACAAACTGCGCTTTATTCGATGTTCTCACTTTGGTTTTTCCTCTACATGAGTATTTTTTTTTTATCCTCTCTCTAACTCTCTCTCTCTCTCTCTCACTCTTCCATTTCTCCTCCCTCTCTCTATAGTACAGCACGTTCGCGCGCTCACAGAGAGCAAGGGAGATTCGCTTGGTCGCTTGGTGCAGCACAACGGGGCGGTATCCAAGCAACCAATCAGGTTTAAGCTTACTCATGACATCACACACAACCATTTCTATCCAATAAGATTCAAGATAGGGGGATATCAAGAGGGGGGAATAAAAAAATAAAATAAAAAAAAATTATATAGTATGGAGGTGGGGAGAGTTTTAGTCAGCTGGTTTTGAGTTTTAAGGAGAGAGGAGAAGAGAGAGAGAGGAGGGGAGTATAGAGGGAAAAGGTTGAGGAGCGTTTTACCACGAGACTTTGGCTAGTCTGTGTTTTGTACTGGGACGGACGGTCGGACCGATGCTGCTGTTGCTAGTGCCTAGCTAGTCCATACTAATGCATTACACATGAGAGGGTGTGAGTAGTGTGTATACTCCTCTCTGTATCTCCGCGTGTTTTTTTTTTATATCAAGAAAAAAAAACGAACTGAGGAAGGATTTCTCCTCTCTCTCATTTGAGACAGTTTTAAGAGAAGAGAGAAGTAGGGGGAGAGAGAGAGAGAACACTCGTAGCCTTATCAACAACCCTCTCTCTCACAAAACTCCCTCCTCCACATTTCAGTGTATATATATTTTTTTTTATATATCATCGTGGTGGTGTGTGTGTATGTTGGTAGGAGTAAGAGGAGAAGACGAGAGAGAGAGAGAAGAACTATTGGTGTGGGATGAATTTACCCTGTGACGAAACATCAACCAACGATATAGGGTAAAAGAAGTAAAAATCTTACTAGTATAGTAATGGCTACAACAGCCTTCGTATCAGCTAGTTCAGCAGTGTCTTCTGGAGTGAACGTATTAGTGTTAGCTTCCTCAGGTGGAGGTTCAACTCCTGCTTCGTGTGCTTCTTTAGTTGACTCATCAAGAAGTGTGCTTGGTTCTGGTGGTAGTTTAGCAGGGATGAACATTGTAAATGCTGCTGCAGCTGCTGCTGCAGCCGCTGTGCAAGGATACGGTTCCCCGAGAGACTCTAATCCACCCCCTGCATCTGTACCACCGCCTACAAGTTCAAGTCACGATATGAAGTATTTACCACCTCAACATCACCATCATCATCATCACCATTCACATCAACCTACAAATGGACATCCACTTGCCCATAACCCTTGGGTTGGATTACCTCCACCAGGTGAGCACCATCATTGGGCTATGCATCAAGCTATGCACCAACAAGACATTAAACCTCAGCAACAACAACAACAGCAACAACAACAAAGTGATCAAGTTGTTGGTTTGCACCATCATCATCATCATCCTAGGGCTTCGTCCACTGGACCTCCCCAACATATGAGCTCTGTACCTCCGCCTCACCATGCGTGGCACTCACCTGCTTCTCATTACATCCCCTCGGCCTCTAATGGTACGTCACCTCTACAGCACCCCGCGTATTCCATGAACGGTATGCTTGCCGTGGCGGCTGCAGCGGCCCAAGGAGGAGGCTCGGGAGGTGGTGGACTGGTAGGTGGAGGAGGTGGTCTAGGAGGTCCGCAATTACACCATACATTAAGAGATATGCAGAGAGATATGCAAAGAGAAATGCAAAATGGTAGTCCAAATTCTGTCGGTGGTCATGATCCTAGACATGATCAAGAAGAAGATACGCCTACATCTGATGATTTAGAAGCATTTGCAAAACAGTTCAAACAACGTAGAATTAAACTTGGTTTTACACAAGCTGATGTTGGACTTGCATTAGGTACTTTATATGGTAATGTTTTTTCTCAAACTACAATTTGTCGATTTGAAGCATTACAATTAAGTTTTAAAAATATGTGTAAACTTAAACCATTACTACAAAAATGGTTAGAAGAAGCTGATTCTACTACTGGTTCTCCTACAAGTATTGACAAAATTGCAGCACAAGGTAGAAAAAGAAAAAAGCGCACTAGTATTGAAGTATCAGTAAAAGGTGCGTTAGAACAACATTTTCATAAACAACCTAAACCGTCCGCTCAAGAAATAACAGCATTAGCGGATAGTTTACAATTAGAAAAAGAAGTTGTTCGAGTATGGTTTTGTAATAGAAGACAAAAAGAGAAGAGAATGACACCTCCTAATACAATGGGAGGTCCACCTGATGGACTCATGGGAGGAGATGGTTCTCAACCTGGCATGCCTGGAGGTATGCATCCCTACGGTCACCACGGCAATATGCATGGTTCACCACCCATGGAGCACTCGCACAGTCCTCCCATGTTGTCGCCCCAGCCGATGGGGTCCCATCAATCCCTTGTGGCTCACTAGCCCCGCACCGCCCGGCCCGCGCCATTGTGGTGGGCCGGGGAGGAAGAGGACCAACGTGCCTCTCCTCCCTGTACCCCTGCAGCTATGACCCTTCACCTCTACCATCACAGGTTATAGCAACGCGTAGGTCGGGCGCCTTGGCTTAAGGAACCAAGGAACTCAAATCAGTGATAGGACACTTTAAAAAAAAACAATAAACAATCCTTTATTTTGTGTTTGTGTTGTGATTTTTTGGTGAACGTAAAAAAAAATATATTGATAATATTACGTTTCTTTTTTATTAAATAAAAATAAATACAAAAAATATAATAATACCAAACCGTACTTTGTACATTTTTAGAGCTTAAATACAATTATAAACTATTATTATTATTATAAACATTTAAATATAGCTCTTATTTGAATTTTTTGTACAGTTTAAAAATGTAAAAGGACATAAACAATATTGTAATATGTGTGTATAGCATAATACAACAACGATTGATGAGAACTGTAGTGCGTGGACTTTAATCGTAATAATAATAATAACAACATGAGGGGCTCCTGAGTGTTCACGGTGGCGGGAGGTGCGGCCGCCTCTGCCGGTAACTCAGTCTCAAGGAATGCGGCGGCTCCATCAGCATGTTGCTGTGACCACTGGCCGCGGTACCAACTCCTAAGATACGACGAGGGAGCGCCCAAAGGAACAAGAAAGCAGCGCAAGGTATTGTGAGGCTGCATCAAAAAGTGTTTTTTTGTTTGTTCGTCTGTTTATTTCAGTTTTTTTTTTTTTTTTTAAAGTGAGCACTTAATTATATTAAGTGAAGTGTATCTGTGAGACCAATTTAAGAAAATGAAAACAAATCTGGTTAGGGGAAGATTTTTTTATGAAAAAGAAAATGACTGATTTTTTTTTTATTTTTTAAAATGTCATCGATTTTATTTTTCATTTAGAATTGTTAAAATTTCTTAAATATTTTTGTGTTTAATCGTTTTAAAAATTTGCATGTTTATTAGTAAATAATCATTACCTTGCAATTTTTTAAAATCATAAATGTTTATATATTTAAAATAAATATATATTGTCAATCATTTTTCATTGTTCAAAAATCAAGGTATTGATATTTCACTCTATTCAGTTCTTAAATATCGTTCGACTTTTGTTTTAATTGAAGCCACAAAAAAATATATATCTAAATTTGTTATCAGTTTAATTTGTTTGAGTTATTATTGTCATTGATTACATCGCTTTGTTATTGATATAAAAATTGCATTAATTAGATACAAAATTTGCACATCAGTTAATTTTTAATAGAATATAGAAAAATTATACTTTATAAATGCTGGAGAAATATTTTAAATCAAGGCTAAATATAAAAAAAAAAACAAATATCCATCTTTATTTTGACATCTCATTAAAATTTATTTATTGTACAACATTAGGTAATAACAATTAAAATGAAAAGATACATGTCACAAAAACAAAAGAAAAAACAAACATTATCTCCAGCAATTGTATTTGTATAATAATAAGAAAATGTTTTTTACCCGGAAAAAGCATAGAGACTTAACATTTACAAAGAGTATGAGGCGCAGGAAATAGGCTTTGAGCACCATTAAGTTCCTTAAACATTATTATACTCTGTTTTCTCCAAGTTCTTCTCCTTCTTCATCTCCATAAGCCTCTGGTGCTCCTCTATTGTCCTAAGATTACGCTCTGATACGGCGCAGTTTAATGACTGTGATGCCAGCTATAATATCGTATACAGTCTGCAAGATACACACATTCGGTTCCCATCAAAAATTATTGCACCATGCGCAAGGAAAACAACAAATGTGTTTCCAATCCACAAAATCTTTTCATACATTTTTTTTTTTTATAATATAAACTTTTTAATAGGTAATATCTTTTTATTACTATATAATTTTTTATTAAATAAACTTTACAATAAAAATAATTAATATATTCAATTTCTTCCCCTCTATTTGATTAATAATAATTAAAAAAATCCTACGCCTTATTTCTTTGTTATTGTTATTTCTCATTATTATTATAGTATAGTTTCAATATTTAAAAATTAATTTAATAAATATGATTGTTTTGACAAAAAAGAAAAAAAAGAAAGAGTTCCTAAAACAAATAAATGTAAGAACAATTTTGAATGTAAATTGTACCGTATATATGATTAAATTCCTATTTTTAGCATTCCCTTAATTAATTATATAAAAACTTTCAATGTTTTATTGATTGATTAGAATGTGTTTATTGATACAAACACTGCAGATAATAATTAAGACGTTTTCTTAATTAGCATTTTCATAAATATGAGGGTACAAAATATTGTAATTTTAAAGAAAATATTTTTAATTGTTTTTAATTAAAACTTAAATACATTCCATACTAAAAAAAGAAAACTATTGATGTAGTCAAGTAAGAATGACTGAAGAAAGGTGAAAAGTTGAAAACAATTTAAATGAATGATGAGCGTGGCATTTTTAACAAGTCGAATGTTTTTTTTTATGTTAAAAAAATATATTATATAAAAAAATGCGTAATTAATAATTATTGATCTCATCAAACTTTTTCTATATACGATCGAGCTACACACAAGAAAAATAATTTTTTGTAAATATTTTATCTTTTTTGTACATATAGGCTGTCCCTAAAAAAAACTGTGGCCTCCTCATGTTTTGCCCCTCCCCCCCTTATTACCAAGAGTCCAGTGTTTATATATTATATAGCACAAGAAATTAAGTGCTATTTGTGTGAAAAAAACAAACAAAATAATAAAAATTCAGATAATGATTTAAAACAAATTTTTATACATCTTCTTATTTACTTAAAATATATTACCATTATTTAGGAACTATTACAATTATTTAGTATGAGAAAGGAAATTACCTTCCTGTATTTGTTTATTCAGTTAAAATATATAGGTGCATACTTAAAAAACTCAAAAATTAGTTTTGTTACATATATTAATAGTATAACTTTATAAATTTATATAGCAATGAAAATTACAGTAGTAAATATATGATAATAGGTACAGACATAAATATTATTCATTAATAAGAAAATAATTATATTCAATATCTTATGTAAATATTTCAATGAAAATCTAATAAAATAGTAACAATATAGTTAATTGATATAAATTTTATGGTCTAGCTGAGGTTAAAAACATAATTTGGCCACAAACACATAATGATAGAAACAAACAGCAGAATCACATCATATAATACGTACACGCACATGGTGCACAATCTATACCCTTGTATATTATCCACCCTCTACCCTTATTGTGGTCCAATATAGGCCAATAAGCACACACATATGCAACCCCCATGTAGTCAACAGCAGCAGCAGCAGCAGCAGTCGAAATTAATCAGCCAGTAACACAGTATACTCCCTTTTATGTATAGCTTGCAGTATCGTTGAGCAGTCAAACCCATTACAAGCACTGTTACACATTTTATTAGCCACTTATATTGGCTCTAAAATGTAATAAACTATTAAAGTGATTCTATAAAAAAAAAATATTAAAACAGAACAATTAAATTTACTCTAATTTTTTTTTCAATGATAAAAGATGATATTTTTGCTCACGTCAGGTCATAATGATTTGTTGCCGCTTACGATGGCCAGGTGTGTCACGTTTATACTGCAGCAGTGGAGGGACAAAAGGACAGCGCTTGTCTCCCCTAAGGAACCCTCCCTAATATAACAAGAAGCCCGTATGTTGTTGTGGAGAAGTACTTACATACTGATCAAAAGTATTGCACTATATCTTGGCTTGATACGCAGTTGCATGTAATATTTTATTATACTAAATATATCGTACTCTGAGGTGTATTAAAATATTTAATTTCTTGGAATTCATGTCTCCATGATTATTGCTATATTTCTTTTATGTGTGCACCAAAGAAATTGACTATTTTATGCAATTTAGAAATACAATTATTCAAGTATTTCTTATTTAAAATATTGCAATTTTCTGCATTTCAGGGATCATTGAATAAGACTGATCGATATAATTTCTGAATATGACGTATAAAAATATTTATATATTAGATATAGAATGCTAATTTTTTTACCGATTAATTATTTAGAAACACTGTAGCAGAGTTTTCTCTGATTGTAGAATAAAATATAAATGTTAAGAGATCATATCACAGATACAAAATATTATACAATTTATTGAATTCTTGAAATAATATTCAATCCTTTTACATTATTAAATGATTATACTCTTCAATGACTATTTATTTAATTATAAAAATAATTTATCACCGTTATATTGAGTGTTGTAGTAGTTAATTAAGTTAAGTGTTGAGATTTGAGGAAATGGTTTACTTTGCGGCGGTGTTGATGGTTACCTACAGCTGTTCAGGGAGGCGCGACGTTAAACTCCCTCACGTGAAGGTGGTAGCTAGCAGCAGGTGCGACCATTATCTTCTGACCGCAGCATGAAGGGCCACGCGACATACAAAATCCCCTCGTCTGAGGAAGTGGCCACGATTATGTCATCAAACTAATCAATGATTACCTAACCATATAATTGCCATCTAGTAAAAAAAAGAAAATTAGTTTTAATATAACATCTGTTCAAGGGAAACCTTTTAACAACCAACCAAAAAAATAATATAAATTTCTTAGTAAAATATTTCTATACTTTGCGTGTATAAAATATCTTCTTTTTTTTTTAGAGAACTATGTTTAAAAAATAATAACTTTTATTGATGTTAAATTGAGATATAAATATTTTTTAATTATGTAATTAAATATTTGCAAAAAATAAGATAGAAAAATATAAGGGTAATTATTCACATGAACACAGTAGACAATAAAGAGAATCATAATAGTATTTAATTTGATATCAAAGATTTCTGTATTAACAATTAGCATAATAATAAATATTGTCAGTACCCCATTATTTAATTATATTTTACTAATTTATTATTAATTGTAAAAACCAAAAATCTATAATAAACAATAGTGATTAAGCACGATTTGCTTTGATGAAGTTCAGATTTATCTTCTAACTCGTCTGTGGTTCTGGGGGTTACATATAATTGAGTACTAGAGTCAAGACTGACGACGGTGGCGGCAGACTGCGCGAACAATCTGCAAGCACAAGAAGGAACGTTTGGCCTCGTCGTGCCCCCGTGTCAATTGAAGCCAAGTGCCGTCCGTCCTAGACATGCCTCTCGTCCTCTCAATTATTATTAGCCAGCAGCAGTCTGTCATGCCTGCTGCTGCTGCTGCTGCGATATTATAGTCTTCGTATGTGCATTGACCGAGGGCTCAGGCCAAAAGATGCCAGCACGCATCATAAGGGGTCAAATACGTAGTACCACAAGACAGATTACATTTACGTGTGATATAGTCCACCCTCATAAATATAGGGGATGATTTATTTTTTTTAAAGAGAATCTACCAAGCTTCAATTTAAAATATGTAAATTTTTTGTACAAGTAAAAATCAATGTTTTTTTACTAAATTATTTTATTTTAAATGAAAAAAAAAAGCTTAACTAAAAAAATCATTGTTTTTTTGTATGATTTTTTTTTATTAAAATATAGTTATATTGTGAAGCAATGAATTTTTACTATATAATATATAGAGTGGTGTATATAGTATATAATATGGTGGGAGTTTGGTTGTCGTGTCTACTCATTACGTAGTCAAGGCAGCGTATCAATCGGTAACTATGGCAACGTAAAATTAGTTTGCAGTCTCCTGGTAGCGTCCCCTGCCAGTGTCGCCGGCAATTGAGCAAGTTGGGGGTGGGCTGACGGGGGTGGTGCGTGTTGCAAAGTTAGGTCCTATGAGGACGACACACTAGCCCAGCTCAATCATACTGCTGATGCAGACCCTATAGTACCATATTATGATGACACGAGTCCCCTTTGTGTATCGAGCTATAACTCTGTGATGCCACATGCACCACCAACGGTATTGATTAAGATGTAAATATCACCAGTTTTTTAAATTATTATTATTTTTTTATGTGTATAATATAGCGTGTATATATTAAAAAAAATCAGAATTATAAAATAGAATTTCAAAAAGAGTTGTCACAAAATATATTTAAAATTTTAAAGTTAACCATATGTAAATACAAAATTTATTGCTCTAAATATAAAATAAATGGTGTAAGTAATTTTTCTATCGTATTGAATGTAAAAATTTTAAAAAAATATTAAAATATATAAATAAACAGCACACTTAAAAACCTTCATTGCCAAGAAAGTGACAACGAATATTTAGATTAAATTTAATTGCGAACATGTGATTTCATCCTTTATTCAAATAGTCATGCTTCTTTATTTCTATATACTCTATAAAAAATACAATAAAAATTCAATATCCAAATTACAAAATTTAAATATTAATTATTAAAAAGATATTTTTTTTGTAACTGATAATAATTGAAGGCGAGAAATCGAATAACAATAATAAATTATAAGCTTTATTGGCTTGAGGGGGTGATAGAAAAATAATTGGGCTGTACCTTTTAAACTTTAACAATTTATGGTTACTGCATGTTTGGCCCACCTTTTTCATCCTGCCTTCCGTGCGTGATCTATGGAGATAAAAATATATATTATTTCTTATGCATAAAGATATGGAGAGCAATTGAAATCTCTTGAACTGGAATTAACACGTCATTCAAATAAATATTAAGCTTTTTCCAATCATTAAGTATATTGTGTGCGTGGTGATGGAGATGTACTTATAGTTTATTACAGTTTACCCGCGAGAGTAATCATTCATTCAATGATATTTAATGATAGAGACATAACTCTTTCCTATATTGTAATTGAATATATATTTATATATGAAAGTATATGCGTGCTGTGTATATTATTTATGTTTCATTCTACGCCATAAAGTACGATTTTTTTTATGATTTTTACTCATTGCTCAAATGAACATAAAAATTATTAAAAGTTATATCAAAAACTTTATACAAAACTTTGATTATTAAATATTATAAATAAAAAAAGAAAAAAACAACTCACATTAAAGTTATAAAAAGTTTGATGTATATACAAAAAAAGTAAAATTTAAACTTTGTTTTTAAGAAAGTTTGTATATTTTGTTATTTTTATATTGCCTGTTTATTGTACTGAAGCCACTTATTTTTTTACATTTTTTACAAGATTTTCATCAAAAAAAAAAAAAATGTAATCACATTTTACTTGTGATTTTTTAATATTTCTTAATTGCTACAGTATAATTCTATAATATATAATAATTTCAGGTGCTTGGCTCTTTTTTATAATTTACATACTCAATTAAAAAGCAATAAAATTTACAAACAACTTGATATAATCATGAACATACTTATAAAAAAATTCAAATGTTATTTAATACTTTAAATGATAAATTTCATTTACTTATTTTTTTATCATCAGTATCGCACATTACAATATAAAAAAAGGCAACAAATTGAGTGCTTTGCTTAAATGGTAATTTGATCCTATGCTGAAAATTGATATAGACCTTGTTGATCAAATAACCAAAACAGTATACACGATCATAGGGTACCGCTATTATTAGTGATCTCATTTATTAAAGAATGCATTTTATACTTGAGCAAACGAACAATAAAACTGTCAAAACAGATATACTGCTTGAATACATGAGTTTTGAAAACCTGTGATATATGTTAATTAAATTGATTTATATTAATAGTATTTCTTTAATGAATTAATTTTTATATTGAATTAACTATATATATTTAAATGTAATTCAATATTGATAATTAGCGTTACCCCTGACTGATAAAATAAATTAAACATTGTATGCATTTGAAACTTTTGGGAGGGTAAAAATTGAAGTTTGATATATAATATTTTATATATAGGCTCACCTCAAGTTAGTTCAAAATCTCAATGTTTTCATATCCTTAATTCATGGCCCCCAGATAGAACAAAGATAGCGTTTTGAAATCCATATATTTGACCGTTATAATGTCATTTTTTTTTAACTTGTATATTTTTACTAACTCGTATTTAATTTTGGTGCAAAAATTTGTCCAAATAATTCAGATCATGGTATATAACATGAGTTTTACAGCCCCCTGTTGGCACTTTTGAGCTGATAGGAGCCGTGAGGGCTATTCGTTTGGAATGCCAAGAATGCGTGTTTTTTTAAATCTTCCCTCCTGCTGGCTGGACCCTTCGTTTTCAGTCATGACACATTCTGCACAGCCAAATATAAAACATCGCGTGAACACATTTTTTTTTATTTAACATTTTGGTTCCTACTAATATCAGAATGATCGCATGTCTTCTCCACTCTGTTATTTAAAAATATTTAAAATATCTTGTAGTACTTAATTTTTCTTGGAATTCAATGCTATAAAATTATATAATGCTTTTAAAATTACAAAAAAATATATTTATACAGGTGATGATTCATAATTTCATCGCCAAAAATATTGTAAAAATAGTATTTCAATATTAATTATTAGTATCTTATTTTCTATTTTACTGAATTATATTTGATTTTTGTTTTAATTCTATAACATTTTGATATAAGAACAAAGTAATCATGAAGTTTATATTTAAATTATTTGTTTTAAATCCAAATACAATACTGATTTGAAAACTCCTTTTATGTTTCTTACGGTTGCCAAACATTAAATTAATGTTCTATAATATTCTCCCTATTTACTAAAATTCAATTGAAAATGTGTTTCATTGAAGTAGAAACATCGTATAGCTCCAGGCCTCGTATGTCATTTACAAAGTTTCTACAGCTGTATTTTGAATGGATCACAGCAGCATGTAGGACCACACTTTGAGCTGCATCACGAACCTCCGTGTTTTCTTTCACTGGTCTCAACCCCCGCCCTCCTCCAAGCCCTTGCTCTCATTGTTACGTCACGCCCCCGTCCGCCTAATGGCCATTATTCAACAAAACATCCCGCAACTCCCTTCTCAGGTGAAAAAAAAAATATTGTATAGATACCTCAACTACAAATTTCCAAATCCATGGATTTTTATTTTTTTATAAGCATATAAAATTTAATATAAAGGGTTGTATTATAAATAAAAAAAATAAAGGTTGGCACACGTTCGTTTTTTGTGTGTAAAAACTGCAATTTTATAACATTTTTTTTATTGGTTTCGTGTCTTTTTGTGTGTAGAAATACTCCCCTATAATTTCATCACATTAGTGACATATTACGGATTTTCTTGCTAAAATGTTTTTATCAATTTGGTTCCAATTCAGTAAATTTCCAATACATTATTTATTGAAACCATACAATAAAAAACAGGAGCTGATATTAAACCTGCATTGAAGTTAACTAAACCTTATTCTGTGTTTTTTTGACAAGTAAGCAAAATTAATATTTTTAACAATCAATATACGTACAATTATAATAACAGCGAGCTCAAAAATTGCGCTTTCGTACTATAACACTTAGCTTATCTAACTGCAACAATAACGCGTAATCAGCTGTTTTTATAATTAAAAATAAAAGTACCACGACATTTTCATAATATTTTCTTCTCAAAAACTACGTAGTTGAGGCCACCAATGTTTACGTAATGAATATTATACAACAAATTTAGCTACTGAGGAGATTCTGTTAGTACTGATGCAGTATTCTTATGTAGATGCAGGTGATGGTTAGTGTCACCTCGACGTTGCCCCGGGGTCGCTCGGTGGCCGCTGAGGGGTGAGAGGTGAAAGGGGCGATACAAGCTAGGGTCGGCAGCAGCGAGAAATATATAAGGTGGGGTCCTCCTAGGAGACTTGACGACGTTCTATAGAAGCTGCAGCCACTCGGGTTGAAAAAAAAAAATACAAGAGAACTGAGCTATCTCGTCTGATCTTTTCGTTTTCATCTCCACCCTGCCTCCTATATAGCTGATGCGTGCTATAGGGACAACTCCCTTCTATATACACCAAAAAAAGCATTGTGTATGTATTCTCTCTTTTTCTAACTCATATAGGACATTTTAAGCGTCATGCTCTAAAATTTTAAAATTTATGATTCCATATTTTTTTTTTTATTATAATAATATTATAGTATTTATTGCTATAACCCCAAATAGTGAGTTTCGTAATTTTTTTTAAATAATCCATGGTTGGTAACTTAATTGGTACTAATGTATTTAAATTAAATAATTTTGATATCAAATGCTGTAAGTAAGATATATCAACCGTACAAAATAATAAAAAAACATAACGTTTCAGAATATAATATAAAAATAAATAAGTCTATCATATATTATAAGAATACCCACTCTATCACTATAAGCTTGCAAACTTTTTTGTATAATAAAACTTGCTCCCTACGGTTACGATTAAAATTGATCCGCATCGAAATTTTCAATAGATTTAAAGTAAAAAAATATATTATATTTATTTCTATTATTTAGCAATGACCACCTGGTTTTTAATACCATGACAAAAATCTGCTACTACAGTTAGATTTCAATTTTACTATTTTTTAAAAGATTGTTTTTTACCCCAAAACATCAAAAATGTCAATCAAAAAAACGTATTTTTATAAAAAAAAAAAATGTCACTTTGATTTACAAAAAAAAAAAAAAAATAACAATATGAAACATATCACCTGGATTTTTTTTTTTATTAAAGGAATTGTTATTTGAGAACAAACAACTTTTTTAGTGTAAAAAAGTAATATTTGTCATCAATGATATTGACAGCTGTGCAGCACGGATTTAGATTGCGAGAGTTGGTCTATATTTACTGTGGGGACATCGTCACCTAGCTCGTGGTTCACTCACTCGCTGCTGCATTGTTGGAAAACGGACAATGGCCAGGAAATGAACTTGAGACGACTTTAATTGTAACGTACGATTAAAATATATGACGTGGGAATTTAGAAAATATGAATATATAATTATAGTTGGGTTATAAAATAGAAATCACACCTTTTTATTATTTAAAGTTAAAAGAATTCTTTGTCATATAAAAATATAATAAGGACTTTTTATTAATATTAAATCACCAATGAAAATTTTTTAACAACGTATTTTTGCCTTGAGGTGATTAGACGTTATAAACGATAATTAACGACCATGTTTGCTTATGACTGCAGTATATTATTATTTATTATAATTATATCAAAATACTCTATTGCATTTTGATTGCAGGTGTTTGAATTATGAATTAAACTAAAATATAAGTTTTGTTTACTTAAATAAGATTTCTTAAAAGATTTAATTGATAAACTTTCTTGTATAAGATTAAATCTAATATACTCGTGACAAGTCCACAAAGTTAGGAAACTCCCATAGTAGTTCGCTCACGAGAAGTTGGCACGTTTGTTGCCGGGGATATTCGCGCACTTTGAGGCTGTGCCAGTGGTGTACATGCTGATCTAAGACCCAAGCCGCACGGCTACAGGTAAAACGCTTGCATTACAGTCCATGGCACATCAGTCAGTGTCACCAAACGTCAGTCTGACTATCGCTCAGCATATCGTGTAAACAAGACACGTGGAGCGAGTTGGCAACCCTCGTGCATAGATATTAGAATACTGAGAAGTAAACATAACTCTTGGACAGAATCCTTTCGTAGATTTTTAATGAAATAATCAATTTAATGCCAAAATAATAATTTTTTTTAGGGTTAAAATATTTTAAAGAAATAACAGGAAATCATATACAAAAGAGCTTTTAAAAACCAGGTCACTGACATTTGCAGTAAAAGCCATACCTTTTAGATGTGTTGCAGTAAGAAATTTTTTTTAATAAAAGAATGAAAAACTGAAATTTTCATAAAAATAATATATTTTGCTATTGTCACGCACGTTATTTCCCCCTGAGGCTCCAGGAAGGAGACACTACAACTGTGACCGTCTGCATGGGTAGGCAGCAGCAAAAGGGTCTCCTTGGACATAACTCTCTGACTTACCTAGGACCCCGTTCTTTTCTTATGTGTGCGGGTTAACCGTTATACACAGGTAGACGGTCGCCGGGCTGGTTGGCAGACAGACAGGCAGCAGTAGGGCGGTACGGTAGTGCACAGGTAGCAGAAATACCTTCTTATATGTAACCAAGCAGACAAGCCCCATATAGTACTGTTGTGGATGATTCTGCATACATTCATGCACGCATGCAAATACCTTTTCTTTGAAGAAAAAAAAAATACAGAAAGCTTGTATACTTATATATAGCAATCGATATTCAATAGAGAGAGAAAAAAAAAAGAGTTATGAAGCGAAGAAACTTTAACGGTCGAATTTTTATTACAATATTTTTCATAAGCTTTTAACTTAAGTTTCATTATATTTTTCAGATATTTTAAATAGAAAATTTAGGAGTGGTAGAACAGTTATGATTTTTTTGTTAAGGGTAGTTACTGCTTTATAATCATTGAAATATTGGATTAAGCGTATAACATTATTTATATAATATTTATATTTTAAAATTTTGTTTAACATAATAAGAGTATGTCATATTTTTTTTTAACCACATTCAAATTTTGACACACAGAAAGTTGTATACCCTTCATATTGGACAGTATATATCAGTACACATATTTTTGCCATATATACATGAACCGGTTTATTATATTTTTATTCTATATATTATATATTATGAATCAAGTAAGGTGATAAAATTTTTAAACCAATCTTTATACTTTTTTTATTTCTATGACATAATATAACACAAACTCGTTACCACAGTGTATGTACCCCCTTGTATGTATGGTACAGAGTGAAGGCGGATTTAACTAACGAAAGGGTTAGGAAACAGCCAGTCTAAGAGAGGTGTGCTGCACAAACGGTTAATGTCATTTGGGGAAGAGTCTGTATGAAGAAGGTGTGTCCCCTCTCCCCTCCCTCTCTCCCCATCAGGTAAAAATTTTGTATGGGTCACCTTCTTTATTCAAATATTCTTATACTTTGCATGTACGAGACAATTGCAACAGAATGAAAAAGAGGTTATAAAAAAAAATTACTTTATATTGTATTTTATGTATGAATAGTTATATATAAAGAATATTACAAGAGATTCGTTTGAATATTGATTTGAATTGAAAAATCGTTTTTCTTTTTTCTTCTTCTTGTGATGAATCACGGACCAAATACCCCCGGACGAAATACCCCCGGACCAAATATCCCCGCCCGGACCGGACGAAATACCCCCGGACGAAATACCCCCGGACGAAATATCCCCGGACGAAATACTCCCGGACGAAATACCCCCGGACGAAATACCCCCTTGTAAGTGGAGAGGGGCGGGCGACCAACACGGGAGGGGAAGTTGACTTTATTTATAAAATTTTCACAACAAATATATATCATATATAATATTCAAAGTATATTATTTATAGTTAATGCCGTATCAAGATCTCAAATTGCGTATTTAATTTTATTATGCCAAAACATACTCAAAATTGTGCCGCAAATAAACGATTTTTGTATATATATGCTATGCTTACTTTGATTGTGCGGCAATTATAAATTGTCTCAGCGTTTTGCAGCAAGATTTTGAAGGTTTTTAAACGATTTTAGGTTTGTAAACCTAGGTATGTGCCCCTAGCGATTTGAGCAAAGCCCGAAATTAACAAATATTTCGGGCTTTGCTCATTTAAATTTGAACATTTCTAGAAGTGCTCAAATCGAAAAAAGCAATCCCCGACGAGAAGTTTTATTTCGGGGTTTGCTCCTTTAAATTTGCTCATTTCTAAAAGTGCCCAACTCGAAAAAAGCCACCCCGACGAGAATTTTTATTTCGGTCTTTGCTCACTGTTTTGATCATTTCTAGAAGTGCAAATGAAAAATAATAGCTGGAAATTGCGCCGTATTATAGCAATAAATAATAAAATAATGTAAATTTAATAATATTTTAATTATATCACTTTTTTAATTTATTGATAAACATACAAATTTAACATTAATAGCGTGTATAGTATTTTTTTTTATTTAAACATTTCTTTCTGTATTATTCAAGTCATATTGAAAACATACGATTTTTTCACACTGAGAGACACTTTCAATTTTTTTTATTATTATCATTTTTTTATAACTAAAGGTATGATTACAATTTATATACTCTAGCAATGAATTCCAGGTAGCAGATGAATAATTTCTAAGTTCAGATGACGTACCACACATGACAAAGAAAAGAGTGTCTCAGATCAGCAGCAGCATTAGCAAATTCAAAGCTAGGTTTTGTGTTTTGCAATGCAACTATAAGAAAGGTTGTCAATCTAAAACATGTTGTGCAAAGAAAAAATTTAGATGAAATTTATAATGCCATGATAGTAATCCCTGCAAAAATAAGTCAAGTTCAGGTAATAATAAGATCAGGTAATAATCAGGTATAATATTTATTTATTTTAAATTAATAGGTTTGGTACTATCTTGAGAAGCTCTGTGCTTCTTAGCAAGTTCTGTAAATTAAGTTAATAATTTATAATATATCAGCTGTAAAAAAAATATTTAAATTAACTAACATAAAATATTAATATAAAAAGTGTGACAAAATCGTATTTTTCAGTATGACTTGAATAAAACAGAAAGAAATATTTTAATAAAAAAATAATATACACGCTAATGCTAAATTTGTATTTTTGTTACTTAATTAAAAAAGTGATGTATGTAATTAAAATATTATTAAATTCACAATATTTTATTATTTTAATTATTTATTACAAATTATTACTATAATACGGCACAATTTCCAATTATTACTTTTCACTTTGCTTTGAGCACTTCTAGAAATGATCAAAACAATGAGCAAAAAGCCCGAAATAAAACTTCTCGTCAGGGTTTGTATTTTTCGAGTTGAGCACTTCTAGAAATGATCAAATTTAAATGAGGAAATTTAAGCCCGAAATAAAACTTCTCGTCGGGGTTTCCTTTTTTCGATTTGAGCACTTCTAGAAATGTTCAAATTTATATGAGCAAAGCCCAAAATATTTGTTGAATTCGGGCTTTGGTGCCAACATATATAAATAGAAAAGGAAGGAATAAATAAGGAAATAAATAGAACAACAAGTAAATTAAGTTTCTTCAGGAGGGGACACATGCTACGTTAAGTGTTCACGGCACCTATAGCACCGGGGGACCAAAAACAATAAAAAATATTGCAGTTTTAATTTTTAGACCTATACCAATCGAATCAGAATTAAAAAATTACACTACAAAAACTTACTTAATTTTTTTTTAAAAGTAAAAAATTATATAGGGACGATTTTGAAAATTTTTGGTTAAAAAAATCTAAAAAAAAATGCAATATAAACAATTATAATTAACATGCATAAAATGTATCGTATCAAAATATATTACACATTAATTTTAATTTGATATGAATGATATATGATACATTAATGTAAAATGTATTGGCCTAACGTTACTAACTTCCTTCTTTAATACGACGCGTGTGACGTCAGACAAACGACAGAAAAACAGACTTTATAAATAAAGTCAACTTCCCCTCCCGTGTTGGTCACCCGCCCATCTTCACTTACAAGGGGGTATTTCGTCCGGGGGTATTTCGTCCGGGGATATTTCGTCCGGGGATATTTCGTCCGGGAGTATTTCGTCCGGGGGTATTTCGTCCGGTCCGGGCGGGGATATTTGGTCCGGGGGTATTTCGTCCGGGGGTATTTGGTCCGCTTACCTCTTGTGATACATGCAAGGGTTGAGTTTGTATAAAAGATTAAATTTTATTAAAATTGAAAATAACTATTCACATTTTTCCTTTAAAATATGTATGAATTTAAAAGTAATTGACATGAAAAAAATGTTATTTTTAAAGATTTTGTAACTATTAATTTGATATTATTCATATTTTTATAATATCAAATTGCATTGATTACAGTACAATTAAATATAGAAGGAAATTTGTAAACTCAAACCCTATTCAGAATAACAAGAAAAATTAGATGAATACACTATTTTCATGATAAAAAAAAATCCACCTTTAAAATATAAAAAAGGATTATATCGCACGAACAGCAGATTTAATTAATAATAGGTAGAAAAACATAATGCAGTGTAGTTAATTAAAAAAAAAAAAAAAAAACATGATTGATGGAATTTTCTTATCTTTTGTATAATGTCATTATAAATTTTTAATATTATTAATTACTTATTTAACGATATTTTTTGTTTCATGTTTGTTTCTTTATTAAAATAAATACAAGCTTGTGGTTTACCTCCACACCTAATGCTGTGGTTATGTGGCTGTCATGCAATCGATATTAAGCAAGTCGATATCGCCATGGTGTATACGACGTCGCAGCGACGCAAGATTTTAGCGATTCTGGTCGCGTGCCTACCATCCGTTTACTAACAACGACATGGCGATGGTGCTATAGCGAGAGCGAAGGGCCCGGTCTACTGCTGCCATAGGCAGCCCTTACTGTGTGCCCAGTAGCCGGAGTACCACATCACGGTTTTAGGTTGCGTCGGTACCACGCCATTCACAATGAAACATGAGATCTTTTTACTGCAGCCTTAAACACACTTCTATGTCCAACAATCCGTTTTCTTTAATTTTTTTTAAAAGAAAAAAATATATATAGAAAAAGATAAAAGTCATTGTTTTTATTACTGAAAGGAACAGAAAAAAAATGTAGCTTAAAAAAAGTAGTCATAAAAATTATTATTTTAAAAAATATTTAATATTTTCATATCTTATTAAAAATATTTAAATAAATTCTATTATTATGATAGTGTAAAATACTTCATAATATTTACGATAAATAATTATTTTAATTCATAACTTTTAAAAACACGTTTATTTCCATAACAAAAAAAAGCACCAATAAATTATAATTAATTAAAATTAAAATATTCAGTGAGTATGCATAAAAAATATATACATTTAAGTCTATAAAAAGCACTTTCATCTTTCTTTTTTTCTTGTGCTTTGATTAAAATTAATTCTAAAGACCTACCACAACAATTTTCATATTGAAGTTTATATATACACATTTTATATTTATGTATCGGATATATTGTATGTTATATATATGATATATATCGATTCTACAATAATATGTATTGGCTATAGTATATATATAAGTTTATGACTTGTGTGATGGGATTGCCATAGCTTTGTGGTTTATATGTTGGAAGCTAGCAATAGGGATTATATATGAAACAATACAAAGATGAATGGTATAGAGAAAAAAGATGTATTGCTGAGGCGTTAGAAAATATATTGAGAGGCTTGGAGCGATGTGAGTAAGGGGGTTCTGAGTGATTGGCCTATATGCAGGAGGGAGCGAGAGATATGAGGTTAGCTCGGTGATAGATCCTGACCAAAACGTGCGATGTGACGGCGGTAGCTCGGGGCTGCGTACAAGGGGAAGGGGGGATAAAGATGATGAATTGATGACAAAGAGGAAATTTTTACTTCGGGACTTTTTGATTTCTATACTCGAAATCTATTTTTATATTTCTTAATTATGTATCAATATTTATACTAACGATATTTTTATTATTAACTAATTTTTGAATAAAAATAGTATCCCCTTGATATAGACACACACAATCAATGATTGTTGGTGACAAAAGTTTATGGAAGCACTTGCCAAATGTGTACACTGATAGCAGAAATGAATTTCTGTACTTTAAAACTTGGATCATTATTCTTCTCTGCAAATAATAGACAACAGTCACCTTTAGATATATTATACGATTGGACAAATTTTTACTGTCCAATAACTATATCTCAATATAAAATCAAATCAATACTTTAAAATAACTTTTCAGTAAAAATAGCATAAAATATATATCTGGTTTTGACTGTTTGAGATCACAACCCGTGTATATCGAGGCCATGGTATATAGGAGCTGCTTCTGTTGAAGACAAGCCCGTAGTGCTGCTAAGACGCCGCCACGCTCGCTGCTGCCAACGGCGGTAGCGGCGGGGGCCGAGTGGACGTGCCCAGAATACTATCATCCCAGCACAGTCTCTTATCCACGTCCTATGTGATGGCACTTTGGAACCGAGTTCATATCCCGCTAGCCCGTTACTTTCAACCGTCCTTTTCATACATAAAACCAATTTAATTGAATTTAAATGGAGATCGTAAATTTTCTTCATCCTTTTGTATTTAATGTACCTCCTCTTCACATGCTGATTGTTATTTTATAAATCTAGAGCGCACTGTAACTTTATCTTTTTTAAGTACAATTTTTTTTCAAATGTATTTAAACGTAAGTTTCAATTTAAAGTTCATATCTCCTTCATATAGCTCTTAACTTGATTTATCACTTGTTACAATAACAACTCATTTATTTTCATTTAAAGGAATTGTTATCGTTGCATATATATATATATACGTAATATAATATAGAAATGATTGTATAGCATCCTTATTAAGGCGTGTCAGAGAAATCAAGAGTGCAAGCACAAGCAATGAATGATGCGATAACATGAACATTTTAACGCCAGTAATGCGTTTCTTATGTGCTACTGATTGTATAATACCATTGCTGGTATAAGAGTGATTATTTTCTTTACACAGTCAGTACGGTAGCAGTACAAGTAGTACAGCAGGCAAGCATGAGCAGAGCGGCGAGTGCATGGTATAGCAAACAGTATAATAGAGTAGCTGAATTATGGATGCAGAATGTGATAAATGACCATTATACTTCACTTTAAAGCATGCAACTTTATAGCAAAAAACTGTATAATATGCTTTCCATTTCTTTGTGTGCTTATTTCATTGATTTTTATTTAAAGATATGATTATATATACAGTCATTATATTATGTTAAGTGAGATTTATAGTATTATAATTGTTAGTATTTTATGTTGTATTAACAAGAAAATTTATTATACTTTAAAATATTATTTTAAATCTCATGTGTAAAGTTTATATTAATCTAGATATTAAAATATAATTATTTATTAACATGATTTCATTTTATTAATTTTTTTTAAACGTATTTTTTTAAAAAAATATATATAAATGAAGTACAATAAATTTAAAAATAAAAATAGAAATGAATGCAATAAAACAGAGTGCTCTCTACTATATATATACAATATACTATTTTATAGTAATGTAACAATAGTGTGTATATATTTATTTTTTATTTATTTTTTTGTTTGAGGGGTAAAGCAATTCGAATGTCAGAATTTTTTATCAGACAAATTAATCAGCACGAAATATTACTTTAGTATATATAAAACATTATATATATATAGCATAGATAGATAGATGCTCACTTGTTTTGTTATAACTCCAAGTAGTAGCTGGCACGTAAGCCTCAAGGGGGCCACCACTAGAGTACTTGTGCATATAAGGGGAATAGCATGAGAGGTGGAGAAAAGTGAGGAGGGAGGGAGGAGAGGTTAAATGCAAAATACAACTGCATACAAGTATGAGGGGATGAAACAAGCAGGACTATAGCTGTCTATAATATGTAGATCGAAAGCTATGGTATACTTCTAGGACACCAGGGTTAAAGAAAGATTTTCTACTAGCTTGTGTATCCCTTCTTATATATAAGCACAAAAAAGACGCAACCCCGTGCCTGCATGGAACATTTGTAGAGAGAGGAGGAAGAAAGCATTCATATGCAAATCCTTCCATTTCTCACTAAGACTGCAGTATGCCGGTTTTAAAGAAGAAGAAGAAGGGGGTTAGCTTATTTTTTTTTTCTTTTTGTATTTTGTTATATATATATAAAGTATAAAGAAAAGATGGAAAATAAGAAAAAAAATATAATATAAAAATTGTATCAATCTATGTAAAGTTGTGATTTACAAAAAAAAAAAATGTAAATATTTTTACAATAGCACGTAATAAGAAAGTATTCTTCAGTACAATATGAAAGTCAATTGCAATTTAATGCAATTCTTTTGCAAGTATAAAAAAAGAAAATTTATTATTTGTCATTCTTTAAAAAATATGAAATCACGTTTTGAGGTGAATAGTTTAAGTACTAAAGGATTTCAATTGTCTGACTAAATTGCCAAGCACATGAGGTGCAATTCCTATAACCCACACCTGCAACCAAACCCCAACTGCTAACTATGGTGTAGAAATAATATCGTTGAAATTAATGTACCACACACACCACATAGAATGGATCTAATTAAACCAACCTAGCTTAATGTTTAGTTTGAGTACATCACATTAAGAGTCCCTATTTACTAATGTATCCTGATGGGTATGCAATTCATTTTGCAAATCTCGTCACCAATGTAGAACCAATTTTCATTAAAAACAACACACACTAAATTATTTTACGAATTATACATGATAATACATGATATTTTATAACTATCAAAGTCCTATTCATAAATTACTGAAAATGAGAGTAAAATTTATCAAATAAAAGTATACATATATCTATTATTTGTTATCTTAAGCAATTGATTTTTATTTGCCAAATGTTCTGAAAATTTACGAGTCATTAAATAAGAAAATATATAACTAAACAGAAAACTTGAGAAAACAGGTCTATATCAATGCCATTTTACGATTATTATTTGTGATCGATGTACATGGTGTTAAAAAAATACTGTTAATTTTTTTCTTTCCTACTAAATCTAAAAACAAATTACCATAAGACAAATGACTGCACTGGTAGCTGGACCTCGATAGCTATCAGCAGGGATGTTAGTAGTGGCTTTTTGTTCGTTCACGCACTTGTCCTGTCCTGTTTTTTTAATAGAGGTAGGCGAGGAAAAGATGAGAAATAGCAGCCATGTTTACCAGCATGGCTCCACTAGTGAGCAAATTTTATTTATATTTTTTTTTTCTCTTCTTTTCCTTTCGTATGTTGTATATTATATCCTCTTCAACTTTTTGGTCCACATAACTCGTAAATGATGACAATGAATGACCATAACCACATAAGTTGTAGACTGCCACAGATTTTTTTATTTCTTTTTATTTTATTCTTTTTAAGATGAGTTTGTTCCTTTTTTTCAAGTACTTTGCAAACTAGTTTTTTTTTCTTTCTTTTTTTTTATTTTTTAATGCGGTCATTGACAAAGATCTTTTTGAACTTTGTGTAAAAGTGATAATGTCAAAAATTTAAATTTCATTATGAGTATATTGCTTGTGTTTAAATTGAGAAAACATCTTTTTTCATAGCTTTTTCAATTTTTTCATTTTCTATTATATTTGAGGTTTACAATTACATTGCACTCAACCGTGTCGTAATTAAAGGGTACATACAATAAAAGAGCATGAGCCATAATACTAAAAAGTAATACTTTTTTTGTAGAGTGAGAAGTCATACAACACACAATTGAAATCCAATTTAAATCCCTTAATAAAAACATGATTTTATCACAATCCGATTTTACAAAAAAAAAAAAAAAAAAAAAACGATAAATATAATTTGAGTATCTGTACCTATAAAAGCAGTCAGATGCCTAAGGGTGCCAGCCAGTACATACAGGTTGGCATATAAGCTATGTTAGATTAAGCTGTAGGGTCATCGGTATGTTATGCTAATCAGCTATATAACAGCAGTAGCAGTAAGCGAGGACCAAGTGAGCAGTCTAGTAGTAGTAGCAATGGCGTGCAGATCAGTTAAAGGGGCGCATGAGGTGCACCGTGCTGGTGGTGGTGGTAACGGTAGGGTGGGGGGAGGTATTAGCATTTCAAATCAGCCCGCCTCCTCCTCTCCCCCTGTAGTCTAGTATATGGTCCCAGAGAGATGTTCTCTACAGCAGAGAAAGTTAACTCTCGGCTGTCATTATCATCCTCAATCTACCCAGCTTATTCTACCAGTATAGTGGCAACCTTTTCCTCTCTGATAATATAGCTCGATCAGCTGATTTTGTCTCTTCTTAAACTTTTCGTTAACTCAATCATTTTTAATCTAACATTTTAATCTACTATAGTACAGATTTTCTAAGTTAATCTGTCTTTAAAAAATTAATTTATATTATTATATTGGGTATATTTACATTATTTACTAATAATATTTTTTATAAGAAATCAAAACTTAAGTATAGTAGATTTTTTTTATACAGTATATATTATAGTATAATACATAAGAAGGTATATCATTGCATTTCATTGTCAAGTTAAAATGTGCAAAGTCAGTTTTTTTAACCATACATTTATAATAATAATATATTTTTGTTCAACCCTCTTTTCTGTAGTTATAATAAGTTTTAATACGATCATGAGACTTTTTTTTTTATACTTACTACAGCTTCTCTAACAGACTATAGTGATATAACTTCTAACCTTCACCACGCGTGTCTTTCTCTACTCCCCTCGATATAAAGATGATTGCTACTGCAGCAGCTATATATACCTAGCTCTGTATCATAACTTGTATTGCCATAACTTCCCTCTAAAGCTCCGTGCAGTTTAGCACGCTCTTGCCCTGATTAGTGCTTGCTAAAGCCGACCGACCAGAAGAAAATGGGAGGGGGGGGGGGGATGGAGATCCCTTGGTGACCGTTTCAGATACCCCCCTCAACCTCTCACTATATACTTTTGCTCCATACAGCATCACATGCAAGCTGCATGGTCAGATATACCTTCTCCCCTTATAGCTTCAACCTCACCCCTCAGTACTGTATACCATCGTTATTGATATACCTTTGGTACTAACAGGTCTTATATTTATACGCTGGCAATCCTAAGAAATAAGATCAAATTTTTCATAAAAAAAATAAGATAGTTTGATTTTTTGCATCGTCAAAATTTCATCTCTCAAGAGAAATTTAGTAAAAAAGATTTTTCTTTTTTAGTATAAAAACTTCAGCACATTCCTTTTTTATTTAAAGTTAGTATAAAATTAATATTTTTATGAAAATTTCCATATTGTAAATAATCATCAAGCATAATAAATATCATCAGTAGGGTTTATATTTAGTTTGTATGCTGCAGAAGGCGAGATGAAACGAGCCAGAGCAAAAGCAAGCTATAGAACGAGAGAGGAAGGGCTATCATCTCATAGCCGTAACGAGGCCACGTTCAATTCCCATTATGGCCTTCTCTAAGCCATCATGACTTGGTGGTGTGCGGGAACAGAAAAGCAACATAAGGTCCAACGAGTAACGCGTACAAACCCTTTGTCACCAAAACGTCATCATCTCCCGCCCCCATTTCGCGAGCCCTCATTACCCCTAGCTCCTCTGAAGCCATAAAACGTCATACACGATTTCAACCCTTGCTTCAAATGTACTAATTTTTATGATTAACCCTTTTTTTATATATATATAAAAAATACAAAAAAAAAGGGGAGGTAGAATATATATAAAAATCTAAGACTTTTATTCTTTTAATTTATAACTCTTTTAATTTTTAATCTAATAATAAGTAAATCTTGGTATCACATGTTTGTAGCAGTTATTTTTATATATTTTTTTGTCTCATGATGTCGTATAAGTCTGTGTTTGTAATATGAATAGCACTGACTTGATTTTTTTTCTTAGCATATAATAAAGTTAAGAAGGGTTGAAATATTATTATATAAAAAAAAGTCTTAATTATTAGCTCTGAAAGCTTTTTGACTGATATTATTACATTTGAAGTAATTCAAGAACGTTTAATGTTTATTCCGAGAAGCTAAAATATAAAGTTGACACGTGTAATTGCGCAGAAAAGAAGTTAATTTGTGTAATAAATTTTAATGTCATTTAAAATTATGTCTAGTATAAAATTATTTTATCTTATTTAAAGGTATAATATTAATAAATTTTATCACAATTTTTTAATAAACTTATTTAAAATATTGCATAATTTTAAAAAAATTCAGAAAATACAGAACTCTCTAACCAAAATAAACTGTATAAGAATCTTTCTCGTTATACTCGCAAATAGAATTTTATAATTACTTAAAATATTAAGCATTTTAATTTTATTCTATGATTTGATGGTTACAACTTAATTAAAAGTATAATTTCACTATATTCTGAGGAATAAAATTGAAATATACATCAGGACAAATATTATAATTATATGAAGATTGGAGAACATTAATATTTTTGTTTACATTTTCAAAACTAGCAAAACATGGTGTTAACCTGATAGATGTAGTACCATAATTTATTAAAATATAAATAAAATTAATTTGATTTGCTTTGCATGCGATATCAAAATTCGGATTTCAGACAAACTTTTTGTTGATATTTTCCAATATTATACAATTTACCGAACCACAATAGTGAATAAACTGCGATAACTTTTAAGATAGAGTGATGATTGTATTTGATAGAGCTTCCTCCAATGTATTGTCATGAGGGTATACTTCCATACACACAGCTGCCGGCTTAACTCATGCAGCAGCAGCAGAAGTATTGCATGCAGAAAGTACCAACGAGTATTCAATCTCCCATGTGGACTTTGCAATGCAGCAGCCTGAGCGATTTAAGCCGCGGCATTCAACATTGATCGCCTAGACAAACTTTAAGACCACAGCTATTGAGTTCGATATATATATATAAAAAAAACCATCCTCCTCATTCTATTATTTCTAATAACATCTGCTTATATGTATGTGACAACGACCTATGTAAAATAATGGATATGTTTAATGCTATATAATAATTAAGTTTACAATATGTCTTTTTTTTTCTTACATAAATTAACTTTATAAGTTAACATAAATAATAGGTATTATAAATTTGAAAAAGTAGTTGAGTATATTATAAAGGCGTACAAACAATATTATATACTCATATTAAAATAATTACTATCTAATTGCCTTTGCATGCATTCAACTTAGCATGACGATGCAATTGATGCTTTAAGTTTCATAAAAAAAAATGTATTATACAACACCTTACTTTTATATATTATAATAAAATGCAGTATTCCCTTGCAGTTTGCACAAAAGTGCAATGTTCGGACTAGTTGTGTGTCATAAACTACTTAAATAAACTGCAGCTCTTCATGTTTAACTGCATTTTCTGTTACTTTTATCTCTCATGCACTTCCTTTGCATTTCTTACTCTTTATAAAATCTGATATTCCTGTCGGTAAATATAAGAATATTTCATACTTGAAGAAAACACGCATAGCAAAATATCATGTTTATGATATAATTCTATTTTTCTTTATAATATAATAACATTAAATTACGTCATATATTGTTATAAAATATAACTAAAAGAAATTTGATATTAAAAAAATAAATTTTCATCTTCATAACTTCACATTAAACAAAAGTTGACATTTTTTTTTTTTGTTTCTTGAGACATCCAAGGTAGAGGAAAAAGAAGTTTTATTTTGTCATTGTTGGATAAGTTTTGGCTGCCATGTTTGCGGGAAGCGGAAGTGACGTGTGGCCTCGGGAAGCTGAAACAATGGCCGACAACTAGAGGCCACAATGACAAAGGTGGACGCGGGGGCGCCTGCTAGATGGATGGAGTACGTGCGTTCGCCGGGCCCGTTTGAGTCACACGGACACGTGAGAGCGCGTGATGTGACGTGCGTCACCACGTCACGCATCAAGGGAATGTCGCACTGTAATCAATGTCGTAACTCTTCAATCAAACACGCACTTGCGTTTTGTTCTCCAACTTCTGATTTTGTTATTTCAAGTTTTCAATTACACCTACAATTTTATTGCTTATCGTAGTTTTCTTAAAATTCTGAATTTTGAAAGTCTGCCGTTTATCTTTGCGTTTTAATGATAAATATTAAAATTTCCTCCAAAATTGACCGTTACAATTTAATTATTATAATTCATGATTGTTCTCCAATTTCTAATTTTGCAATTTATTTTATACTACATTTCATTCCCATGCAATTTAAAATTTTCGTCGAACCCTGTTTCATCCATCATAAATAACCATCAGCAAAACGTTCGGTCCAAGCAAAATCTTAAATTTTGCTAACACAGTTTTTTTTTTTTTTTTTTTTTTAAAAAAGATGTTACCACCATAGCTATGATATAATTCAAGAATAACAAAATCATAATTCATTACACGTTTTAATATAATAGTTTGTTGATCTCATATTTAAAAATACTCTAATAACTTCAACTGAAGGTGTAATAAATAAGGTGGTTTATATGGTGCAAGCTGAGGTGTGCTTGCTTGCTGGGTCCAGGTGCTTTCACAGGGAAATTTATCTATCAGAGTGTCGAGGCAGGTGGCCCCCAAACACATGACTTCCTCGCTCTCCACGCCTGTAACGTTTTCTTCATGTATCATTACACCAGCTAGAGAAAACGAGAATGAATAAAAAAAATATACAAGGCGGAAAGATAACGTAAGATGATTTTTCCGGTCATCATTTTCTAGATTTATATCTCTTGTCTTGCTACGCGTACTTCTTTTCTTTTGTTTCAAAACATATTTTTTTTATTTTTTATTTTTTTTTTTTATTATTATTATAGATCATGACGGTGATCTTATCATTTCATATATTATGCTATAGCAGGTGAGAACTTCTTTTCAAACTGCAAAATTAGCGTTGTATTTTTTTTATGATCATATTTCTTTAAGTTATATTTAATAGTTTTAATACTACAGTAAAATAACTAGATTTTTTTTTTGCAACGGTTTGCAATTTTTTTTTAAAGACAGTTTCTTAAAATTTATTACTTTAAAGAATTTATTGAAAGTTTGTAGTAAAATACGTTACACTAATCTTTATAATGCTTTATTATTTAAATAAAATATGTTAACCAGAGTTTGCTTACCAAAACCAACAAAATATGGTCAGCATCACCACAATATTACACCTCATATCTCATGTGATCATTTTTTTTATTTCACTTTTATATATAATACATACTCCAATATCATGACATTATTGGAAAATTGGCTGATTCGAAACACAAAATCTTAATAATTTCAATTAAATAAAATTATCTAACGTTTCAAATATAAATTTAATAAATCCTTTGCATAGTAACAGAATATTATAATATGTAAACAACAAAATTTAATTATTTTATAAAATTACTTTTTTTTTTAAAAAAAAATAATCACATAATCTTAACATTTATGAAGAATTGACTAAAATTTAACTATAAAGATAGGAAACCAAAATGGCTTCTAGCTCAACTACAAAATCTCCTCTAAATATAGGAAATGATGGACATTTTGACGGCCACTATTATAGAGACAGGAAGCTCGTGCTATTGTATTGTTTCTCGCATGGCTGCAGGGCCACGAGTGCAGGGACGGTCAGCTAAGCCTGGCTGGCTGGCTGCTGGCGCTCACCGTGGCGTAGCGAGCCAGCCCGGAGCCAATGGCGAACGTAGCGCGGGTTGCCTTGGCAATGGCACGTTGCATGTAACTTCCCCAGCAGCAGAAATCTCCTCCCCTAACGTAGCTCTCTTGCGCATGCACACTAGTACTACAAGGTAACCCTTTACCAAAGCAAAATGTACGTTATATAATACAATAAGGGATGCAAAACTATCTCAGATGTAACAATAGTAATAAGAAAAATGTTTTTTATTATTGCTTTAAGGGATTCATCTCTTTTATTAAAACATATTTTTTTATTTTATTTTCTTATTCTTTATATTATATATAAGAATTGTTATACAAATTGAAAAGAAAAATGACAGTACTTTTATTGTTATTATGTAATATGTCATTCTGATTTTTATTTTATAAAAAATAAATACATCATTTCATTACAAAATACTTATATGGTGACCAATTTCTTCTGTAAATGCAAATGAGATAACTTTAAAGAAAATGTTGTTATTTTTAATAATTCTTATTTTTGACAAATTATTGAAGAAATCTATTAGAGAATTCTTATATACAAGAAAAATGTAAAAAAAATAAATTATTCGTATGAACAATATCGAAATATTCGGAATAATAAAGAAAACCAAATTGAATCAGAAACAATGTAACACGAAGATCAAGTTAAACAATTTAAGAATTAAATATATTCACAGATAGTCTTTATTTCAATTGACAATGACAACAAGTTTAAATGTAACATGTGTGTCTTTAGAAAAATATTTTGGATTTTTTTTTAAGTGCGTGATAGGATTCTTCCATTCCCGGCACGACCCTGCGAAGTTGTTCCCTCCTCCCAGCATCTACTAGCTTGGCTGCTTCTCTCTAGGTCAATTCTTATTCCTCACACTCCAGTCAGCTGTTTTGTTTCATTTACATACACTTATTCAAGGGAGCACGACGGCTCCTCCACCTCCTTCTCTGTGACGTCACTAGCCGCTATGCAACCCGCCCGACACAGCTACTGCTGCGGCCGCAGTGGCGCTCTGGTGCTTGCTGCTGACTTGCCTATCGACCCAAACCATATATATTCCGTCAGTCTTTTACTACCCCGCGCCACCAACACTGACCTAGGTCACTAGTGCACCTTCGTGACGTCACTATATATACATTGTTGAACCACAAACATTTTTTTTACATTGTTGATAATATTTCTCTTCATATGTAAAACGAAATAAAGAAGAGAAAGAAAATTTATCGCGTGATGTGATTTTTTAAAACATAAATTTACATTTTTGAATATATTTTAAAGTTTGTATATGTATATTATACAATATATTATAGATTATATCATATCTTGTTTGTGTGTTGTTTTTTTTTCAATGAACTTAATGCATATGTAAAAATGTATTATGCAAAATACTTTACATTCATAAACAAACAAGTGAAATTATTATAATTTTAAATAATAACGGAATAAAAGTAATATATTTTATTGATAATATTTCTTTCAAGTTGTTGTTATATTAATTGTTGTCAACGTATTAATTATATTTCTAATTTATAAAGCTTTTAGAAAATTAATTACTATTTTAGACAACAGGTAGACATGCAGGTGCATTCAAAACTCTATAACATAGTATCCCAGACTCACGTAGGCTTTCTGGAAAAATATCAACTTTTTATATATTATAATATAAATTTTTAACTGGAAACTTAACTTTTTTTTCCTTTTGTTCTAGTCTGTCATAATTTTCATATGTTATCTCTACGGCATGCTGCTTATACTTCCCCTTTTTTTATATTTCTGAATGCGTGCTGTTTCACCCGACTCCCATATGATTTACTGTGGGTTATGCTTAGTTTATATACGCCTATAGCTAGAAATTTATTTTTTTTAACACTCTCTTAGCTTAGTTTTTGTAAAAATATATATAAATCTAAGCAATCATTCTAAAACAGAGAGCACGCAAAAAAAATAATATAAGAAGTTTAATACCGCAGTGCGTTAAACAAAAATATTTTACTAAGATTTTTTAAGTTAAAGTTGCTGATGAGCTAAGAAAACGAAGTCGTATTTTATAAACAAAAAAATATACAAAAAAAATTGACTTCTTCATCCTTATTTTGAAATGTTTATATTCAAAAGAAAAAAAATATATATTGGTGTGAAATATATTTTATCACATAAAAATTTATTTTTATGTCATATTCAGAAAATTTATCAGTACATCCTGTTCTTTCAACTCGACCAAAAGAGTTTAGGTAAAATTTACTGGAGGTCAATACAAGGTGTTTTTACCTTTTTTTCTCATGCAAAACCTGAAAATCACATATCAAATCATTGACACTTATTTTCAACACAACACACATATATACACTTTATTACAAAATAACCTCAAAAATGGCCATAAGATTTACAATTTATTGTAATATTATTATAGAAAATATATTTTTAGTTCAGATAGAATATAGAATATAATATCTTAATATAACTTGATATATAAACTAGATGAAAACAAACTGGTTCTAAATTAGATTTATGCAATTTTGTCAAAGAAGAATTGAAAATCTTATTTATATTAGTTTAAATCCATTAGGATGATATTTATTGTAGGAATAATATATTATTATATTTAAATTTTCATTTTAGTTGAAAATTATTATTATTATTATTAGAGAAATAAGTTATATTACATAGGTTTCTTTGTATATTATTATAATCAGATGAAAATTGAAATGAAAAACAATATTTTTAATATTTTAATACATGATACACTTCATTAGTTATAGTGCATGTAATTTTTTGTTTCAATGAGAGCATAAAAGTTATTGAAACCACAAGTGGATAATTTCATCTCAAGTTAAAATTCTTTTCATATTATATTTATAATTGTTTATTTATTTGTTGTATTTGTATTTATAGTAATTTGTTATTGTTTATTATTTAAAAAATTATCTTAATTTAAAGTTAAGTGTCATAGTTATCGACGGCACTAACAAAAATTACCAACATAAATTTTATGTTTTTTTTTTATCTACAAATTGCACAACAAAACTTGATTAATTCATATTTAAAAGTGCATGAATAACAATTGTTTTTCGTTTCAATTACATAAATGAGCATATCATAATTATATAAGAGCAAGATTTTATTATATATAACATCAAACTCATCTGTTTTGATGGATTTTCTTGGTTTGGGAAATAAAGAGAAGAAGATGCAAAATATAATATTCCCTAGAGTACTATACAAAATATCAGACGACACTCCCACTTCCATCCAGCCAGCTCCAATATCACTTCCATGCAAGACTATACAATGACAACAATTTTTGCATAATTTATGGCCAATAAAGTGGCTGCATACTCTTGCAAGGATGTCTGTAATAGCAGAAGCTATAACCACCACCCACCCTCTCATCTCTCCGTCGCAACCCTAGATATTATACAATATAAGCTTACAACGCTGCTACTTCAACAACCGTCTGTCTTCTCGACATCACCCGCGAGGATTACGTCAAGTACACGCACATTGTGGTAAGTACATTTCCTCTCATTAAGGTTTTAGACATACAAAATTTACACTCGAGACAAATTAGTTGTGCAATTATCAAAACAGAAACTTCATAATTTGTTTATTAAAAATTAAATCAAACTTCGGGATGGGGACTGTAAATCCCGTAAGGCAAAATATATTACAGGCCATATGGATGATCTTAGCGTATATCCTCTAGCTGAAAATTAAAAACGTTCTTACTTAAAATAGTTTTCACAGTTTCTTCAGGTATTTTCAATCTTAAATGATCAACCAACTGTTCATTTTAAATTAAATTATTTTATTTTCAAATTTTATTTTAAAACTTTCAAGTTTAATATAAAATGCATATACTGTTGATGCAAATAATTTTACTGTTTTAAAACAGAAATCAAATCAGTATAAAAAAAAATCATAACAAACAAAATTTGATATGTTTGATTAACATGCAGCAGCATGAATGATATGAAGGAGTCCATCATGATCTAGGTCTGAAGTGCTCGCTTGTATTGTCAGTCAGTCAGAATTGCTGGCACGTCAACAGCCCTTGTCCAACTCATCTCGCTGCCGGTGGACTTGTATCTCATCCTAGCCGCAACTCGATGATGTTTTGTCGCTCGAGAGCACTTCTGCTGTACCATGTTCACTGCAGCTCCCTCAATAGCAAGCACACTATATACCGCCGCTCTTTTCATGATTAATTTTCCGCATGGATCCCCAAACTCACTCTCTACTGAGCCTTATAGTATAGTACGAGAACAAGATGATGCTTCTTTTTCGGCCGTTTACTCTCTTTCTCTGTCTCTTGTACATTTTTCTTTTCTTTCTACCAACAGATCCAAACCAAAAACATCTGCTACTGGGTGTGGGGTCTCATTATTTATAAAGATACCCCACTTTTTATTTTATTTTTCAATGGAGAGTTGGAGATCCAATTGTTTACATTTTCGATATTATAAAAAACTGATAGAAACTTTGATTAGTGGATGTTTGAAGGGAGGAAGAAAAATATTAACCAAAAAACGAGTCATAACTTATATTGTTCCTGTAACTTTATAACGTATGACAGTAAGATTCATGCTTTTATCCATTATCAAAATCCCTTAATATTCCATCATCCCATCTTGAGTAATTTGTAAAAAAAATAAATACAGGCTTAATTTTGGACAGAAAGTTTGAGATTAACGATTTCAGTATTGAACGACTCAATTTATTTTGATATTGCAAGTAGTATGTAGTGTGTTTTTTTTTTGCCATCACGTTAGATAGTTGTTCTTCTCATTCCGTGCCTAAGTCCGTGCTGAGCTGTTGTAATAATGAGAGTCGATACATGGCGGGCGGCGTGCTTGCTCGGTGGCTCAATATTGCCTTGCTCCCGCTTTGCTCCTCCATCCATCTTCGTTGTACTACCCGGCATGCTGCTGTACTCTACTATACTGCTTTGGAAGGGATGGTGGAGGAAAAACGTGATCGTGCTACTGATGATGAGCCAACTAACCATGCTTCTTCTCTTGCACAATCCCACATCATCAGTCCTTTAGATTACATTCTGTAACAGTAACTCAAGCTTTGAAAATGATCAGTCATTGATACAACACACACACATATACTGAAGCTTTTCATCAAGTTTCATATTTTATCATACTTTTTTATAATTTTTTTCCGGTGTTTTTCTTTCCTTTTTTCTTTATTTTTTCCTTTCTTGCTTCTTCCAATTAATCTAAATAACGCCTCCTCCACTCACCTATTTTTTTTCTCTCTTCGCCTTCTATTTTTATTATAACTTTTTACTGACGTTTCCTTTCATTTTCTTTATTCATAATTAAAAAAATCTAGACTACTAATTAATTCCCTTTCTTCAACACTATGGTTTTTTCACTTTCAGCATCAACTTTTTTTAACTTTATTTTTTATCTGGCGTCAGTATTAATAATAAATCTTTATTTCTTTTATTTTTATCATGATTCTTCACTAATGATTCTAATTAATTACAAACAAAATAATAAATCAACTCTTATCATTCGTCATATGATGACAATTAGTTCTCCAAGGTGCAAATCTTATACTTGACCTTTGACCTGATGATGGTGCTAACTCTGTGTCTCGTGTCCTAACAGGGCGGCAGGTGACTGTCATTGTATGGAAATGGAAGAGGGCGCCACCAGCTCGACGCGCCCTGTAGCAGCCAGCGTGAAGGTCCCGCCCTACCTGGCTCGAGGTACCTGTCTGACAGCCCACAACAAGACGACAACCCCACCTTGAGATATTCAGGTGAGACGAGGCAGCGACTCATTACAATTGCAATTATGTATGCAGTACATAGATGCGAATTCTTTATATATGCAAGTAATAATATATTTATATACTTTATAATATGTATATAATGGATCAAAATAATTATAAGAAAATATTTTGAAATTGTTTATATAAAGAATAAATTATAAAAATAAATATGACAGTAATTATGATTTCTTGATAAAAAAAATACTTGCTGTTTTACACTGTTACATTATAGTGATAATTATATAAATAAATTTAATTAATATATTAATATTTGTTTAAAGAAGTTATTAATTATTGTAAGCATTAATTGTTTTAGATTATTTTTCATGTTACCAAATTCACATTTCGTCACTTTAATTAATCAAAATGAAGGATTTTATCTTCATCTATAAAAGTTCAATTTCTTATAGTCTGTACCCATGATGTATTAATTGTTCCACATGCTGTAAAAACGTGAAAATATCATCAAGGTATTCACATTTTAGCCTAGAAAGATTTAATTCACCAAAATTTGTTATCAAAATTAAGTACTTAATTACTTACTGAACGTGATACCAAAATTTTCTAAACTAAAATCAGTTTAAATTGTTTGTAAATACTTCTGATGTTTTATTTTAATTTCGTACACCAAGTATGATTAAAATTTTTTTTAGACCTTTTGTTCTAACCAATGTTTCTTATTATGATACTGACTAACAACGACAATCTGTGTGTTCATCTCAGGGTCACGTGACCGGACAGCTGACACACCTGAGTGTCCTGAGACAAGTCACTATCGGGAGCCGCACCCACCAGCATCAGCTGACGGTGGTAAGTACGATCAAGTCCTTTTGCTTCACCGCTCAATGCAACAAGAGCCGCTGTCCCTGAGCTCGATTGCCGCATCACCGCGTAACCGTGACGTTATATTTATTAGTTAAACCCTTATAATTTACAATAAAATATCATCAACTTGTATAATTTAATTTGACTTAAATTACTCAAAAATTTATTATTTTAATACTAAATACTTATATTGTTCACAATTTTTTTTCTATTTTTTTTTTTCTCTCTCTAGATATCACATTTATAAATTAAGTAAAATAGAAAAAGACATGTATTTTTTTTAAAGGTAGAAAAAAAAAAGGTATAAGGATATAAGGTGTGTGTAGTGGATTTTTTTGATATCTTTTGAAGGAGCCGCTTTTTGGTTGGCATCAAACTATACGGTGTGTTTCGTTTCCCATCTCCGTCACTTCGTATCTACAGCAACGTGGTCTTTTCTCGATTTATAGAACGACTATGGCACGACACTATATAATATAGCCCGCTCTCTCTCGCTCCGATCAACTCACGGGCACCAAGCTATACCTTTCAGCACAGCAAAGCCGCTTGATCGCATATACACGAGACATCATATATGTGTATATATTTTTTGGTTATTTTTTTTTTATTTCAAACACTCGTGTGTAGAATATACTTTAAGTGCGCATTTTTAACAGGTGAAATATTAGAAAATGACAATGAAGGAATTTTTACGTAAAATTTATATTATAAAGGATGTATTTACATGAGTGCTATTTTTTTAATCGATTGTAATTTTTATCTTAAATCCGGGTTTTATTTTACTAAGATATTTCTTCTATTAAAGTTTTTTTTGTGTATTTGTTTGAAAATATCTAGCCATAAATTTAACATGTTAATTGAGGATAGTAAATTATTTAATTTTTTATTTAAAAGTGTCAACATCTTTCTCTGTTTCTTTCTTTTTTTTTATCTAAAACATCAGATTTTGTACATTTTTGCATTTACTCCTTAAAAAATATTAAATGTAAGGTATATCAATGTTCAGTTATACTCTATTCAACTATAATAAACTTTTCTTCTTATAAAACTTGTTCAACGATTTTTCAAGCAAATAAATATCTTGTTAAATTTTTTTGAATAAGAAAAAACCTATTATTCAAAGTAGCTACTGATCTATAAAAGTTCTATTTCTTTACAATACCTTTCTTTTTTTCTTTTCAGTTACGTTATTTTCTAAATCAGATCTTGTATTGTTAAAAAAATTGTACTCCCTTTTTGCATACACATATATAACACGTAACCCTTTTCTCAGCTCGTATACATAGAGTAAACTTTTCTCTTCCTTTTTTATTCTAGGCTATCGGTTTGATGACATTTTCTCCATTGATATTACTTTAGCATATGATATAGGAGATCACCGTGTTATATATTATATTTATGCATCTTTCAGAGCTATGGGCAAAGATGTACGTTGATTTGAATAGAATGTTCAATGCAGGTGATACAGTAGGGTGATACTAGAACGGTGGTGATGTTCGCTACTACAGGTAAAAAGAAAAGGGAACTACCAAGGTATTGCTATATATATAAGGTTTTAAGGGGGATAGTAACGGCTGAAAAAAAAGGCGAGGTAGGGAGGAAAAATATAGTAAGGTAAATGAAATATATCTCGATCCATATAGTCTAAAAGGTATACAAGAAATCTCTCATGTCTGCCGCTCCGATGATTTTGAATTTACTTGCTATCGTACTATAAATTATTACGTACAGTGCCATTGTTAATTTGTTCTATCTAAAGTGAGTAGTCTTTCTGCAGTGTCTATTTCCCCTTCTTTTTATATTAAAAAGGATTTTTATATAAAGGTACGTTTGTTATTGTTAGAATTTTTTGATATATCTCTTAACGATGTCAATAAATATTTAATACTTGTATGTATTTTTTTTTAATAATGATGAAGTGTAATATTTTTGTTATATTTATAAATATGAAATGTTATAATATATAGATGGATAAGATGTGAAAAACCAAAGTTTAATTACATGAAATGTCAAAACAAAATTAAAACTTTCTCATTATGAGTTTATTCTGAAACAACATATTATAATAAACGAATGTAACTTCAGCACCACAACCGTCACTATAGAAGCTTGTACAGTACGTACCTCAATTTATCCTCCAAATTAACGGGAGGCTGCTGCGGAGAGTGGGTGGTGATGTAAGAGGGAGGGGGGGGGGAGTCAAATTGCTCCCTATGTTAATAAGACGACGATGATGATCTTTCTTCTCTACTCAAGATTTCCCCTGTAAGTCTTTTTCTTAAGCATCTTTTTCCCTTCCAGCAAAAAAGGATTCAGTTTTATGACTCTCTTCTTTTTTTTTTTTACTCTCTCTTGTCTCTTTCTTCAACCCTTGGTACAATATTAGAATATGTATTCTACCCCCTTAGTTTTCTTAATTCTACGCAAATGTATAGTATGTATATATATATATAGTATATATAGTCTCGTGTCAATCCTATCCTAATATATGCACTATACTTAATGCTGCATGCTTTTCTCTCTTAACTCCATGGCTCTCAAATTTACTAAACATAAACATACACATGAGATATTTATGGAAGCAGAGAAATAGGCGTGTGCATATTATTAAATTTTCTAGTAAAGTACAACGAAACAATTCCTTGATTAAAAATACTCATGATAAAACATACAAATGTAAATTTTGCATTGAAAAATTATGCATCACTTTGTTCTGATTGATTTCTTGAATTTCATGATATTTCATTTATTTTACATACAAAAATCACTTTTATTTGTTTTGTTTTTATTTATAGTTTATCATATAAAAATAACTCTTTTCATTAACTAATTGAAATATTTTATATATAATATGTTTTTCTATATGAATTGAACTGGAAATAATTATGTTTTATAATAATTTTATTGTAAATCTACAATATTTGGACTAATGTTATATAAAAAAACACACATTAAAGAATGTTTTAAAGTTCCTTTTCTTTTAGTATGCAAAACAGTAAAAAAAAAAAAAAAATAAAAATACTTAATGAAAAAATGAATTATTGAAATATAAAACTGTCCGTACATTTTTTTAATTTTAAAAAGAGTCAAAGCAGTAAAATATATTATATACCCCCTGAGGTTCAAACCTAAAACTTCTCTTTAAAAAGTTGACCCTGAAATAGCTAACTAGTTTTATATAAAAAAAATCTCTTAAATATATAGAGATCTTATTATAAAACCGTTTTTATTTAAGCTGTAAATTATTTAATTTCTTAATAAACTCATTTAGTGGTAGGAAGAATTCCTTTGCGTTATAATGAAGAGCTCTGATGAAAAGTGCAGTATTGGGGATGGATAAGTAGCCTCCTCCTCCTCCTTCGCACCCCCCAGTATAGTTAATGAAGCAAAGGGAGCCAAAGGGTTGTTAATGGAGGGTGTAATCCCCCGACGTTCTGACATGATAAACTGCAGTGCTTCAGCGAACTCGCGTCCCTTGCATATAGCCAGCCAGCCACCCTGCTATACCATGGGGGTTCAGGGTTGCATTCTTTAACTGCAAGATGTAACGTCACGAACAACACCTGCATGCTATGATTTTTAATATAAAAAAAAGGGTTGGCTTTGTTTTCAAAGTATTATAGTAATTAAAAATATTTCATTTAATTTCTAGCTAGACATAAGATTTAGATTCAGAAAAAACCTTTGTACCTCTATGTTGTATTATGTACAGCCACACGAGGAAATAAATAAAAAAAATAAAATAAAAATTGAAAAAGAAATGTAACACTGAAATGACAAAGTAAATTTTAACATGCGAAATGTGTAGATCAAGATTACATTTTTTTTAAACACGTTTGTTAATAAAAAGTTAGTATTTATTTATTTTATAAAATATTTTAAAGAGAAATATAAAACTGCAGATATCATTGAATCCAAAAATATATTTGCAAAAACTTTTTTTGTGAACTATGACCGATCGAGCAAATCATACCATTTCAAAACTTAAATTCATAGCTATACTATTTTAATATGAAAATAATCAATACTGTATATTAAATTTTTTATTATTAAATTTTGATTGAATTGTACTCAATATACAAAAGATTTAAAAGGATCGATTGAGTATTTATTAACAATAATAGAGAAGCCGGGATCCATGTCAGATTGGCACTTGAAGTGTCTTCACAGAGGAAGTTCAGTACAGACTTGAGTGGCCTTTTCTCTTCATAAGGAGCGCCCTGCTGGAGGAATTTTAGACTCAGGAACTAAAGGTGAATTCGTTTACCACCTGCAGCCACCTGCAAGCTCTTCCAGACAGATTGTTGCCCTCTCTCTCTCTCACACACACAACTCTCTCATCTCACTCTATATACTTTATTTTAGGGTGTAGTTCAGTAGCTTAATCAAGTATATAGTAAAAAAAAAAGTAGTTGTTATCAAAGTAATCAATCTGAATAGTTCACGTCATTATCCAGCAGCCTATAGCTGAGGTTTGGTTTAGAGATTGTCTGTTAGCCTTCTTCAATATACCGGACACCTCTCATCCATCTAACACTCGTAATGGCTTGACTACAAATAAAAAAAAAATATATATATATTCTCGCCTACGCATAATATAACGCCGGCTTATAAGATGCTAAAAAAGAAACATTCCAAATCCAATCGACCTTCTTAAAAGCTATTCATTTGGTGTGATGATAATTTATTATATTTAAAATATAAATGTTACAAATATTTATTTGATTTTTGTATTCATGTCACACATAACAGTCTTTTTGCTCTATAAAATTTGATTATATACTTTTAAATAGAGATAAATACATAACAATGGCATTTTGATACATGTTTTACCCAACAAGTCTATAATATACTGTATATATAATATATATTTTTCTGTGTTTATTAAAAATAATTAAATTTTATTTTATAAATAAATATCTACAATTTTATCTTTATTTTCTTTTTCTTTGAAAGTTTTTGTATGTAATAATATATAATATCAAACATTCATTAGTGTGATTTGTTTAAAAAAAATAGGTTTATAGAAAAATAAATTTATAAAACAAAAAGCTAAAAAACATTTTCAACGAAGTTTTGTTTGAATTGAAATTCAATCGGTGTATAGGATTTGTGTGTGGGTCCATAGATCAGTTAGTTGAAATAAGAAAGAAAAAAAAATTAAAAAAATAAAAAGAAGAAGTTTTGTATCAAGAGTTTTTAGCAAAAGAAAAATAGTTGCTTAGGTATATAGAGAGAGAAAGACCCGCTCAGTATAGCAACTTATAAGAGAGTTAGCAGCGTATATATAGGACTGGAGGCTGAAGCTGCTACTGCCTTTTATATAATGGCAAACTTTACTTGACAAGTGAGTTGAATGGTTCAGGTTTTTGGTCTTCTCTTGATGTTGTCCGGTAAAATCGAGCTACCGGCGGTCCGCTGAGTCTACGAAGACGCGCCGCCGCCGTCGAGTGAGTATAGAGTTGATGTCCACCGGTCCTTTTTTCTCTTAATGAACCTCAGATAAAACTATATAAAGTCAGATGTGCTGGGAGAAGAGAGAGAGATTCTGCTATATACTATTACAAACGACTAAAGCAACTACACAATTAAGAGCTAAACTTCTTTAAATGAATGAGATCCTTTTCTTTAAAGAACATAAAATTGTAAAATTTATTTTTTTGTCTTGAATTGTGACAGTATAAAAGACATATAATATAGAAGGAAAAATAATAATAAAAAAAAACTTCTCTCTACGTTACTTATTATAATTAAATACAGTTATAATGAGGTAGAAATTCTCTTTTAGAATGTATGAATGAAATAGAAATAATAAAATCTTTTAACATGATCTATGTTATGTTATTCATGTATTGAAATTTAATACATAAAAGTAATTTATATAAATTTCAAATATATTGTACTTTTACTGGATATAATAATTATAATTTTCTTATATTATACAATTTTAATAGACATTAATTGCATGTACATTTTGACTTGTACAACTTACTATTATAATTATAAGAATATATTTTTGTATTTTAATATAATAAATTTAAAATCTACTTATAGAAATAATTAAAAAATTAAAAACAAAAGTGTAAAGTACTTTTAAACAAATCGGATAATTTTTTAGTATGACATTAATGATGTAATAATGTTTCTTTTTTTTTCTTTAAACAATCATGAGTCAACAAAAAAATGTTGACTCAAAACAAATAATTTGGACAGATGTTTTCAAGTATTTCTTGTAATTATTATTTTTGAACAATAGTAGCTTTAATATTTAAAAAAAAAAACTATATATAGTGATTATTTTACAGTATAATAAAGACAAAGTTAATTAAAATTACAACACAGCTGGTTGTTAAATCGCCGCACACTCATTGCAGTTTGACACGTTTTCTTTGCAAAGGCGTGTGTGCACTCGCAAATGATCAAACCGTTGCGTCATTTCATATATATTGTTGACAACACAATATTTTTTATTCTTAAATATTTTATATCTTGTCATTGTCTTTATACAATCCTTTAGATAATTAATAGAAAATTTTCATTAACTTTTTAAAGCTAATTACATCTTATAACCTATAATAATATTTTTTTGTTATTAAATTTTTGTTAATATGTACGACGCCATTATATAGTAATAACAATAATAACAAAAAAAATTATGTTATTCACCTGGATGGTGTTTAGTGGGCTTGACATGATAAAATGACTGGCAAAAAGCGTGCAGGTTCTGCTTGCTAAATGAACATGCACGTCGGTCGGACTTTGCTTCAGTTTGCTTGATGATGATGATGGGGAAGGGGGTTACGGGAAAGAAGGACGCGTGCCTCCAAAATATAACCAGACAGGTGCAAATATATGTTCGACGTTGTACACCTTTCTTTTGATTTTTTTTTTTTCATATATGTTTTTTTAGGAAGTTTTATTTTTATGAAGCATAGAGAAATTTTATGCGCCAATTAAATGGAAAAAAAAAAATAACTTAACAAAAGGATATTATATTTCATTAATTTATTATTTATAATAGATTTTTATATTGATTTAATCAAAAGTGTAATTCTTTCTATGATAATTAAATAAATGATTATGCAAAAAAGTACACATATAATACTTACAAATATTCATTTGTAAAATTAATAAATTTTGATAAAGTATGAGTAAATATAAATTTGAAATCAAACTTTTTAAAAAATCTATACTATTAAATTTAATTTACTTACTCCTTTTCTTTTTCTCATGCATGCAATTTTTCAAATTAAGTACATTATTATATCTCCAAATTAAATAAAATTTATTTTTTATAAATAAGCTTTCATTTTCAACGACATGCGTTACAAATCTGTACTTACTCTCAAGTAAGCACGCTTATGGCGTTAAAAACTTTAGTTATAGCCCAAGGGCAGCTAGGCGAGGAGAATGCTCTTCGTTTCTTATGCTATGTGTTGCGTTCAACGAATTAAATATTATACAGTGCTTTCGTCTTGCCGCGGCAGTGACGGTCTTGGAAGCAGCAGCCACGCGTTATAAAGATGCAATTCGATTCTCCGCGCGCGTCGCACTGAAATCATTACTCAAGACCCGCTCAAGTCAATAAAAAAAATCCCTTCAATGGATATGTACTTTTTTTTTATTATACTTATTCTCTTTCAATGGTTTATAGCTTTCACTGATTAAAAGTACTTGTCTGCCTTTGTAATTTTTATAAATCAAGTCTTGGAATTTCTAATAGTTAATTGCTACTGCTGCTGTATATAATATATAGATTCTTCTTTTTTTTTTCTTCTTTTTTGTATTCAATGAGTATCAATGTTAGGAATGTAAAACTTTAACTATAAACTTAAAGTGCGTGGTTTAACATAATACTCTTTAAGCCAATTAAATTATATCACACCTGATGTGATGAAAATGACTTTGGTTTTACATATTGATTGTATGATAATTGTAATTATTATTTATTATATTTAAAATGAATCCAAGATAATAAGAAACGACATGCATCATGATTTTCAGTGTTCATTATATTATGATACAATTTTGTTTATGATTCGAGTGTTAGGTCTGCATCCATTTTTATATCTACTTAATTTTATAATACTTAATTAAAAATGTAATACTTTATATTAAAATTCAATACGCAAAATTATGGTGAAGTTCACAATACTTTTAAAGTACGAATACTATTACACTCAATAAAAAGGGTAGACCAGGAAAGGTTTCCCAGTGGATTTTTTTGAATTCTTTAAAATTAACATAACATACATATCAGAGATCAATCAAAAATGTAAATATTGAAGTTGTATTTTTGCAACCGCACAAATAACTATATTACAGAAGACAACCCTCTGTCTTAGCCTTGCTTGTGGGTGTGTGGGATGCAGGTTTAAACCACCCCCAACCTCCACCCCCGTGGTACGGAGGCAGCAGCAGCAGCAAGTGACGTGGCTCAGCCAAATCGCTCGCTGGAGAATTTTTTATTGCTGCTCAGTTTTGCGGGGAGTACGTGAGAGAGGGAGAGATGATATTATACTTTGCCGGCTGCTTGCTTGCTACTAGCTTTACCTAACTCCCTATAGCACCATACTGAAGCAGCCAAATCTTTCCAAACTGCACACCAAAATTGTAATATATACAAAGATCATGGAGAGAGAGAGAGAAAAAAAAAAAAAAAAAAAGACATTAAAAATTATTGTCAATTTATATCAGAGTAATTTTGTAAAAGTTTTACAGAGAATTTAAATGATTGGCAATGATTTTATCCCCTCATTTCATCATTTTGGTAATAATTATTTAATATTTTTTTAAAACAATCACAATATCAAACTTCTTAACTATAGAATTAAAATGAGATTTTAATCAAATAATATTATAGGGGGATATCATTGAACAAAAGACACAAATAAATTAACTGTTAGTATTCTAAATTACAATAATAATAATAAAAAAAAAACACCATAAAAATTTTAAAGTCTATTTTTATTTAGAATGTAAAAAAAATTATATGTAACAAACGCAACATTAACATTTCTATAAACTGCAACAAAACAGCAATTTAATTACTTATACACATTTATAGCTAAACCAAAATAATAAAACATGCAACAGAATTAAAAGAACACGCCTTCTTGATGTTTTTGTAAAAATTATGCCTTTGTTTTGAGCTGCTATAGAAAATTTAGTTGAATACTGCATGAGCGTATATGCAGCAGCAAACTTGAGCAGCCTGAATCACCAAGCTATAAAAAATCGAGGAGAGACACACAGAACAATTTATTGAACGAATTAAATGTTCAAAAACCCACCCTCCTAACTTCATTCCCTCCCTCTTTTTTTTATATATAATGTTAGTCTGGGTAGTTGTGGGGTAGGGCGCATTAAGATTACAGACTTGGTGACTCGATTGCTATAGTATATAGATAGACAAAAAAAAAAAAAAAAGAGAATGCTATTTTTTTTATTAAAATACCTCATGGGCTTTAAAATTGTTAATATCCAGCAGTTAAACCGAATGAGTATTCACCCCAACATTGTGTTTGACAAAAATATATATCATGACTTTTTTTTTGTTCGATTTGATATTGAAGTATATACAACATTGATACGATCATAAAAATAATACGTTATACATTACATTTAAAGATGTAGAACTGTGTAGGGAGTCGTATCACGATAAAATCACATTTGTTTCAGATTCCTCAATTTTTTGTATTAATGTTTAATTTTTCAGCAAAAAAATTTAAAAATAATAATAATGTGCATGTTTTCTTTTGTAATAAAACAAGTATGAAATGAACGATCATTTTATACTGATGAGAATTTTATTTTTTTTTCTGAGTACTTGATGCATTTAATTAAATTATTGGCGTCGCAGGCATTGATTATAATTGTCCTAAAGAGTGCATGTCTGTGACGTATGAAATTGTATGTTAATATTTTTATACCCTCTATCAGACACATGTCTTAAAAAAAATACACCCTATAAGTTAAAAAATTACGTCTTCAATTCATCCTTTACACGTCGAAACCTATAATCTTTTTACCTCTAAAACACATCTTATTTCCTCTTCGCTCAAATAGAGAATGTAATAAAGATATATAATATTTCTAACACTTTATGTCAAAGAAGAAGAAAAAAGACGCCATCTCGTATTTTTTCCTCTAAAATGGTGCAAAATAAGAGGAAATTAGACGAGGAGAGAGCTTAATAGCGAATAAAAGATGAAATTTATTTTAACTCGGGACAGTTTTCAGTTAATATAATAAGTATTTTATGTATATACTGTACAATATATTGAGAGTATTATATAAAATTTCCATTTTTGTAAAAAAATGTTTACTTTAAATATAATAATTATTTATTTTTTACCCAGGAAATATCCATATTATATGATAACGATAAACTAAAGTGATTTAAAATGTTAGCTAACAGAATTAATAGTATAAACTCATTATAATTATAGAAGTAAAGAGAACAAACATTAACACGCAAAGTATCATACAAACAGTCCAAGACATTCGAAATATTTATTATCGTCAACTAAAAGCACTTTAAAAATGTAAAATGTAAAATATTAAAATAACAATTTTCTATATTATTATAAACTCTTAATTTAATATTTTTATCTTAAAGAATTAATTTCATCTTAATTATTTTAAATTAATGAGACATAGAGTAAGATTAGCGTTTATTTATAATGAATTTTGAAGTCATAGCGGAAAATCCTCCTCCTTGGCTATAAGGACATAACGCGCGCTGATGCTCATCTTTGGCTGTGTCCCTCGAGACACTCAAAAGTGGATATACTCCACAGCGAGGACCGCGAGCATGAGAAGAAACGAAGAGGGGAAAACGTTTTGGAAGCTTTCGAGGGTAATGTTGTGAAAAATGAATGAGTTCTATTGCGAATGTTGTCTTTCCTATGTTACAAATAGAAAATGAATTTTTTTTATAATATATGCATCATAATACAAGGTTAAGTGAATTAAGATAACCTTTTTCATATTTTTATATCAAATGATAAGTATTATTATAAGGGATTCTATTGTAAATCTAACCACAACATGTACAAAATACTGCGAGGTAAAAAAATATATATAAGTAAAATTTTATTAATACATTTACTTTAATGATCCGATATATATATACAATAACAACATTAATAATATAATATTTAGATCTCAGTTTGCACAATGAAAATTTATTTACAATATTCCGTATCCTATTTTTATTATATAAATTTATAAAAAATACAAATCATGTGCATATAGCTTTATAATAAAAATAAAAATCAACCAAACATTTTGAACGTCAATTTTAAATAATCAAATACATTGATTTGGCATTCATTATATTGACATTTTCTAAATTCCATGCTCATATTTTTTGTTGTTTTAATTTTTAATCATATATCTGAAAAACAGATGAAAAAGGATTGGCCGATAAATTAAAATATAAAGATTTTTTTTTTGTTTACCTTAAAGTCATTATAAAATTCTCAGGTGCAAGAAAAAATCAGAAGCAATTTGATGATTATTGATACTTGAGACATTAACTTATTATTTAATAATTTACATTAAAAATAAAAGCTGTTTTAGTTTTGAACCAAAGACCATGAATTTTACATACTATATTATAAACACCAAAGACCTAGATTAAGAGGTATTATGATGCGTGAAAGAACAGAGAGAGAGAGAGAGAGAGAGAGAGAGAGAGAGAGAGAGAGAGAGAGAGAGAGAGAGAGAGAGAGAGAGAGAGAGAGAGAGAGAGAGAGAGAGAGAGAGAGAGAGAGAGAGAGAGAGAGAGAGAGAGAGAGAGAGAGAGAGAGAGAGAGAGAGAGAGAGAGAGAGAGAGAGAGAGAGAGAGAGAGAGGAATATTTTGATCTTAGCATGGATATTACTTCTTCTATATATATACGCTCTATTACAAATCGTGGTAGCTTGCGGGAGATGTAAGAGAAGAGAAAAGATATAGAAGGGTATATAATATAAGAAGAAGAAGGATACTTTTAAATCTGTAGGCTTATTACTCTGCGTGCTAAACCCTATCATTAGCGCGGCCTTAGGCGTTATAGGCTAAGCTTGAGCAGCGACAAAAAGCTATAGAGCGACGAGTATATAGCGAAGCTAAAGTATCAGTGGAGCAAGGATGATTTGTTTCTGTAAAACAGACCCGACCATCAGTATTATGATGCAGCAGCAGCAAAGCAGTAATAAGTGGCCACAGCTACTGTTGGCCTCGTGGCTAAGCTGAGAGTCGTGATTATCGGAGCGATCACATAAAATGTTCTCTCTCCATCATTTCAAACTTCTTCATCTATTATTATAATATTTCAGCTACCTATATATATATATTTTTTTTAAGCTGATGTTGCTACTAGAATGAATAACTTTCAAAACTTATATTTATTATTTTGATAGATGATGGATAAAATATAATAGTGTGTGTAAGAAAAAAAAAATTAAAGTATAACCTATAATATAATATTATTTTTTTATTATACATTTTTTTAATAATTAAAATAAATTGGTTAATAAAAATAGTTTATTTTTATACTTATATAATATTATACGTTATAAATAATTAAATTTATTAATTGTGTTATAAACATAATATAAATAGAGGTATATAGGAATTTCTTATTAAAGCAGTTATATTTTGTGTGTAGTAAATTTCTTGTTTATAATATATCGTATTTTATATATAAGTCTTAAATAATAAAATCGGTTGATATATTTTAACCCCTTTTAATATACTTTAACATGGAATTTTAGTCATGATGCACATTAACAGTATTTATTTACAAGTATAATATAACATTGTATTTTTTTTTATTATTTTTCATGAAGTGTAAATTCATACTGTAACACTACGTTAGTTATAACAAATATTTGTAGCTGTTAAATATATAAAATACTACAAACTTTTTTTTTTTTTTTTTTTTTTTTTTTTTTGTGTACCTTTTTTTGTTCACATGATCATCCCTTTCAATACTTTTTGAGTATATATAAGATACAATTCACTCTTCTTATGTCTAGCCTCTCTCATGGTTGTTGCTATTGAATCTTCTTATGCTACAGTTATCTAGACAAACTAAGAGAGAGAGAGAGAGAGAGAGAGAGAGAGAGAGAGAGAGAGAGAGAGAGAGAGAGAAATCTGCAACATGATGCTCTCGATGAATGCACGCTCAGATGCATCACCGACATCAGTGTAACAGTCGGTTATATAATATATATTATAGGAGAAAAGTCCTCCCCTTTCCTGTAGGTAAGTACAATGCTCAAGGGTGACACCTGCATTCGTAGCTGCTCTCGATGTATACATCAGGGGAGCCAGGAGGTTGAAGCTTTGCACCTCTCATATTACGACAGACACCTTCCGTCAATACCTTTTTATACTAACTGAATCTCCTTCTTATATTTTCTTTATAATATCTTTGATCCTTTTTACATCATATCTTAATACCTTTCGTTATATAGTGACGTGTGATGTCTTATATCCGTCTTTAACTATATAGTATAGAAGGTGAAATAGTACGTGAATTTGTAGGAGGTTGTGAAATTATGTGTTATTTGTAATAAGATTTTCTTTTGATTGTCTCAATCAGTTATAATAAGTACATTAAAATATTTATATCTTGCAGGTCTCAAAATGTTGATTTTTTCTTAAAACTATTTTCATTTCACACGGGGTACTTTTTTTATTATTATTATTTTTTTTAAAATTCCATAAAATTGACAACAAATAATAATAATAAAAAAGATGCTAAAATACGTGGTGCTTTTAGACTAATGGACAACATACATGAAATTTTTTTATTGCAGAAATGAATAGAGGGTACCAAATTATGCCACTCTGAATTCTTTTACATTTTTTGGAAACCCAGAACTATTTTTAAATAATTATTGAAAGTGCGGCCACGCCCCCTGGAGGCGTCAATAGGCGTCCAGTCTCTATCCTTTTTATTAAGGCTGCAGGGGTGCCAACTGAAATCACAGGACTTTCAATAATTATTTAAAAATAGTTCCGGGTTTCAAAAAAATCTGAAAAAATTCAGAGTAGCATAATTTCGTACCATCTATTCATTTCTGCAATAAATTTTTTTCATACATGTATGTTGTCCATTGTTTCAGATTTGATTTGCTTTGAGAAGTAAAACAGCTGAGGGTCGAAAAAAAAATGTTGAAAGCAAAAAAATATAATAATATGATTTGTTAAACGTTAACTATTAAGTATGATTTGAAGAACATATTAAGAGGCATGCAATAAAACATGATTTTTTTTTATCAATATATTTTATTCTTTTTTTTTTCTTTATATTTGCTTCTCATAAAGCATAAACACATGATACAGTTTTTCCAATATACTTGAAAAACAACTTTAATATTAGATTATTTTTGCTATATCAAAAAAATATACACACACCATAACATTATATAGCTGATACTTGTAAAGCATAAATATATTATATTCATTCAGTCACGGCTCAAACTTGCACGCAAACTATAATATTTTCTGAATTGTAAACCTACCAATCTTTTTTAAAGAAAAAGAAAAACTTATAAGCTAAAAATATATGTAATTTATATAATATTTTTTTATATACCATATTTCAACCTAAAAAAAAAAAAATATTATTTTTTATAAGATGAATAATTGAAAAAGTTATATGCTGGTGAGACCAAGCAAGCAGTGAGCCCAAGTAACGATATTCCCTAACGTGCCATTGGCCTCGCGTAATCCGACAAAAATTTCTGGTCACGTCCGAACTTCGTAGCATAGAGGGTTGCTGCTTGCAAGGGGGTGGCATGGCGCAAGAGAGGGGGTGGCATGGCTACTACGATTTCACACAGAGTAGAAGGGAAAAAAAAGATCAAAAACTTCCATCTCATAGCAAGCAACCCAGCTGGCAAGTATAAGGGAGTGTTATAGCAGAGTGGCTGAGAAATAATCTTGACTACTGTACCGTACCGCGGCAATCTATATAATATTTTATCAACATTTGAAAAAAAAAAAAAAAAGATATAGAGTTTATATTTGGTCACTTCAATTACATTATCTTAAATTTGATTTTTCTTGGAATAATATTATCTACATGTGATATTAGCATACTCCTGAACATGAAAAAAATAGTGAATGCAAGAAATATATGTTTTTAAATCCATAACTTTAAAATCTGCTTAATAATTGTATACTTTTTGTCCTATTTTGAGATTACTAAATATTTTTTTATATAATATCCTTGAAAAATTTGTTGAAAATTTCTGATTTTCAAAACATTACTCATGGAAATATGATCCTAATTTTTTTTCAGTCATGCACATAATATTATAATATATATTTTTTAACGTTGTTGAAAAAAAAGTAAACACTATATTATGCATTATCATCAGTGTAAGTAATACGCGAACAGTTTCAATATGCTGTCTGGTAGCACGGGTGGGTGTAGACCATCGCTGTGACTGTGGGTGTATTGAGGCGGGCTTATATGAGTGACAGCCGTGATGCGACGCCGATTCTGACACACTTGTCATGAAATCCATATTTGCTAGAAGATTTGCTGGGTTACGTTCGCGTATTGAATACAACATTGTGACGTCAGCAAAGATGATCGTCTTAAAGATTTCAGAGCAATATTCGTATCACGTCGCTCTAAAATATCACCCATGTAAATTCACCTTTAGAAGGAGAGTAGTAGCAGCGCAATATTTGAAGAGATGGTGGAGTGTCACGTGGGCGGTTGATGAGGCCGGAGTGGCCGGCTTGATGGTCCCGCGAGTGGTCCCACTCAAGTACCCCTTATATATATTCCCTACTAGCCTGTTTGTTTCTACCCAGTAGCCAGCAGTAGGCCCCCCTTCAAGACAAGTGACAGTAGCACAGGAATGCCAACTATGTGCTACGCAAACCAATCTTATTTTCTTCACAGCTGTCTTCTTGGTATACACAGTGTCCAAGCTATCGTCCTCTTCACAAATCTAACTCACACTACGCTTCATTTCTCTCTACTATATACTCTCCTTCTCAGTTGACTGAATCTCACGTCTAATAGTTCTGGACTTTACATCTGAAGCTTATTACTTTCACATAAAATGGGGAAAAAGGAGAGTTAAATTTTAAAAAAATATATATCAAACGAGAAGCTTTTCTTCTTCTTTTTTATCAAAAATTTCAAGTTTAGAATTAGAATAATGAAACAAAATAAATGCTATGTTTGAAATGTCATACATTGTAGTTTTATATGTTTGGTTGTATTTAAACCAAATCAATCAGATGTCTTGTCATATAACGAGCGTTACATTATTAATTTTATACCTGATTACATTGTTAATGCAGTCGTATAATAATTAAAAAAATTGAATTCATTTCTGTCAGTGCTGTAAGCGCCTGCAGTTTATGCAACCATTCGATCAGAGGGACACAGCTAGTAGCCTATATTTTCCAAACATAAGAGGGGGGAAGCAGCATGTTTTTTTTTTTCATCAACTTTCAATATTACAAATCAATCATCACATTGAACAATAAAAATAATGTTACATCAATACTACCTATATCTTTCATAACAATAAAATAATAACTGACCTAATAATAAACTCTCCAGAGAGAGTACATAAAGGTCCTGCTCATTAGTTTAGTTTGTTTTAGTGCTTCCCCCCAATCAAGGGTGACGTCTAACGCGATTTGCCCCCCAACCAGCTGACTGACCTGCGACCCCACACGTACAAGAGCAGGGGATGATGAGGCCGACCATCCAGCTTTATACCGCCCTGTGGGGACCTCATCGAGAGAAATATTTCCTAACTTCCCGTCATCTATAAATCAATCTTCCTTACAGGAGCAAAATTATATTTATTACACTTTTATATTGATATGTTGGATGTAATCAATAAATAAAAATATGAGATTCGCCACTTAAAAAAGTTTAGTATTTTAGAATAAAATTTTGTTGTTTTTAAAAAATAGTTATATTGAATTGGATTTGAGATATGAAAGTATAGCTAGCTCTATATGAGACAAAAAAATATGGAATGAGTTAATATCATGTGAAATAGAACAAACGTTTGAAAAATATTTATTAATTAAACATGCTATGCGTTCGTAGATTTTTTAAATTCTTAGAGAAAAATAATAATTCTTATCCGCTGATTTTTTTTCTTTACTTTATTAATGCATTGTTATAATATTTTTAAGGTACTGAAATTAAAGCCATATATTCACCATTTGAAAAAATTTCACAACGATTTTATTATTATAAATGCAACAAAATATATTGTTAAAAGCAGTAAAAACTATTATATATATAAAATAACTTGACTTTTAAAAATTACTGTGTGAATAAAACTTTTGAAAAACTTTGTGTAAAAAAATTCTTAAAATTTCCCAAAGGGAAACAAAAACTATTGCTTTGACGACTATATATAATATAATATATCTTTTGGTTTTATATGATGTGTACAGTTATATGGATGTTTACAAAAAGGTGCTTGGATGCGTGAATTTTAGCTGATAGATTGTTAGAAGTATACCTTGAAAGGTACGAACAAACGTCTCTTCAAGCAAAAGTTGGTTTTGTCACCTTGCTTGGAGTGGAAATTCTTGCGTGGTTTACTGCTTCTGTCCAAACAATGGATATTTTACCTATATGGTACCTATACACCTTTATATATTATACTACCCAGTCTCTGCTGGTATATACAGGTAACATAAATGAAAACAAAGCAATACCTGGTGGATTCTATATGACTTTGTTGGCTTATGCTATTTATACCGTTGTTCTTTTTTACCCTTACTGCGCGAGAATTGTTGTAAAACGGTACATAGGGTTGTAATCACATTTACTCGTGACATATCCCTCTTACCTTCCCTACATTTTATAATATAATATATGACCACCCACATAAAACTATCCTCACTTTCACACAAACTTTTGTGTAAACCACAAAATAACAAAAAGATCTGTGAAAACTCAAAGGTGTCAAGGTAACATTTCAAAATATTCTGCTGTCGTTTTAATCACCGTGGAAATTTTTTAACAAAATTATAAAAATTTGTTATAAGAAAACAATGATTACATTAGATTTTTATTTTAAAATTATTGATATGATAAAACATCATAATATAAAAAAAAAATATCAAAATGTTGTCTCAAATACTGCCTAATTTGTCTTCATGTATGTTATTTATTACTTATTATATGTTTGCATATTTAATTGTCACTTGAAGATATTTTTTTTTTATCTTTTGAAAATAAAGTCGTACGTAAAAACAATAAAAGTACATAATATTTTCTTTGTAAATTTGAAAATTTTAGAGTTGTGAATGAAACGATAAAAAAAATGAATGTAAAAATTATATTATTTTACAGGAAGAAGTACTTATCATGTGTTAGCTACCTTTACAAGTTAGCACCTTAGAAACACTGGTAGCTAAAACAAATTTTTGTTCAGAGGTATAGAAAACTGTGAAGAAAGTTTGTTTGTTTTCATTAGCACCTAAATGTTAAAATTACAGTTGTATTCTTGAAGGGATCGAATGACGTCATTAGCAAATAGATTCATGGCTTAAACGATTATAATCTTGATTATAATGAGGAAGCAAGTGAACATAATAATTAAACACATTTTATATTGCATATTTAAATCCTGCTGTTTGATATTAATGATATTTTTACACCATCTTATTGTCATCTTCTGCAGGTGTTTTCAGTTGACAGTCATGACTTGTTATCCATCTTAACTAAGGAAACCAAGAAAAACTTAGTTAGGATGGTCAAGCGATCGATACACCATCAGAATGTAAAACCGCTTAAATGCATATATCAATCTGATAGCTGATCACCTATGTACCATGTTGATATCGTTAATTGTAACTATATAAATTTGAAATGTAAGAAATTATATTATGGAATAGAATGAACACAATAAAAGTGTTTGGTGGATGGAACGACGTCTGTGATGTGTGATGAAATTTAATAAAATGGGTGTAATTTATACGACCCCCCAAAATTGAAAAAAAAAAAAAAAAAAAACTTAGAGAATGGTTATAGCATTTAAACTGTCTTAGGGGATATTATGAATTATTATGTATAAATAATATACACAGTATATACCATTCCTTGCAGATCTATTAAAATACAATTAACCTAAGTTCACAATATGACGGTGTTTAATACGGATTAGATGACATCGCCTTATAAGAATAATATTATCCGTCATCAACTGATTAAACTCCATCATGTGAAAAGAATCATTATTTAAAATAATTATCAATATCATATATTAAAATAAGAAACTTTGCAAGAGCATGGCACAAAATGTTATGTCATAAGGAAAAATTAACATTTCCAGAAATTTATAAAATAATTTAACATATACTTCAAGAATGATTTAAGCTGCATATTTGTTGATCTAGAATGAATAATATGCAACCCCATGGAGTTGTTGCTATAGCCTGCTCTAGAACTGGAATGTTGAGTCTATAGAGAAAAATGATGGAGAAGACTGCGAAGGGGATAAGTAGGTTATCTGGTGTATAAAATAGTGGTTAAAATGCAGAACAGATTCAAAAAGGTGTGTGAGTGAGTAAGCCAAAGTATGAATGAAAATGAATGCATGCATAATAATTTTTACTATGTAAGAATTGATGAATGAAATAATAATAATAATACTATAATGAAGCTAAGTTTATAAAAAAAAATAAAGATAAAAAAATAGATAAAAAGTCAGAATAGGTAGGGAGGAATGTTTTTGAATAAGAATAAAAGTGCAAGTTAAATAATTCATCATGGAGGTTTTAATATGCAAAGGTATATAAAAGGGAGATGGTTAGAATATATATTTTTTTTTTCAAGAATTTTTTTTTATATTATTTATTCAAAACAGGTGGATTTTTGCTCTTGGTTTTACTGACCCATATACATAACGTAACTGTTTTTTATTGTAACATGTCAAGGACAACCTAAAATATTGTCCTTTAAAATAAACTGTAAAGTTCTTTTACCTAAAAAAATGTATATATATATATATTTTTATGTAAGGAGATAATAAAAAAAATATAGTGTCTAGTAATTTTTTTTGTTGCAACGAGACATGAAAAGGTAAACAAAAACGTAATATAATATTATGCTGAATTACATTATCATATGTAAATGATCGCGTGGCACTACATTAATTATTCATACAATACAATTATTATTAAATTGATGTTATAAAATTTATTACACTTGCATTCATTTACAATTTTAATTCACTTTTTTTTTATTAAAAAAATTAAAATTGATCAATTTTTTCTAGGTATAATTTGAAGCAATAAATGATCTTAAAATAATAATAAAAAATATACAATTAATTATACTGAAATTTACATTAAAAATATACCTAAAAGATCCTTTATATATAATATAGTATATTATAATATACTATATTATATGTAATATATTATTTTTCTAGTTTAGATTTTGAAAATTAATAATATTATTTTTAAATAATACTTAATTATACAATATCACAAATATTGATATTAAAATTGTAATTAAAATATAACAATTATAATGAGATTTTATATAAAAAAAATAATCCCTTTCTTTTAAAAATATAGAATGACTTTGAGTTTATATTTAAAAAATGCATGACAAATACTTTTTGACTTTACTACATGTTTACGTTATCTAAAAGTAATCATTCTATCTTGACCCCCTACTTAACAACTTAAAAAAAAGTAGACAAAAAAAAAATGAAAGACACTTCAAACATTTTGTGTCTGCTTTTATTGATTGATAAATCTGCCGCAACTCTGCAGTTTTCTCTTCTGTTAGACAGCACGATGAACGAAGCAGAAGGAAGTTCCATCTCTACTGCTGCTGACCTGTCATGGCTCGCGGGTACCAGTGACGTCACATATGATGATAACATCGTATACCTTTACTATGTATATTGTGGAGCAAGCAAGCAAGCTATATCTAACATATATTTCAATTGCCTCACAACTTTTGCGTGACTCCCGCGTCACACACGAGCTATATAAGATAGGGTACCATCATTTTGCTGCATGCTTTGCTTGTATCGTATATTATATTATGTTACCCCAGGCTTTTAAAAAAAACTTTTATAGCACCTATTTTGTGGTCACAATCTATCAGTAAAACTCAAATAAGAAAAATCTTTCATCATGTATATTTTTTTTTATTAAATCGTGATGTGTGGTTTCTATATTTATTATTTTTATGATAAAATAATTATATTTTATTTAATTAATAGTTTATAAATTATTTACTTAAAAATAAATTATATAATTAACTTCATTCAAAAGAATATAATAAGTTAATAATAATACAATAAAAGCTGTTTTATTTTTTTTTAAACAAAGACAATATTTTTTAGCTGTAATTTGTAAACAAAAGAACTATATAAATATTATATCGATTGATCGAAAGATAAGATTAAATCTTTTTTAATATAAATCATGTTATCTATATTTTTTGACATTTTCCTTAGAAAAAAATGCGTTTTTTTTTTAAATAAAAAGGATATAAAATTCCAACTTGTCATTTTTTAAATAACTTAAGAATAAAATATGAGATGAAAAAGTCTACCTGGATGGCTCGTTGGTAGCTTTGAAGGAACAGCAGACTGTGGCCGGTCTACAGAGAAAGATTTCGGTCAGTGACTCGTTAAAAAAAGGCTCATAAGATTTAGTTAAGATAATGGTGGCTACTATATAGGATGAGTAGCAAGAGAGTCAAAAAAGCTTCTATATTTTCTGCGCGGTGGTGTTATACATCGTACCTCGTACCTATAATATTGTATGAGGGCGCGGTGCCTTCCAGCAATATTATAACATTCAACAACAGCAGCAAAGGCATTGTTGGCACTCACTAACAATACAGCATTTAGCTAAAGCTATTGTTAAAACCTTGAACAAGTTTTATATTTGACAAACAAGATTACTATTAATCCATCTTAAAATATTTGACAGTGCAAAATGAATCTTTGACGTTTTCATCATCGTTAATTGATATAACTTTTTTTTATTGTTATTATTTTTATAATTGAAATAACCTTTTTTTTTACCTTATAACAATTACAGTATGGTTTAAGATATTAAAATATACAAGACAGATTTTTACATTTACTAAGCCTGCAAACTTGAATCAAAACTGGTAGGTCACACCTTAATTCAATTTATAACGGGAGATTAAAAAGAAAAAATATATATTATATAGTTATATATATAACAAAAATCTTAACTACTCCAATGTGCTATAAAAAATAATATTTGTGTTATAAATTTTGAAGTTATATAAATTATTTTCTGACAAAGTGAAAAATTATAAGTCTCGTATTTAGTGTATAAGAGAGTATTTTATTTCTACCTGGCTATGGTATAGAAATATACTATATATACGCTGACACCTCTCTTGGCATAGCGGCGAGTTTAGGTTATAAGGTTTGTTGGCTTGAAATGTTGGCTGTGGCCACCGGCAAGTAAGCAAACTAGTGAACAGCTAGCGACTTCTCTCTCTCTCTCTCTCTCTCTCTCTCTCTCTCTCTCTCTCTCTCTCTCTCTCTCTCTCTCTCTCTCTCTCTCTCTCTCTCTCTCTCTCCATACGTCCAACAGCCACGTTTTGCTGCTGCTGGTATGTGACCCGAGGTTCTCCACAGCTTTTGCTTAACTTAGCTTGTGATTTCAATTAAAAACCTAAATAAGTTAAAAAATGTGTGAAATATATTTGATTTAACTCAGTTAATGTACCGTCAAAACTCTTTTTTAAAAAAACTTTACTATTTAAAAAAAAAAAAAAAAAATGACACAGATTATTATGATTGAAATGACCTTGATATTGAGTTACAAATGTAATTTGATATTTTTATCATGTAACTTTGTACCAAGTGTTATAATATTAAAAAGTGAAAATTATAATGATGTCATATAATAAATTCTTTACTTTTTAAGTGATAGTATTTTTTTTAAATATATATAGATAAATTAATAATTACATCACTTGTTATCTAAAATAATTATAAATTAACAATTTAATTAGAAAATGTTTTTTAAAGATTTCATAAAAAAATATATATATGATAAAAGATTTCCAAATTTATATAAAAATTTCACATGGGTTTTATCTTAAAGAAGTTATGAGGCAATCTTCGTCAGGTTTTTAGGTTGTCAGAGATTGGAGTGGCAGAGATGTACTCTGCGAAGTGCGTGCGTGCCACGGGGCTTATACTCTACACCGCGGCGCCACCGATAAATCACACGGTGCTGGCCACTCACTTTCTACTACAGAGATTCGAACTTCTTACTAAACTGAATCATCTCACATTGCGTAATTACTTAACTCGTGAGGTACTCATTACTGGCGCCAACAATTTAAATAGTTGTACTTTCATAATAAACAATTATATCATCAAGTTGATGCAAATTATTGTCTGTCAAGCAGAATTTTCTATTACATTGTGAGTATTTTTAGCGAAAATTTGACTTCAGGGTAACATAACTTTCTTTAATTTGTTTTATTGATGTATCCAAGATTTTTTTATATTACTATCAAACATTTTTAATTAAGATCTTCATATTTTACTTTGAATTAATGAAAACAAAAGATTTAACATTCTAATTGCATTAATTGCATTTAATGGAGTATCGACCTCGATTTTTTTATTACAGAAATGGATAGAGGGTGCAAAATTATGCTACCCTGATTTTTTTCAGATTTTTTACAGACAGACTTGCCGCCATGTGACGTCACAAAAAGGACTTTCAATAATTTTTTAAAAATAGTTCCCGATCTGTAAAAAATATGTAAAAAAATTCAGGGTAGCATAATCCTCTATCCATTTCTGCAATAACAAAAATTGAGGTCGATATTCCATTGCGAACTCTGATTAAAAAATAAAACAGTAAATAACAATTATTATATAATTTAATTGAAACAATTTAAAAGCATGCATCGTGTATATTATATTGCTATAAAAATTTTGCATTCTTTTTATTATCAAAGGTCAATGATGTTTACTAAAATAAAAATTAAATGCATATCAATAAATTTTATTACATTAGTATATACCTATAAAATATTATATAATAAGTAATGATAATAATATATTACTACAAAATACTAACAAATAATACTTCATGTATAGTTATATTATATATTTTTTTATGATAGTACATACTTTATAGTTTTAAAAACACACGGGAGTTCATATAATATATAATAATAATAAATATATGATACAACATTTTCAGTTATGACCAGCACAATATTAATGGTTAAAATCCTGTGGCGAGGAAGAGGTATTTTCCTATCATATTATAAGGAGCTAGAGGAGAGTTACATGGATGAGAAAATAGGCCTCCTGTGGCCACACCACCACTAGTATAGCTTGGTGACCTTTTCAATCTGACGAGACGGCTTGCTAGAAGGAGGCGGTGGTGACCACTGCCAAGCCGTACAGAAGGTCAAATACAGCGCCCAGCTGTTCTCTGATGCTATAATCTCCACATAGCTTCATTTACATTACGTCATCATGCATAAATTAATTTAATTAATCTTTGTTTATCATATATTTTAATTAATTATTTATTAGGGTAATACTAGTAGCTTTTTATAAAAATATGATTAAAAATTATTTTAATTTATATAATCTTGTTTTTGTACTTTGTATGAAAAAAATTACATTAAAAAAATATTTGACATTTTATTAATTATAAAACGCACACAGAAATATGACACATTTTAATTTGTTAAGATATTAAGAGGATACTTTCATTAAGGTATACTTGTCGTATACTTGGTTTTAAATTACTTTGAAAATCAAGAAAGTGTAAATATGAGTATTTGGTAACTATTATATATACGGTATATTTTGTTACTGCACTTGGACAATAAGGAAAATTTATAACTGACAATGCTATAGTGTCTCGATTCCCATGCATCTCATTTAATGATTTTAAATTTCTGTGATAAAAACAAAATTTACATGTTCCCTATAGATCACACCTGCAGTACATTTTTTAAAATCATATGGAGATCGACTTGAAGAGAGTATTCTGATGTGGTTTGTTTATCTACCTAAAAAAAAATGTTACCACATTCAGTTTGCTAATTATTTTGCAAGCTTGTACAATCCTATAAATCCTTAGTTATTCATGGATCAGATGATTTTAAGGTCATTAATTTAGGTTGACAATTTCATAACATAATTCAAGGTTATATATTATATTAAATGTAGAAATATCATGAAAACTTCTTTTAAAATACATTTCAATTTATTTTATTGTATTTTGTTTTTATCATAGTGGTAATGTGACAATTATTGTTTTACTTAATGGTATATATTTATTGTTATTTATATAACTTGATTATTTTTCACCTAATACAGTTACTATTTTATATAATATTTATATATAAAAAAAGAAAACGAGTTCAGTAAAGAAGAAGTTTTTTTTTTTTTTAAAGTAACATGGAATAGAATTTCATGGATGTTTTGATACATGATAAGAGTAGATTTATGACAAGTAAGAATTTTTTAAACTTTTGTGAAGTAGTAGCTAAAGGTATATATATAAGAAGGAAGGAAAGATGAGGCGGAGCGGGAAGATTGAAATCGGTGGTGCTCCTGCAGGCGGCAGTTTCATGGGATAAAGGAGAACGAGGGAGAAAGAGAGAGAGAGAGAGAGAGAGAGAGAGAGAGAGAGAGAGAGAGAGAGAGAGAGAGAGAGAGAGAGAGCGGTGGACAGGTTGACGCGAAATGGTCCATGGTCGGGCCGGCTTCACGTCTCTTGAGCATCTCTCTCTCGGCATGCAGACTCAACTCGCGGTGGCGGCTGTGTCAGTTCATTCAGCGAGAGCTGCTGCTGCGTGTGCCCGGGGCGCGACGTCAGTCCGTTAATGTCCAGCCAACGTTGCCGAGGCGACACTCTCTCAACTCGTGTGGGTCACTCCAACATGCCGGGACACTCGTCGCACTTACTAACGTTATCTTCTTCCGTAGTTATAAGACACACCCATATATTGTATACACCTGGTGCAATAATTTAACATTGACTTAATTCTTATTGAAATAAAATTTAAAGAGTTCATCTAAAGTTTAACATTTATTATTATATTTATAAATTATATTATATCACATGTATAATATATCATTTTTATATAATTATTTATCAAATTAGTGCTGAATGTACTCAATAATTTTTTTAATCTGTATTTTTCAATTATTTTAAATTTGATTAATATATAATTATTTTCATTCTTAAAATATTCTTAAATGACATTAATCATGTTCACCAATATAGTAAATCAATTAAAAAATATCAACATAAGATAAATAATGAGTTTAATTTATATCAAAGATACATAATTAACATAAAATATTCATATATCTTATATAGTGCTAAACATTTTTATATATATATATATATATTATATAAATGTCCCAATGAAACGAAACGATATAATTTATAAATGTACATTAAAACAATGTTACAATTACGATTTATTTTATCTGTATAATCAAGTCGTTAAATCAGTACGATGTTTCCCATATGGTACATACAATAACAACATGCAGCAGCATCTTTGGTACATGATCTGTGTATGATTTGGCAACGTTGTGCGTGACCACTAGTCAGTCGGGTTGTGATGCTGGGGGAGGCGCGCGCCGGCCGAGGAACATACATCGTCAAACGAGCGGGTGCGCCCACCTTGTGGTGTGGTGGTGTCAGATACACTGAGATCCAGCAACACCACTTGTGACGTCACTGGTGAACCGTATTGTTGGTGTGTCAAGCAGGTGTGTCTTTACTTGCATGTGATGGCATTGCCACGCTACCTATATGGGGACATAGTAGAATTAACAACTTTTTTGGAGGGGTGACTAGTATGATTGGGAGGCTCGGACTGGGAAGCTAGGGGCCAGTCTGGGCCATATAGGCATTACAGGCAACAGGGTGCCTCCTGTAGGGGGGTCTGAGGCCACTTTTTGTATATCCTCTGTGTTAAAAAGTAGAGAGGCCAGTCAGAGATCCCTGACCCAGCCTTATGGCCAGTCCGAGCCTGATGATTGGTGAGTGTTCTCTCACCCAAATTTCAAATTTGTTGTCTCTTCTAATTGTAGCAAATTGACAGGTAAGGGCGTATAACGTTCAAGGTGTCCCGGAGTGTACATCGTGAAGCGGGTGCACCCACCTCGTGACGTGATGTCAGATACCCTAAGGTCCATGGGCACCATTCGTGATGTCACCAGTGAACCGTATTGTTAGTGTGAACAGTTTTTTAAGTTTTTTTTCCATCTCTTATAGTGTATAGTCGTGTAGGAGAATCAATCAAGGCTATTTGGGAGGGGTAAGGTCATTCAAGGGTCATCCAAGTTAACTTTTATAAATACAGCACCTGTAAATAAATATTTTCCTAAGGAGTGGTCAAAGAGGATTTGCTAAATTTGATGTTTTAAACTAACCAGTGTCTCAGCAATAATGCAGTCTAATGTATGATAATGTTTAACATTAATTTTTATTAACTCTTCCGATTGTAATACATAATGAAAGGTCATAACAAAATTATATAATACATGACTTCAAATAGAGCTTAAGAATTATTGAGTGCTTTAAAATACTAAAAATATATTTTGTATCTTTGGGAATTTACTAAGCTTCTAAAATTTATTTAATGGCTTGCAAAAGTAAAACAAAGATAAAAATTTGGTAAAAATTAAATCTTTCTTTAATTAAAAAAAATATATGGTTTTAAAAAAGTTTTAAAATTCCTCTTTTTCCTCTTTTTCTTCAAATTCAATTGATTATTTATTTAGCAACAGTATAAATAAATAGAATAATTTCCTTAGAGTTTACGGTCCTTTTTATTTCAGGATTTTATATAGTAACTAAAATTTTGTTTTGCTTATATGAAATCTTGTATAACTATAATATAAAGTTATATTTTACATTTAAAAACAGTACATCAGTAATTATGAAACAAATTGAATTGAGAGATCATCATATTATTTTTACCATCAAGTTGAGATAAAAACTGCGAGTGTCCCCGAACACGAGGACATAAATCGCTGTGCAGCATGTGGTGAGACGACTGGACCACCTCCCACACTTGAGTGGCGAACAATCGTCGTGCGACAAGCACTTGAAAATACTACGATGATCAGCTGTTTGTGATCCCATGATTGATTATCAACGCTTCTGAAGTGGTTTATCATAACAATAATCTAGTATATATACACCTTGCCAGTATAACAATAATTTGTTAGTCTGAATGTTGTAGCCAACATAAATTCTATATACTCACGTTCTGTAATACCAGCATATAGACTAGACATGTTATATTATATATTATATAATATGAAGAGACTCCTCTACTCTGAATCTAAATTATATGAGATATGGTGATATTATAAAATACTTGATTATAATATAATCATCATTTATGATATAATATATTATACTATGTATAACTATATATTATGGCATGTTGTATGAAATTTGATTTAAATATTATACGTGTTAAAGTTATTCTATATGCAATGGAGTTCAGTTCAGTTACCTTCATCATTTAAATATACTTACTGATAAATATTAAATATAATTGTATAATGACAAGACTGTTCAAAAGCAGTTTTAGTGGATTTTATAATAAGGTAATTCAAATTTTAGTTTCATAAAGGAAATTTCCATTTGATTTTTTCCCTTTGGTAAAAAAAATACACTCAAACAATCACAAAATGTCCATTTATATTCGTGTAGTCTCCTATCCATTGTGAATATGCAACCCTTTTGCACACAATCTTTTTATGGATGTATGTGTATAAAATTGGTGAAAACAAGCCATGAACATTAAAAAATACTGTACATGTACTGAAACTAACAAAAAGTGTCCTGTATAATATATACTATATTCACTTATTCACATAATAGATAATTGTTCTTTAATTCATTGTACAATCCAGTTTGTGGAATTTGTCACCAAGTTCATGAGAACGAAATGATAAATGAGATGAATATTTTAGTAATGCAAATTACAACATCTGTAAAGTTGTATTTTGAATTATGGAACATTTCATATAAAAATATATGCTTTTAAATTATTATTAATATATTTGATATTTCACATAACACATAAATAATCCAACGTTTGATACGGAAGGTATATCAACACATTAATGTACAGTTACTCTTTCTTTAACTTTGGCATGAAAAGAATCATAACTCACATGGGATTATAATTCAAAATTCTATGAATGACGTAATTTTTTTTTTAAATCTCCCAAGATAAAATAAATCTTTATTACGTAAACATCCGTAACAAATTTAAAAATATTAAATTTAATTAAATTAAAATCTTAAACTAGAGCGAATGATATTGTATAATATATATAAATTGTAAACTAAAACCATCCTTTATACAACATTGAAAGGATTCGATGGATATGCTGTATGCATAAAGTATATAATATATTGTATAATCTTTAGTTCATCTTATTCTTCCTTGCTACAATAGAAAAGAAAAGAGAATGGCTTTTTTTTTTTTTTTACCTGACAGCCTTTAGCTTTACACTATAAGCACTCACATAACGTGAAAATAAAACGAACTACCGACATACCATCTATATATAATATATTTTTATATTATTTTTTTTATCAAAGATTTTTATCCTTTATGCTATGCATCACTACAAAGTAAAATTTCTGTCAGAGCTCTTAACACATCATACTATACAGTAGCTATATAGTTAGATATCTTAGGTATTATTATTAGGTATATAGTGTCGTAACAAAACAATCAGCTCGTATATACGTTGTTTCTAAGTGCTTGCTAAAAATCGTGATACAGTAGGAGGTGCTATAGCAACAACAACATATTGTAAAAAAAAAAAAAAATAAGCACCATCATAGACAGAAAAGTCTGACCTTTTTTTTTCTTATTATTCTTGTTTTTTTTTATTATATATATTTTAAAACGCACGCCAGCGTAACTTCGACAGAAGCTCTACACACATTGACTAATGGCCCTTTAAAACTGTTAACTAAAATTATACATAAGAGAGGTAGGTAGGTGTTGCTTTTATATATAATATACACTTTTTTTTAGAGTGTAATATAAAGTTTACTATAATTTTTTTTTAATTTATGAACTTTTAATTGCTATTTTTATATTTTTGTTTTTATTTATATATTTTAAAATAGATGCGCTGTTATTTTTAATTAATTTTTTAACATATCGTATGATATTCACTATTACGAAAAAATTATTGTTAAAGAGATTTCATAATAACTTATTAATTTATATTTTATTGACACATAATACCTAGATCATTGAAATAAATATTAACTGTTGGTTAATGTAAAGATTGATATCCCGAGAGAGAGAGAGAGAGAGAGAGAGAGAGAGAGAGAGAGAGAGAGAGAGAGAGAGAGAGAGAGAGAGAGAGAGAGAGAGAGAGAGAGAGAGAGAGAGAGAGAGAGAGAGAGAGAGAGAGAGAGAGAGAGAGAGAGAGAGAGAGAGAGAGAGAGAGAGAGAGAGAGGTCAGCAACATTCCCTCCACCCCTGGGGAGCACGCGGTGTCGCCATGATCACGTGGGGGAGAAAAGAACATGATATGCATTTTTGTCGGACACGGCACACTACAACAGGTGACATGATCAATTTGGTGACCCTTGTATCATTCATTATACATTAACAACACATGAAACATTATGTTACAGTGTTGTAATCTTATTGATTTATCTTCATACATTGCTTGAGCGTAATTTGTTGATGATAAATTCTGGACATTAAAGGTATGACAGTGTGTTTTAATTTTGTTTTTTAATGAATAAAAAAAAATAGTACAACTTGGAGTATTTGGGACATTATCTATAAGATTTGCTTTTCTTTGTTGTCGAGAAGTATGAAAATTAATCAGTATAATAAAATTGTATTAATGCGTTATTCACTGCAATGTATATATTATGCAGTGCGTATATAACTCTTAGATTATAGATGATGGGGTAACATTCGGGCTGTCAAGAAGTTTACACTTAACTCTCATAAAATGTCATTTGTGGTATCCAAGTAGGATATAACTTTTATGAGATATTAATGAATATATCAGGAGACTTCAACGCTAGAGGTTCATGAACTTTAAAATTTATGTCGATTTCAGTGCATATACTTATATAAATTGTAAACAATTAAATGAGATAATATATACACATTAATAAACAGTTACTGAACAAAAATAATTCTTCAAGAAATCGATGCAGATAATTTTAAAATAAAACTATAACAATGACATAATAAGTTCAGTGAAACATACAATGATTCAGGAAAGAAAAACTAATATTGTAGAATGAGCTTGTCTTCAGTATTTCATAATATTAACAAAAGCAAGTCTGCAGAAAGCACGCTGTGAAGCAAGTGGAGTAAATAAATCACTGAGTTGTCTCGGGACATTAGTACGGGAAGATGCTTTTGCTGGCTGGCTCTGTACCATATTACTGCATGCACAGCACCCTGGCTAGCTATAGCCATGCTTTTGGCGTGACAAATGACGTGCGACTCTGCGCAGCCAGGCCATGACAACAATATAAACTTAGCTTGTACTTCATTGTTGAACCATTTATTATATTTCTCTCATATATATGACAACATCTTGAAAGTATATAAACTTTTTATTTTTAGTCTAACAAGACAATGTGCAAACATGTAACAATCTTTTTGGAATAAATATACACACCCAAACGTCTTAGTTCTACATTTAAGAATGACGCCCAAAAATAAAAATATCATATTCCGTTTAGTTATACTTGTTTAGATAGACATTTGGATTGTAATGTTGTTAATTATGTAAATTTCAATACTAAATACTTTTAGTTATTTGTACAAGTACCGGTATTAATGTAAAAAAATAACACTATAATAATAACTGAATAACAATAAAAGTGGGTTGATATTTTTTAAATGTTTTTTAAAAAAAATGATTTTTATTTTGTTGTTTTTTTAACATTTTATTAACTCATGAATGTTTAAAGCAAAACTTTAAAGGTATTTACATAAAATTCATAATAAATATAGCAATTTACTATTTACTCATCCCTAAAACTTCAGCATTGTGCTGAACAAGTTGCCTACATTTCAGGGGCTTCGAGAATCTAAAAGAGAAGGGGGTTCATTGTTTTTAATAAAACGATCAAATATTAGATTTCCTCTCTCAGTAAAAAAAGTAAGAAATTTATACAGTTATGCTTCATACAGATATGAAATTAAAAATTCTTTGTCTCTAACAACAGCTGTTTTTTAAACATTACATTTATACCATATATGTAAAAAAATAAAAATATAATGCTATAAAATGTGTCTATATAGAAAACATTTTCAAGCAAACTATAAGATTTTATGAGCATGTAAAAAAGTTAAATAAATGTATGATCTTTATTGCTAGTACACATTATAAGTACACAAAAGCTTATTATATATTATATAAAGGTATGACTTGGGGACTATATTGTACTGAAAGAGTTACTTATTTTCTTGTCTGCTTACTTATTATAAAGCTCTAGAAACAGAGAGAGAGAGAGAGAGAGAGAGAGAGAGAGAGAGAGAGAGAGAGAGAGAGAGAGAGAGAGAGAGAGAGAGAGAGAGAGAGAGAGAGAGAGAGAGAGAGAGAGAGAGAGAAAATAACTGATGTAATTGCAAGGCCATCATGCTTCTTCTTAGCGCGCGCTTCATGGTGTAGGCAGGTATGGCAGCAGCATCAAGAAGCAGCAAGTCCCAGAACACGCGTGGGCTTCAGGTGTCTGGTGGTTACTGCTGCCTTTATTTTTATGTTATGAACAACATTGATAAATTTCATGCTTAAAACATAACATAATAATAATAATAATAATAATAATATTAAAAATTTTAATACATAATTCTAGGAATATATAAAATGTACATATAATGATGCATAAATATTATTATATATAGAATATAAATATTTCTCATTAGTCTATAAAAAGCATTGCACAACGTAATTATTATATTATATGTAAGTAATCATTTACTAAATTATAAGACAGAATTGATGTTTTTATTGATAATTATAGGTAACTATACTTATCTTTCCAAATCTAGGTTCAAAAGTGACCAGAAAAAATTATTGTTGATGCAACTTAGGCTCAAAAATTCAATCTCAGTTTGACTGGGATATAAACCTTTTTGATCCGCGGGGCCTCTTTTATATTCCTTACTGTCGTATTTTATAAATGAATAACATTTTGAAAAAACTGTATGATGCAGTTTTTCATTTGAATGTATTATTGTATACAATCAATACAATTGTTAATACTATTATAATACGATTGAAAAATAATAAAATAACATACAAAAACACTGAATACTTCGAGTTTTAAATGTGAGACCCCTTCTATACTGCCGCCACGTCCTCGTGCGTGGCCTGAGACAGAGGGAATGAGAAAAAATGAAGAGATATATATTTTTTTATGTATTATACAGAGTTAGTCATAAAGAGCGAGACAGAGTGATTATTAGTGCAGTGCTGGTATAATGCTGTCCCAGTCTCACTAATTTCACTGCAACTTTGCATGTCCAATAAATTGCCATAAATTGCAGTATATATCTCATTGATAACCTATAATTACTTATACATTTATCAAATTTTGTATAATTTAGGTAAGATAATTTATTTTTTATTCAGATATTTTTTTTTTGTAAATAATAAATTGTATTTATATAATTCTTATCATGGAGTACTCAACGAGAAATAAGAGCATAAAAAGTCACACGTGCATACATTTTTGTTTAATGTAGATTTTGGGTAATTCATTTTATTAATAAATCTGTTGTCAACACTACTGGACATGAACATTTTTGTAAACACCAGTGTTACGCATTGCTTCCACAAACTTGAGCATGCTACACATACAGAAGAGAGCACTCCCTAAACAGTGACTTGAGAAAGAAGACCTGACTACCAATTGAACACTCATTCATCTCAAGTACTAAAAATAAACTAATTATCGTACAAACCTATTAACAAAAATCCTTCTTGTTAAAAAAGAAGTCCCTTATTTGGATATTTATAAATTATACTTAAGCTTCTATATGTTAAATATTCTCTCTTGAATGATTCACGTAATGAGCCCGTCCTTTTCTCTCCACCTCTCGCACGAGGAGCTATTTTTTCTTCCCCTCTCCCCTTATATACTAAGCTTAACTTAGCAGAAAATTAAAAGAAGTCAAACAACACATTTTTAAAAGTCTCATTACATGTTTCGAGTGTATTATTGAAGGAAATGAATTACTCTTTAAAAAGAAAAAGAAAAAACTTGTTAGTATTTTAGAAGTTTCTCAAGACGAATTAGAGATAATTTAAACTACACGATTTTTTAACAAAAATAAACTTGTTGAAGACATCATGAATTTAGGAATTGCTGCAAGCAAAAATATGTTTATTTAAATTAAAAACTACACGCACATATGAGATATATCATACTTGTAACATGGGAATTATGCAAATTTTGTTTTATATTCATAATTAATAACACACTATATTACATACAAACAAAGCTTTTCAAAAATCGTGCAAAATTATATTTGTTAATACTTTCAAAATATTTGCAATCTATTGTGAAAACCAGGTATGCAATCAGAAAGACGATGGCGTCATTTAGTGTTATCTTTTGGTCCACAGAACCATTTATTTGCAAATCAGGTTAGAAATTTACCTCTTTATAAAAAACTTTCCTTAATTAAAAAAAAAAATTGTTTACTGTCCAGAAAAATAGTTCGAATTTTTCCCATTGAAAGTGCAGCGCTCGTCTCATATTATTTAAATGACCTGAGAATCGAGGAAAGTTTATAAATAGATTTTAAAATTTTAACATAACCTTACGTTATATTAAAATATATATTTATGGCCTTTGATGTGCACTTTTATAACGATCTTTACAATTACGAAGTAAAGTTAGTTTTAACGAAGTTTAGATTTGATTTATCAGTTGATGATGTTTGTTAATTATCTTAAGATTTCTCAGACGGCACTCAAATACCTTATACTTAATCCTCGTCAAAAGCTTTTGTCTTAATCCAACATAAACTTTGAACCAAGACTATTAGATGCTACTGCTACTCTACTATATTAATTACCGGGACTGCCAACGTGTTAGTTAAGGGTTGAAACAGATGGGGGTTGGGGGTATAAAGGAGTTATAACCATACAGTAAGCCACATTCCAAAGGGTTAGTGTATGGTAACAATTTTTTCTCGACCCTTCTCAGATACAATACATCTCCTTGAACCTAACTCCCACCCCCTTTAAACTTGCAACATCCCCTAATGAAAATCTTCCTCCCCCCCTCTCTCTCTCTCCCTTTCTAATTAAGCTTGCCTACGCCACGACCACTTATTATAATACTCAACATTCCAACATAAATATGTTTCATATACACTATAGCATGATTCCCTAGTCGTTTATTATTTTTTTTTTTATTCTATACAGTAAAAATAAAAATGACATATTCGAAATGAAAGTTTGTAAAGATGCCCTTTTTATTTAAAAAATAAAACTTGGATAAAAAGCTGTTAGTTAAAATTTGAATTATTTTTTCGTCCAGTCTTGAAAATATTAATATTTTGTTTTCTTTCCCTTTTAAGCAACATTAAATGGTATATATACACAATATGAAGTAAAAAAAAAATCTTAAATATATAGTATCCTTATCACTTTTAACGCACTGGTCGTAATGTCAAAAAATTCAATATCTCTAATTTTATATACTGTACACGACGTTCTATATTATTAGTATTGTTAATATAATATACTCAACTTCCACGCATTATATTACGTTTCTTATTTAAGTGTTTACAAATAATCGCATGAAATAATAAATTTATACTGAGTAAAAATCAAAGAATTAGATAATATTCTATTTTATTTACCAGTTTAAAATTTATACAGAGTGAACCACAATTCGCGTGCCAACTTTTTTCGTAAATTTGGTATTGCAAAAATTTTCGTACAAACTTCAAATTTGGTACACTTGTAGCTGAGGGTTGTAAAAATTAGTTGAGGGTGTTAAAATTTTTATTGGACACCAATAACACCCCTTTCAGGGGTGGTTTTTAAAAAAATTATTTTCGCCTTATGGAAATTCAATGTTAAATACAACTTTTTTTGAAATCATTGGAATTTTGCGGAAAAAGTTTCTAGCATAGGGTAATCGACCGTCCTGAACTCAGAAATAATTTTAGATTTTTTCCCCAACGCACCCCTGAGGGTAGAGACCTACCCCTAAAATCCATTTTCCTTAAAAATTGTGCTAAAATTATGAAATTAATTTTCAATGGGTAATCGACCCTCCTGAACTCGGAAATAATTTTAGATTTTTTCCCCGACGCACCCCTGAGGGTGGAGACCTACCCCTAAAATCCATTTTCCTTAAAAATTGTGCTAAAATTATGAAATTAATTTTCAAGGGGTAATCGACCCTCCTGAACTCGGAAATAATTTTAGATTTTTTCCCCGACGCACCCCTGAGGGTGGAGACCTACCCCTAAAATCCATTTTCCTTAAAAATTGTGCTAAAATTATGAAATTAATTTTCAAGGAGTAATCGACCCTCCTGAACTCGGAAATAATTTTAGATTTTTTCCCTAACGCAACCCTGAGGGTCAACGGCTACCCACCATATATTTTCTCCTTAATAATCGAGTAGAAATTGTGAATTAAATTTTTTTCGGAATTTATCAAAATCTTTCATAAAAAAAATCACAGACTCACCTTTTCACTTGCAGCATGACGATGGATGTGTTCACCGTTAATTGCATGGCGTGAAGGCACATGTTGGTCTGCACAACGAGGCTATGTGTGCCCTTAACAACTGAGATGTAACCAATTCCACATAACGTCTGTCACTTTTAGCTCGTCAATGGTCTCAAATCGTTTTCTGAAGAAAAATGTTCACAAGAAGAGATTTGAGACGAATTGACAAACAGAAAGTGGAGATCAGACGTTGCATGGAATTAGTCACGCCTCAGATGTTAGAGGCTATGCACCTACACACATGGCCACGTTGAGCGGACCAACATGTGCCATCACGCCAATTAATGGTGGACACATTGAGTGAAACCACTGTCATGCTGCAAATGAAGGGGTCAGTCTGGGATATTTTTTCTCTGAAAAATTTCGATACATCCTGAAAAAAAATTAATTCGCAATTTCTACTCGATAATTAAGAAAGAAGGATATGGTGGGTAGAAGCTAGTTTCCCCTCAGAGTTGCATCGGGAAAAAAAATCTAAAATTATTTCCGAGTTCAGGAGGGTCAATTACACCTAGGAAATTAATTTCACAATTTTTAAGGAAAATGGATTTTAGGGGTAGGTCTCCACCCTCAGGGGTGCGTCAAAGAAAAAATTTAAAATTTTTTCTGAGTTCAGGTGGGTCGAATACTCCTTGAAAATTAATTTCATAATTTTAGCACAATTTTTAAGAAAAATGGATTTTAGGGGTAGGTCTCCACCCTCAGGGGTGCGTTAGGGAAAAAAATCTAAAATTTTTTTCGAGTTCAGGAGGGTCGATTACTCTTTGAAAATTAATTTCATAAATTTAGCACAATTTTTAAGGAAAATGGATTTTAGGGGTAGGTCTCCACCCTCAGGGGTGCGTCGGGGAAAAAATCTAAAATTATTTCCGAGTTCAGGAGGGTCGATTACTCCTTGAAAATTAATTTCATAAATTTAGCACAATTTTTAAGGAAAATGGATTTTAGGGGTAGGTCTCCACCCTCAGGGGTGCGTCGGGGAAAAAATCTAAAATTATTTCTGAGTTCAGGACGGTCGATTACCCTATGCTAGAAACTTTTTCCGCAAAATTCCAATGATTTCAAAAAAAGTTGTATTTAACATTGAATTCCCATAAGGCGAAAATAATTTTTTTAAAAACCACCCCTGAAAGGGGTGTTATTGGTGTCCAATAAAAATTTTAACACCCTCAACTAATTTTTACAACCCTCAGCTACAAGTGTACCAAGTTTGAAGTTTGTGCGAAAATTTTTGCAATACCAAATTTACGAAAAAAGTTGGCACGCGAATTGTGGTTCACTCTGTATATAGAATGAAAAGTGTTTTATATTTTACTTGCATTCAAGTGTAGCATTATAAATATACAAGTAAAGCTTATATATATAAAAGATCGAACATTCGATTGTTACTTGTAATACACCAAGTAGTACTTGATGGTCATGCATGTAAAGTTCTATGGTATACATACAGAGACGTACGGGTACACCACGTGAGTTAGTTGCTGCACTGAGTACGTTGTATGTATTTGTTGCTGCTGTTGCTGTCATGAGGATAGAAACTGTGGTGGTGGTGGAGAGTTGCAGGCAAGCTCAGGCTTGCAGGATGCTGTGTGTCTGCTGTGTAGGAGGTTCTTGTATTGATCTTCACAACCACCTCCTTGCAGCTACGCCACCCGCCTTCTACTTTTTTTCTCCTTTCCCCACCCTACGTCTCATCTCTCTCTCTCTCTCTCTCTCTCTCTCTCTCTCTCTCTCTCTCTCTCTCTCTCTCTCTCTCTCTCTCTCTCTCTCTCTCTCTCTCTCTCTCTTCTCCACCCTGTTTGTTGTGCTGCATGCCAATTCTTTTCCACCCACCAAAACTCCCCCCTTTTTTTTTCCTCCTTCACTTTTTTTCTTCCCAGTTCGCTATTTTTTTCCTCTTCTCTTTCTCCTTTTTTTTCACGAACCCTCCTTTCTTGTCAGCATTGCCTTGACTGCCACTCCCCACTTCCAACCCTCCTCCTACCTTACTCCACCCAACCACCCACAAACCCCCATTTTCTCGGCTCCTTACAGCATCTCTGGAGACATTCAGCACAGTGATGTGATGTGCTGCGGTGCCAAGCGACGACGTACTTTCTTTTTCTCTGTTCTCTTTACTCATGATCATACATGCATGAAAGAATATTTGTTCAGTTATTGTATTTTTTTTTCCCATTTTTATGTAATATTATGGATCAGTTATTTAGTAAAACTTCATAGTGTTGAATTTATATAAAATGAAAAATATATTATATATAAGTTTCTGATTTGAATAATATATATTATTTATGTGATTTTGATGTTGTTGAAAAATCTAATTTTGCAGTCACATACGAAGTGTTCTTATAGTAAAGTTGTTTTTTTCTTACCTATTACTAAAGGTATTGAGTTGTTCGATGTTCTTCACCTGGTTGGCTTTAACTCGTCTCTCTAGGAAAGTTGAACACCTAAACTTTTCATCAAACACTTTTCCAAGAGACTACGGTTGGCAGGAAGTCGTGCCTTGTAAGGTACTACTACTTGCTCTACTTCCCATTCTGTCCACGCGGGGCAACTCCTCTCGCTTTTCAAGCAACTTGCAAGCTCTTCGCGCCTCGTCATTTTCACATTTGTGCGGCGCCTCGTTCGTCCACAAACCTCATCCCATTCACACAAACTCCAAAAAAAAGACCCGAACCACTTTTTAACCATCACAGTTTGTTTGCATCAAAGTAAATGTAAACTTTTTGAATGTTCAACAAAACTTACTTCAAATTAATGCTAAAATATAAGTATACTATCAATAATGCACATGTAATTCAAATGAATTAATTTATTACTTATTTAAAAAAAATAAAAAATTTATTTAAATAATTAAAATTTATAATATGATAAAATTAAAAGAAAAATAAATAATTTCTATTATAACTTATAACTATCAATATCAATATAAAAAAATAAAAATAAAATTATCATCAGTTTTATATATCAATTTATATACGTCATGTCATTGTTAAATTAGATTATTTTGTATATATCAGATACATTTTTTTCATAGCTTGTCAATTCTGTCTGGTATCACATCTGTCTTAATACATAACAGATCGCAATAGAATTGAGGAGAAGCAATGAGATATACAGCAGGGGTCATACGTACAGGGGGGGGGGAGGATTTCTCGTGACGTATGCACTCATGTGAGGCTCCATCTCCACACTTACAAAAGTGATGGATGGATTCTTTTGGTCAGACATTATTGTGTTTTTTTTTTCTTTTTCTCATTTCCACCCTCTCTCTCTCTCTCTCTCTCTCTCTCTCTCTCCACAACACCATATATACATGATGAGATGACCAACAAACATTTGTTAATGTAAAAATTGAACGCATCTCTTGAAGAAACAAAACCATCAACCCCCTACTGTGAAATGATTATCTAAAACCTTTTCTTTTAAAACTTTAACCTTATATAAGTTTAAAGAAAAAGAAGAACAAGCAGTTAGAACAAAAAAAAATCCAATTATCGAAGTGCTGAGTAAATATTTAAAATAACAAACCAATCAGAATACAAAAAGAATGTTTGTTAAAAGAGGTCAAGAAGAAGTTAATGTGAAATTAAACTAACATTTAATTAAGTTTTATAATTAACTTTCATACAAAGTTAAAATGCAAGATTACATAAAACTTTTAATGTTAATTTAATGAAGGAATCAAATAATTTCTAATATTTATTAAAATATTAAAATCATAGTCAGTAACATAGTGAAGTTTCTTTCTCTCCAGAATGACCAATAATAACAGTTCTGATAAATTTAACGATCCTATATTACTATAGTAGTCCTACAGCAGAAAATATAAAGTGTAAGAAACAAATAGTTTTCAATATATTTTATTAAAAAAAAATAAAGATTGTTATAATATTTTTTCTTGCAGCACTGGTAATACAATTTCAACACTTATAACTCTTACAAGTAAAACATTATTATATAAGACATAAAACATTATTTTACTACTGATGTACAGCTTCAATAATCATAATAATATTAAAAATCAGTGCCTGCAAGGAAACTCATTCAAATCACGACGCTGCAGTAAAAATTTCTGAGTCATCAAACCCACGTTTTTATTTCATTCATTTACTCATTGAAATAATTCATTTTTACTGACATCAATAAATTTTACAATTTATTTTTTTATTAATTCTCATCTAAAAACTCCATCAACATAATTTTCCACCTGTTATATACAATAGGTTAAAGACGTTTGTCGCGTGCTTTAGAGTTACTACAACTAATGTGATTGCTATGTTTGTGCAGTACTGCACGTACAGAGAGGTCTCTCGGTGTATATAGGAATGTCACCAGCTTACAAGCGCCAGCACAGTACATGCAGAAGACTGATTTCTAATGCCAAGCAAGCGTCTAGTCAAGTTAATTGTCATTGACAACTGCTAACAATGAAAATACCGTGATCGATAGATTGATGTCAGTGTGTAATATTGCCGAGATGTTGACCTTGGAGTTCTCTAAAGAATTAAATAATAAATAACAATTTAATCCATTTTGATTGTCATGTGTATATAGGATTATAATAGAAAATAATATACGTGATTGTTATTATTAAGTTATTGTTACTGTAAAAAAATAACTCACATTGTTGATTATGATTACTTTAATGCCACTTATTTTGATGCACTCAAGTGCATCAGTATTGCATCTTTTTATAAGTCTTCGTCATGCTTGCATGATTTGTAATAAAGTGTCTTAAAAAAATACATTTTCAATGCATGCCAATGTATGCATTTTATACCTTGGGACAGTTTGAACTTTACCTCTGCTCTCTTTGTGGAACATAGCACGCAGTCTATGTAGATGTGCATGGTAGATGTATATGTGTAGTACACTTCAAATTCTTCTGAGATGGCAAGACTGGTTGCTCTTCTTTCCTCTCCCAAAATTGACTAGAGGCAAAAGATACAGAGTTGTATCTTTTTGCATTTTGGAGTGCCATTTCGGAGCGACTACGTCCGAGCTTTCCCAAGGTGTGCATTTTTAAAAGGTAAAGAAATTAGATTATAAAATTAAAAAAATTCTGAAAGACAAGCACTGATTGAATGTAACGAGTTTGTAACCCCAGTGTAATATTCCAGTATCCTTACGTCTCTGAGTTCCATTCATTTAATACAATACTCTGATTTAAAATATGAGATGACTTTAAGCAATTTATAGCCACAATACTTGAGTGATTGTTACATTTAAATTGAGCTACGTAGTCCCCTGCAGTTTTGATTCAAGAGCAGGGGAAATCATATGACTTCTTGGTTTGCTCCCCTCCTGCTCACAGCAGCCGTTACGTTGTTGTATGCTGGCTTATGTGCAGGAGACTTCCCCCCCTTTTCATATATATATAAGCCTGCCAAACATTGGCCATAATCGAATCTTGGTCAGTAATAAGGCTGAAAAATGAGGGTGTGGTGCAAGCTGCGAGCTCTGTGGCGGTAGTGTGAAATATGATGGCATCAGCCCCCGCAAATCCAAAACCACCACCGCATCTGTTTGTCTCAAATACACTCACGCGGGCGTCAATATAAATCGACGGTATTTTATTGTAGCCATCTCAGAAGTAGATGAAAATACTAAGAAAGAAGTCTCTTCTGGCTCTTGTATTGTTTATGATTGTTTTCTTTGCTTGTTGACTTGTTATAGATTATTAGAAATCTAATAATTATAAATATAATAATTATTTCTTTTTTATTTATCTTATGGTCTTAGGAAATTTTAAGAATAGATGTAAGAATATAAAATTTACAAGAAAAATCAAAGTAATTTAACTGAAAATTAAGTTTTTTTACACTTCTTGAAAAATTTGTTACCCGAATGCTGAACATGTTGCCTATTTACAGGCGCTTTCATGGGGAGTTTCTTTATTTTCAATGCCAAATTAAAAACAATTTTTTCAGACGTTTAAGTCTTTTAGAGCAATTAACATAGATAGTCAAGTGTTAATTACATTTTTTAATAATCTGTACCTTAAAGGGAACAAAATGTTATTTGAAATTACTTTATCATTTTAATTTTATTCAAACCAACAATTAATATATAATTTATTATAACACTTTGACAAGTGGTATGCGATTGATATTGGATATTACAATATTCCAGTAGCATTTTTTTTTTTTAATTTTAATTTTTATATAAAAAAAATAATGGTTAAATCTTTTTTAGGTATATAATTTTAACGCCCCATCATAAGCTTTCTCTCTAAGGAAGAAGGAACGACTTTAGACGCGTGGTACGTAAATCATGCAATCTCGTCTCACCGACAAAATATATAGAACCTAAGCTTGTCTCTCTTCTAGAGTTGTGTTTCCAATTACCGGCACATCTCGAGGAGAAATGGTCCAGGCAAGCATCCCATCATCTCCGTAGCATCTGTGGTTTGCTGCAGAGTCCGTTTTCCACTACCTTCCTCCCGCCCTGCGCATAACTCTTCACACCCAACCTCCACATTCCTCCCGAATTAATTTATTTTCAAACATAAATGTTCAAGCTTTCAAAAATTTTAGGGATACACTTATCAACAAAAAAAATATATATAAAAATTTGATTTATTTTAAGCAAATTATAAAAATAATAAATATATAAAATAAAATAATTTATACATCTAAATAAATTAAGTTTTAAAAAAAAATAATTGAAAAACAATACTTAAAATTAGTAAAGGAATTTTTATTAGACAAATAGTTATTATAGTTTTTTGAGTAGGGATCATTTCAGGTTTTATAAGTGTATAATGAAACTATTATAAAATATCTTATATCTAACGTTTAAGTCTCCAGAAATATTCATAATTTTACAGTGTTATAATAGAGATCCGAGGAGATTTCCTCTGAATGAAAAGTTTCCATTTTTTATTTATTTATTTCAATGCACCTCATGCAATGCAGTATGTTTTATTCTATATACAGCAATGCCTTCAACATTACAATGTGTTTAAATATTTTGTTTTTTAATCGATAACTGCAAGAGGATGACATGTTACTTACCTTGGCATAGCAATTTCTATTATGTATGCTGCAGTGCATCATCTATCCGATTAAATCAATTACTACAATTGACCTATAACTGCAAGAAATAAAATAAAGATTCTCTAGAACATTTTAGTTGTTAATTGAAATTTAATAGTTTATTGTTTCACGGTTATAAACAATTATGACTTTGACCCTATGACCAAAATAAAGACATTTTCTTATAATTCATGCAAAAAAAGAATTGGTTATTAAATTAATAGGTTCTCTGTAATTTACTTATAATTTTCACCAACTCGATCGTGCGTATCAGTTTAGTAACAAATTTTTTTAACTAATTTATATATTATATGAAATTGATTTAAACTTTTTACTATTTTACTACATAATGAGGCATTTAAAATATTTTACAAAATTGAGTGATATTATTACTTTAATGCAATATTCATAGTATCATAACCATAAATTATAATTAAATAATATTATGTATAATTAGTCATAAAATTATTTGTTTATACTAAAATTAAGATAGAGAATTCATTCTAAAATAAAAGGATAATCTACAGTATTAATTTGAAATTTTAATAGCTTATTTTTTTTAAATTAAGAATTTTTTTAAAAGACTAATCATTTTTACATAAAAAAAAAGTTAAGACAGTTTGATTTTTTGGTTGAAGAGATAGATGACTTGATGACCTTTAGCGTGGTTGATCATTAAAAGCAGCATCAGTAGCTGAGACGGTAGCTGGCTGGCTCCTGTGCCTCCGCTATTCAACCGTTAATTATTGTGATTACTAACTTTGAAGGAGGTGGTCGGTCAGCCTTCCTTCTTCTTCTTCTTCTTCTCCAAGCTACCAAGAGCTATTAAAAATCTAACAAAAATAACATCTTTGCCTACTTGCACCCGCTCTCTTAACACAAAAATATCTTATAACAATTATTAATTTCACACTTTGATGAATGGAGAGTTAAATGTAATTTATTCAAGCTAATTTTTTATTATTATATAGTTTTTTTTATATCTAATACATTATGTTATCCGGACAGTGCAAAAATTCCTTCTTCTCGATATCATAAACTTTAATAGCTCTCTCACTCACTAAGTTACATTCCTACTGCTAATGTCTTTAACGTTAACTAAAATATCTTCTCTTGCTGCTTGCTCCTACCTGCTTGCTTTGTAACTTCGTACGTAGCTTAATTCTCTGACTTGTTTTTATTTTAAACATAGTATGCCAGGATACACCTTATCTTAATTAGTATTTTTTCTTTCTGTTTTTATTTTTTAATCTAAAACGGTTAGAAAAAAATAATAATGAACGATTTTTTTATATTAAAAAAATTGTGAACACATTTGCAGCTTCAAAAAAAATTAATATTATAAAATTAATTACATGCAATAAAAAAATTATGTTTTTTTTTTTATTTGTCCAGGTAGATTTTCTATTAATATTTCAAATGCATAATTACAACTCTATCAGTAACAGTTTTTTTAGTAACATATTAAAATGTCCTTTTAAATTTCTCATATTTGAAATTTATAAATTAGTTTATCTTAAAATATGTCTTAATTAACAATTTTTATCATTAAGATATTTTTATTTTATTAAAAAGTAAACGTTAAAAAAAACAATTTATAAAAAATATTTAACATTCAAAACGTGTATTTTGTTAATAGTTGGATTTAAATAAAATGTATTAAGATAAAGAAAAAAATATTTATATATGAAATTTTGAAGCTAAGAGGACAACATTGTGTGTATACGAAGTGATAAAATAGCTATATATTAGGCCTATAGAAGCTTTAAAAATAATACAAACGATCAGAGAAAATGATAAGAACAATTTTGATTGCCACTATGACCACCGGCCTCACGATACTTTGCTACATAAAAATGCCATGCCCTTCACAGTAGCCCAAGTCTTTATAAGCCTGTCTAAGTTTTTCTTTTAAATATAAGGATAACATCAGTAAAAGTATTCTTCCTTTCTTTTCAACCTACGTCCAAGAACAATCCTCCTCCTCCAGTTAGACGAATTACTGGAGTCAAGCCTTGGAAGAAGGCTGAGAGATTATTAACTGATCTCAACTCGAACATTAGGGCGTTCATCAGCACAGTAGCCGCTCAGCCACACGCAGTTTTTAGCCGTTGATCGACCTCCAACTCTTTTATTCCAAAACAACAATTTTTTATTTCTTTTTATATATATATATTTAACCAAATGATAGGAAAGACATTTCCTTTTTTGCCAATCTAGTTAATAAAAGGTGGAGTAAAAAAAAAAAAAATGTTAAAGGAAAAATTAGGGAGTTGAGAAAAGAATTTTGTTGCTTAGTTAACCTATCAGTTGATGAAACAAAAATAATAGTAAAAAAAAAAAAACATAATATAAAGACAGAGAAAAATAAATAAAAAGAAGTTAAATACAACGTAACTCGGTAGCGAGCGACTTTTTTTTAAAACCCGCACCCAGTTTTCTTTTCTTTCTGTTGTTAGTGAAAGAGAATAATAAAAAAAAAAGGAAAAGACAAGACAAGACATTTATTTTTTTATACCTTTGGTGATGTCTTACATAAATTACAGCTTTCTGTCTGCTTTAACTATAAAACCACATTTTAGAACTTTTACCCACCCAATAGTCAATAATGAGTACACACCATTTTCATTATATTATGTATTTCTTATGTCAATAAAAATAATTATGTATTGTATGATGCATTTGATGTATTATTTAAATTATGTAAAAAAAACTTAATTAATTAATTAATTTCAAACAAATGATTATCAAGTAACATTAAAATGGCAAAATTTATAATAAATTTTTAATACTCGTATTTGAAATCTTAAAGCAAACCATTTTAGTAAAATGATTTTACCATTACCATTTGAAACTAATTTCATGTCATTTAGTGAGTAAAATATTTTAGAAAATCAGAACTAAATATTTAAGTTACCATTAATTTCACTAACTGCAATATAGTTTTGCACTTTAAAAAATCCATGGTAATATATATGATGCAAATGTCTCAAATCTCAATGCAACCAGAATCCAACCTACGCATATTTAGAAGAAATAAAAACAGACAAATTTCTTACAATCTAGAATACTTATTTTTAAAGATTTTTTTCCCTCTTTTTCCTCCTTTGCAAGCAATAAAAATAATAATAAGTACTCCCTTACCCCCTCATTTAATTTTGCCCCCTCTTTATATAAATTTCATTCTCCTCCCCCTTCTCAATTGCTATAACCATGCAACAACTTGACTCTTCTGGGAATACCAACTAAAAAAAGTAAGAATAAAAAAGGCGAATAAAAGTGCCACAAAGAGAACATATATTTCTCTATTTTTTTTTCCCCAACAATCGCCTTTCTACCATTCCATTATCCGAATCTCATTGTATATTGTCTCTCTCTTCTCTCTCTCTCTCTCTCTCTCATCGATAATAATATATACTAATCCATATAAAGTCTTCAGCCATATTTTTAGTTCTTTATAAATAAGTATATAAGCAGCAATATAGCATATATATAAGCATCATGTATATAGCATGCTTTTGGTATAGAAAAGATCATTCGATTGGAAGAACGTAGCAAGCGACATACATTTAGCATTAGCTAGGGATTGGTGACGTCATCACAAAACAAGCGTGAGGTTTTTCGAGAAAAAAAAGCGATATTTTGTGTGAAGCCGTGTTAAAATCCCTCAAGTGGAAAAAGCACACACGGAACATAGAAGAGAGAGAGAGAGAGAGAGAGAGAGAGAGAGAGAGAGAGAGAGAGAGAGAGAGAGAGAGAGAGAGAGAGGAGAGAGAGAGAGATGGGGACTACATTGGCAAGAGGATTCTGCTGAAATATATGCTGATGATATTGAGAATCGAAAGCTCTCTTCCACTTCTTTTTTCTTTTTTTTACGTCGTGGTTACAGATCAAAATATTTCGTTTTTTTTTTTTTTTTTTTTCTCCCTCTCTGATCTGATTGCATATAGAATTTCCAAATACATGTGACATTTCTTTATAATATTGAAGACCTAAAAATGTTTTAAAATTACATTTTAGTAGAAAGATTTTCAGTTCAACTTTATCACGTCAAATAACAATAATCAAAATAATATGTTCTTTATTGTAATTTCATTTTTATTATAACAAAAATTTCATGGTGTAAAATTCATTAATAAAATGATGTGATTATTGTTTCAGATCTTGTATACGTTTGTTCGTTCCCCCTCCAAACTGTAATTACTACTGCCATGTACGTACTTGCTTGTGGTAAGTTGAAAAATTTATAAAATACATTGTTTTACATTGACAAGTATAACAAAAATTGTTGATTAAATTTTGTTCATGTAATCCTTGTGAGTATATTGGTTGACCACTAACACCACACACACAATTATGATTGGCTGGTGTTATTATATTTTGTTCCTACTACCCCTTTTGCTTGTTCCAGGGTAATGATGTCTTTCTCTCTCTCTCCCTTGTTGCGTAACCGCAGGCCTAATTGAAAAATGATTGAGTTGTAGCGTCACGTGATCAATATTCTCATTGTTCTTTATGACTGCTGTCATGTCGATACAAAAAAAGTCAACCTTTGATAAAAAAAATATATATTTATTTTAATTCAATACATGCACGAGATAATTAAAAATGTTCTTTGTCTACACAAAATGTGGTTCTTTACTAATTAAAAGCATAATTTAAAAATAATTTTTTATAAAAAATTTCATTACATAATGATCAAAGAATATATTAATATGCGTATGTGTAAAATATAATTTTAATTTTTAAATAATAATATTTTTTAAGTTGTAGTTTTTTTCCCTACAAGTTAAAAATTCAAAATAATGACATGATTGAGAATTGTAACTTTTTTAAGGTACACTAATGGATTCAATCTTGTGTAAAAATTTCTTACATTTTAATTTTTTATTTAGTTATACTGAAATGGGCATCAGCTTACATAATTATTCATAATTTAAGTATATACACTTTGTCCAATAGAGTATCGACCTTAATTTTTTTATTGCAGAAATGGATAGAGGGTGCAAAGTTATGCTATCCTGATTTTTTTCAGACTGGAAACTATTTTTTTTTAAATTATTGAAAGTCCTTTTTGTGACGTCACGAGGCTGCAAGTCCTATCCTTTTTTTAAGGAGCGGCGCTTCGTGACGTCATTAAAAGTATTTTCAATAATTTTTTAAAATAGTTCCCGGTCTGTAAAAAATTTTAAAAAAAATTAGGGTAGTATAACTTTGCACCCTCTATCCATTTCTGCAATAAAAAAAAATGAGGTCGATACTCCATTGTACTCAATGAACCCGGTATTTATAAATTCTATAGTTATACCAACCTATACATCATGCAATATTGCAATAATAGAATATTTAGCTAATATTTAAAACGGGGTTTAAAAAAAAGACTGATATATTTTGTCTTCTTCTTAAAGTACTTTTATTTCCTCCCTGCCTAGATCTCCTTTTTTTTACAGTTTAAGGGTGTTTGATTCTTCGTCTCGGTGGTTGAACTTGAGCCGTTTCGGTCAATTGCTGCCATTGAGATGGAGACAAACACTTTATTTTTCCCTTACTCACAGCATCAGCAGCATCCCTGGTCCATTTCCATGATCTCCCCCTTTCATCTCACACTTGGCGTCGATCTTAAGTGGCCAAGCTGACCGGTCAACTCAGACCAGCTTAGGGGGTGAAACTGTTGATCTCGGAGCGCGATAAAACACCTCCCTTATACATGCACCCTTATATATAGACTTAAGTTTTAAGGAGAAGTTGTTAGACCTTGAAACCTATATTGCACTTCTGTCTCTTACACATGAAGGGGTGATAAGCATTGATAGACTGAAAATTGATCACTGGATGGTACTGTTGCTCAAGTGAGAAATAACTAAATCAAATTTAAGATACTGATAACCAAAAACGGACAAGTCATATCACAGCCAATATACAATGTACCCTGGGGTTCATATTTTCTTCTTGTAATTAATGTTCAGATAAGACTTTTGCCACCACTGACATTAATGTTGTGCTACGTGTAATTAAGGAAAAAAAAACTATTACCATTTACACACAAAATATAAATGAATGATATAGAATTGATAATTTAATGTCTTACAGAGAGAACTCGTATCTTTTTATTTTACATCATACGGCTATATACCATGCTACATGCGTAGCAACACACAACAATTTCTTTTGTGATATTGTCCAAATATAAGTGAACCAAACGTATAATAGTTATATATTTTAGTTTTCAAGTAAAAAAATCAGATGTTTTGTTACTTTAATTAAAGCTTTTTATGAAACTAATTCTTAAACAATCAACTTATTATATTAAGTTGATTACGTAATTTAGATGTAGTTTTACAAAAATACATAATATATATTATTACTTACATTCATACTTAATTAGAAATCGTGTTGGGAAGTATGATACATCAGAGATTTATGGAAAATCTTTTCTATCTATAATACTAAGATACCATCCATTCTCTATATAAGCTATTTGTCTCACTAGATAAACTACTCCCTAGCCAAATGATTCAATTAATTTTTCCATTGGGGATTCTTGAAATCCCTCTCTTTCGTTTTTTTTTTTTTTTTTTTTTTTTCCTATTTCATTTCTTGCCTCCTCTCTCCGATCCGCCGGCAAGTCTAACTCTGTTCTTCGCGCCTCACTCCGCTCGAATAAAGACACGCGGCCCAGAGAAAAGAAGCGAGGCATAAAAAAATTTGAGTTCTCGTTACACACGCGTCGGGCAAATGCAGCAAGCTTTAAAAATAAAATATATTTATAAAAAAAATGAGGGGGTAGAGAAAAAAGTTTTTTATACAAGGGTTTTACTTAGTAACAAAAAAAAAAGTCATATTGAAATATCAATGTGGTTAAGACAGAATTGTATGCTTGAATTATTTTTAATTAATTCATCAATTGTTATAAAAAAATGTAACTTTTTTTTTTAAACGAATATGTGGGTGGTAAAAGTGTGAGAGAGAGAGGGTGGATCCTCTGAGAATGCATTCTTTAGGGAATCATGCAGAAGCTTCGGAACATTTTCGGCTGCACGACAGTCACAGTGGATTGTCCCTTGAGATGGCTCTTGGGCAAAACGAGGGAGAGAGTAGGGAATTTTGTCTCCTTTCTCTCACTATACCATAGTGGCATATCCCATAGGAATCTAGTATACATACCCCCCTCTATATATAGCAGCTACAATAGTGCTCCTATATTCTAGCTCCAGTTCTGTCTCTCTCTCTCTCAACCACTTAACACTAACGAGACTCAAAATAGACAAGAAACTTAAAAAAATAAAATTGTATTTGACATGACAAGTTAAACTGCATTTACTTTAACAAACCTCCCTCACTTTCATTTACGTCAAAATGGGGGGATGAAATACCCAGTGGAAAAAAAAATGGTCTGTGTCATTATCTTATCAAGAACATTGTTTCACTTAAAAAAGAGAAAAGAAAAAAAAGTGGACAATCAAATATAATTTCTTCTTCCCTTTTTATCTCTTTGGAGAATTAAATGCAATGAATTTATTCTGGAAATTTTAGCTGTAGATTATTTTATTGTAAAGTAAAAGTTGTCATTGCCATCATACAAATTCATTTCATTATTATACGTAATAATTATTGCATGCATGCACATAAATTTTTTAGCTGTAATATATAGCATCCGGCTTTTGATAGACCAAAGGTGATAGGTTAAAAATATTACTACGTGCATAATTCGATATTTTTTAGGTATAAAATGATAAAATGTAATAAAATAGACACTTACTATTTCATGTAAAATACATATTTATAAACATTAAATAGAGTTAATCAAGATCTTTTGGTGTATATGATCGAAATAAAATTTGAATTTGAATAATTTTGACTGTATTATAAGCCTGTAGAATATTTAATTTAGCAGCAATGCAACTTCATTTAATTTATAAAAGCAATTTTCCAGAAAACAATATCAATTATATCCTCTTATAAAATGTATAAAAACTTTGTGTAACCTCTTGAGTAACACGATTATGTATAAATAAATATTATGATCACATAACTCGCTTGCGACTAGTTTGCCATCATCAAGCTAATAGTCATGAATTTCATAGACTGTAATACGTATATTTATCGATGGTCCACTCTGTAGTCGTGTTCACACCTGCCCCGGCGTCCACAAGACCAGCGAGGGGGGTTGGTGAATGTGGGGAAGGAGGTCGCGCTCGAGACGTCCTGTTTGAGCGGCGACAAGCGACAGCAGAGGCGGCCCTCACCGGCCAAATGGGTCAACATAATGCCCTACAGAAACAAACACGTCGGAGTCACACGCGCAAAATAAAAATAATAATAATAAAAAAAAAAAAATCAACTGACCAACAATTTTGTTGTTGATCTACATTAAGTGCAAAACTTTTTGCTCTGATGATGTGCATCCATGCTTACAGATTTCTTCTGAAATAAGTTGGCAAGGGGACCTTATTTGAGTGTAAAATTTACACATTGTTTGACACTCGCTGTAAAAATCGCTGTATTTACTTGCTCATTACTGCATTTTATGCCGTGGTGTGAGCATTAATTCAAACTAATAACAACATACGAATACGAGTATGAATATATTCCCACTATGGAAGTCCAGCAAACCTTAAGGTGTACCTCTTGAATGCAGGGCACTTGAAAAGGTGAAAAACGTATCATCCTTAACCGGTTTCGAACCCACGACCTTCCTCATGGGAGGCTAATGCAAAACCAATAGGCCAGGCCCACGTGATGTCACTGCAGCGCATATTGCATACTTTACAGGAGCCTGTCGTGTCATAATATAGTTTTGTGTTGCATCAGCAGCGTGTATTAAGGGGAGAAATTGCAGAAAAAAATTAATTAGAAATTATATACGGCAATTATTAAATTTATGTCGTTTCCGTATATCATCTGCTAGTTTATAAAGAATACACAAACAATATTTTGGATAATTTTGTGTCCTTAAATTATTATACCTGGCAACAAAGTAAATTTTTCTAACTTTTTATTTTTTTTTCAATGGTTTTAAGTGTACGGTATGACAACAGTAGGAGAAGGGAGGAGAGGTAAACAGCTGAGCATTATCCTGTAAGTAGGCAACCCAACAATCTCGTGGAGCTGTACGCTGCACCGGCTGCTCAGTTTCAAATTTTGCATATCGTCCGAAATTCCATTTCTGACTACTTCCGGAGGGAATATCAAATTAATTGAACTATACAGTATACACAATATATTTACAATATATTTACAATATATTTACAATGTATGTATATATATATATATTGATATATATTATATTGCAGGTTTAATCTGGACTGGTTTAGAGATCTCACCAAACAGGGATCGAACCAAAACTCTCTAGTTGTAGTGAGAGATTCTTCATCACGTTCTCGCTGTAATTTAATTACTAAAACTTTTCTTTTGCTATTATAATACGTAAGCTACATTTTTGAGACGTTATTTTATGTATTTCTACTTGATTTCTCGAGAGAACGCCTCACTCAGTCTTCAGCTGATGTAATATTATAAGTGCTAAACTTGTAGTGATAATTCATACTAAGCTAGATATATATTTTATTACTATATAATAATATTACTTATTTCAATCTTCATATCAAACTTTCAAGTAAGCCATTATATTAAATTAATATTTAAAATGGAATTATAATTCCACTTTCTTATTCGTGCAGAAGTATCAAGATTTTACTTCTAATCATTTCATGATGCAAATAAAATAATAAAGTTTTGATTTTTTTCCGGTGCGAAAAGTTTAAAAACATCGTGTTTTGAAATCATATATTGTATCCTATATATACAAGATGCCATCCATTTTCAGTGCATAAAAGCATTGCTGATTTAAAATATGTAACTACTAGAATAAATTTCATCGTTTAAAAAAATATAAATATTGATTCGGAAGAAGAAAAATTCAATAAATAAAATTGTTCCTTGACATTTACTTTTTAACCTTCCCAAAAGTGTTAGTGATTAAAATTTCATCCCACATGACGTCTATGGTAGTTTTGGCACCCCGTATATCTGGGGGTCGCGGGGATGGAGGTACACAAGTCTGTGATGCCGACTGGTATGTCCCCCGAAGGCTGTAGTCATGTGTATAGGTCCGTGGAGGGAAGGAAGCAAACCTAGTTGCGCATTCAGAGAGCGAACAGATAATAAAATCACTAACTCCTCCACCTCCCGCCTTCTAGAAGCAGCCTGGCTTGCCTGCCCGTTGATTTCCCTGAAGTCTGACCGAAAGTACACATATACAAGTCTATATAAACTATAGAACACCAACCCACCCACCCACCCTCGACATCCGTGGTAGCTTTCACCAAAATGTGGACTTATTCTATTATACAAAATATTATGAAAATTAAAATTTGTAAAATTTTATAATTTAAAATTTTTATTTTGTAATAATAATTTTTGTATAACATAACTTTATAAAAAAAATCATGAAAAAGGATAAGTTATAATATAGTTTTCTGTTACTGCTTGATATTATGTATTTCGACAGTTTTAACGCCTGTGTAAAAGAGAGCACAATCTATATAAAATAAAACGACAATAACTCAATTTTACTTCCCCCAAAAATTAAAACATTGTTCTTACGTCATACTCCATTATATCTTACTACCTCACTTCTTAAAATTTTATAATAGGATAAATTTCCATTTTTTTTCCTTATAAATGCAATACAAATGCTTTAAAGGAAATTATAAGGTTTATGTAGCAAAGCATTTTATTTCCAAGTCTTTATAGCGCTGAAGGGTTGCGGTTTGTCTCGTCAGGGTCTACTCAGGTATGAAACGTCCTTGATCGTGCAAACTGTATGGTCTTAACCTGTCATTAAAACATAAACAGGACCCATAATATCAAATTCTACATTCCAAACATTTCACAGATTAAATGTTGATCTGACAAATTGTATGGTTAAGATTAAATCAAATCGATTTACAACATATTATGTATGTGATGTTGAGAGGTGTCTTAAAATATAGAATACAATTTTTAATCTCGGAAGACATCAAAGTCCATAATATGTACTTACTTTCTGAATAACTGAATGATTATTGTTTCCTCGTTCTTGAAATAAATTAAGTTTGATTGAGAGCCATCATCGCAGGAGAAAGACGTACTAAAGTTTTGTAACTTTCTTGTATGCATTTTCTTTGTCTGGTGTGACATATTATGCATCTGTTTTATCAGAAAATGTAAAAAATATTTAAAATAATTTACTTCAAATCTGAAATTGTACACAAAAGACATATTTCACTTACTTCAAAAAGTTTACTCTCAAACGTGACTAAAGAATTTACTTCACATATCTAAACTTCAATGAAAAATAATAATAATAATAAAAACTTCATACATGCGTATTATATATATAATATAAAGATTATACGAATTGAATTAAAGAATTTTTTTAATGGAATGTTCTATTGTATAAAAATAAAAAATTTAATACATGAAAAGTATAATTTTTTTAGCTAAATAGCTATGGAATGCATTTTATGGATTATATCCCATTGTTGGTTGGCACGCTATCGAGATATTTATATAGAGATGGCATATGGAGAATCGCCGCCCGCACTGTTGAGGCCCACCACCGCCTTCTTGCCGTGTGTACCACGTGGCCTCAGGCCTGGCACGTGTAGAGTGGTCCCTTGATCAAACGCGATGACATTCCGCACCACGAATAAAAGAAGAAGAATCACGCAAAAAAAAAAAATTATATAAAACATTTTGGTAAAAAAAAAAAAAGAAACAAAAAATTTAAGTTAAAAAAATTCCGAACTGATTTTTTATATTATATACTTGTCTGTTTTACAATCAGGAAGAATGTGTCTCTAAGAATAAGCACCTCCATTATATTTATTAATAGCCACATAAAATATATTGTACAGTAGTTCTTCGTGGTTTAACTATTGCGAATCTCTATATGGTATTTTTACTATCTCAAAGAAGAACAAAAAAATATATGTGTAAGTGTTTTAAAATTATAGAAGCACGCGCTTTGCACAGAATTTTTTTCTATAACCCGTAATCTTTTCACTGTAAAAATAACATTAGCAAGAAAAAAATTATTTTTAAGTATTTTTTTAATGTTCTATAATATGATTTAAAAATTTAAGGTAAATCACAATTATTATTATTTTTTTTTTTCGTATTTTCCCTTGAAAAGTTTAATATAATTATATGACTAATATACCAATACATTGGTGAGGTTATGGTTTATAAAAATTATACTACACTGTACAGTGTCATCAAAAAAAAAAAAAAAAAGGTTAATATCAAATTGCTATATTTAACTTTAATAAATCACATAAGATAATTGTTTAAAAAAAAGTTACCTGTCTATACATAACCTTGATCGAACTCGAGACCTTTCTTTGCTGCACAAGATTGACGATTATTATAATGATTAAGCACGTCTACTACTGGGTTCCAGCGACGAGTTTTGCTTCTTAGCTCTCCTCTTACAGCAGCCTTAAGGCTAAATATTGGGCAAGGAATGCGTGATCAAGGCGCCAAACGCGGGCTGCTTGCTTGCTATATGCCCTCTAGGTGCATATTATTGCCCTTTCCAGACCGCTACAACTGCCTGCTTCTTTTTTTTTTATTATAAAAATTAACTTAAGGCTATACGGCACAAAAATGAAATGCGAGTTTAATTTTTAACAACAGTTCCGATTATATCCCTTATAAGTAACATTTTTTACCCTTTTTTATAAAAAATATTTTTTAAATTATCTACACTATAACATGCAATTTAATATATATACAAAAAGGTTTCAAATACAATATATTACTGTTTATTGCACGTATTACAACATATTTTGTCTTAAAGAATTATAAGAAAAAAACAGCAGTAATAATAAAAAAGATATAAGAAAAATATGAAGTTTCAATTGAGTTAGTAATCAAAATGCAAATTATTTGCCCCCTGTCTACTCATAACGTAATAATAGGCAGGTATAGTAGACAGAATTGAAAATATGATTTTATATTCATACATTCACACTTGCCTTTTCATTTTTATAATTTATGTACTTATATAATATATTTATATTTTAACTGTATAATATCTGACACATATTTTTTAGGTTTTCATTCATGGTCATGTACACCAATACACTCAATTATTTAATATTAAATTAAAGTTTCCTTATAATAGATGAAATTTATTAATTATCTTAATTTGAGCTGCTATTTCATACTTTCATGTAGTCTGGAATGGATGTTGCGTTTTCAAATGAACAATAAAATATTGTTTTTATTTATTTATTTTTTTTCAGTTTTTTCAGTAATAGACAATAATGGTTGCATTTTTTTATTTCATAATTAGAAAATATACATTAAATTAAGCTTTCCTGAATTTTTTTCAGATTTTTTGGAGTGCGGGAACTAATTATAAAAAAATATTTAAAATGTCTGAATTTGGGTGGTACACCTGATGGGACAACCGTGACGTCATCGACAGCCAATCACAGCAGCCGTGACATCATCAACTGCCAATCACAGCACGACAAATGACGTCACGGTTGTCCCATTAGGTGTACCACCCTAATTCAGGTATTTTAAATATTTTTTTAAAATTAGTTCCCGCACTCCAAAAAATCCGAAAAAATTCAGAAAAGCATAATTTTAGGTATAGTTTCTAATTATGAAATAAAAAAATGCAACCATTATTGTCTATTAAGTTTTTTAAAAAGACTGAAAATTGATGCTCAGTCTCTGACGTCATAACTCATACAACATATCAATAAAACATCAGAGTAATTTATTTTCAATATACTAGAACTTGGACTCTGAAAAATTTGCGAACCTTACAATACATAATTTCATATTGAAATAAAAATTGTGTTTGTGCATTATAATTGACTGAATAACTAAACTAAAATAATTTTTATTAAAATTTTCAAATTAATATTATAAAACAAAGAAACCTATAAAACATAAAATAACATATCACTAATCTTCTTCGATGTCTATATTTGAAAAATTTACGAGTGCATGGTGCAATAAGGTCAGTGTTCGTAAATTTTTCTATATATATACGAACATTTGATCTTTCTTTTTTTAGACGTCATAAGAGGATTTTTAAAATTTATTACTTTTTCGGGACATAACTATCATAACTCAAAAACCTTTTTTTTTCTTATATAAATATACTATCAATAATTTTCTGAACCATTTCATTGGACCTATTGAAATTTATTATTGAGAATGCCATTAAATTTAAGTATTAGTAATCAAATTTCATTGGATTATTTGCGATTGGTTTACTGTCATTGATAACAATATTTATAACAATCCGATTTCTATGAATGAGACTAACGTCGCCCCGAGAGAGACTACACCCAAGCAAACCATGCTATGATTCCCCACCGTTATATAGTATATATGTTAGGTCGTTTGTCATAGGCCTTACTAATGAAGCAAGCAGGCAGGCAAGCGGGCGTGAGTCCAGCCAGACCCCTCCGGCCTAACAGAAAGCCTAACAATTGAATCAGAGTGTTGTAATGTTTGTTGGCGATGGACGGGAACAATGCATCATGTTTGGCCAGCAGATAGATATATACCAAGGCGACGCCCAATTATCAGCTGAGTGCATGTTCCCTTAGGCTCTAATCATCTTATACCCAGCATTTCTACTGCATACCACTAAATGGATCGTATTTTACCTTCCAAGCAAATTCCATATTAGAAAAAATTTCTAATTAAAATTTCTTCTTGTCAAATTTATTTTAGTGTGAACAAGTTTTAATTAATAATTTTAATTTGTGTTTAAATTTTAACTCATTTTTATATTTAGCATTTTAAATTTTTGTTTTATGCAATGTATTATCAATTCAACACGAAAAACAATATTTCTAAACAAATTCTCCTCTGTTCTTCCTTCATATAAAATGCATTTTGTTTTATATATCTAACACCATTGAAAATTCATATCTTCAATTTCCAATACACAAACTGTACGCTGATTTTAAAATATGAAATGTAATAAAAATTTAAAGCTATAAATTTGTGACATAAAAGTCTCTCTGCTGTATCTCTGGGATATAAAGAAGTGGTTCAAGACTCCCCTATCTTATCTACGTTGCCTAGGTCAATCCCAGGACTACTTGGAAGAGGGGGTCATTTGGCCCCTGGCTGCCCCCAAGGGTCCCTTTGCCGTGACACCATCTGTCACCCCTCAGATGACGTCATCAATACAACCATCAATATTGCAAGTACTTTCACCCCAAATTGTAAAGAATATTGTTAACTTTATTTATTAATCACGTGAAAATGTGCTTTTTTTATGAAAATTTACTACTTTTTTTAGGAAAAATATTATAGCAATATGATTATAAGTTGTAAAATAAGTAGTTATTTAATATTTTATAAGATAATAACTATTAAATATTTAGTTTCAAATGAATGTATAATATATTTCTGTGATTTTCTCTCGTTTATTTTTTTCCAACTGTGTACGTACAATAATTTATGCGTAATAATAAGATAAAGTTATTAACATAAGAAACAGGGACTTTAACATTTGTAGATTATCAAACAAAACGTATTGCATGCATAAGTAGTAAATCATTATCTATATTAATATTTATTTAACATTTAGACAATAAATCTTAAAATATATTAAATTTACTATAATATATAGGAGATCCGCATGATGTTTCAATATTTTTTTGGTCAATTTAATAACAACTCTACAACTGTCAGATTTTTTTTTCATTTATTTGTTCTATATTTATTTACTTTTTTACTATAAATGACTTAGGTATTACAAAAATTATAATTTTCTGGAAACAATAAAATTATTTCATAAAAGAATAAATTAAAACATATTTTAAAATAAAATTAGATAATTACTAACTGTTTCTAATTTCCTCCCTTCATAACGAGAGAATCTTATAATTTCTCAATTCTAATCTATTTTAGACAAGTTTAAGAGGGTGGGGGGAGGTAACCAATGTCGCATGCTCTCATGTCACAGCCGTGAAGATTATATCAGAACGTGCCTCACGCTATGCTCGTAAAGCAGAACTCAAATAAAGTCCAATCTTATAAACCAAAGAATTGTCTCCTTTTTACTTCCTTATCAAATAACCTTATGAATAAGGAGAAAAAAATAGAAAAAAAAATTAAAATATTTCTGTCTGACATGAAAAAAGGCAATTTCCTATATATATAATATATATATATATTTTTTTACATTTTATCAGTAAAAAAAACTTCTATGAAAGAATTTATGACCGGTTAGTGTAAGTAAGTATTATGGTGAACCCATTTCAGATTAGAAGTCCTTTTTTTCTAAATGATATAACAAAAATTTCGTGTCTTCTTATACTAAATTAAATAAATGTAAAAAAAATATATTTTTGTTATCAATTTCTATTTTTCTTTTATTATAATATAAAATGATATGAAACATACACTGTTGCATGTCAATCATCAAAAAAATGAAAAGGTATTTATTTTTTATCACATGGTATTTTGTCTTTTAGTATTTTTACTATGACAGTTAATCATTATTATTATATATATAAAGTTTTATTTTTATTTAAATTTTTTTGAAAATTAAATACACGCATTTAAACCTTACTATTATTATATATGTATATTATTAATTAAATTGTAGGGTATAATTTTAAGTGGTTAAAAAAAAAGTTTTACATATATATGTAATCGATTGATCCATATCAAGGCTCGTTTAAATTTAAGTGTTAAATATCCCTATCTTTGGATAGTAGTCATATGAATTAATTTTAAAATGAGATGATTAGCAATTTAAATTATTAAAATAAATAAACACACTACAATATGTGATATTAAGCCAATCATGATGACGCTTCCTTGACATTTATTTTATCAAATCTGAGGAATCCATTTTGCAACTTCAGCCTGCTGCGATCAGATGTATGCAACTTGTCACACAAAAGACCGGCGTATGTATGTACAGTAGGGGCGAACCCATGCCTCGGGACAGCAGGAATACCTTGCTACAAAGAGATACAGATTAACATTTTAGAGACGGTATAATTTTATACATAAAATATAATATATTGTATGGAGTTTATAAACGCATCCCAAAAATAAGTGAAGTTGGCCGGATTAGGTAAACTGTATCAAGGTGCATAGTGATCGAAGTGCGGTGAAAATATATTTGTATTTATAATACATCAGTTGACTCATATATTTCAAGAAATTGCATTTTTATAAGCATATGGTTTAACACAATACATGTATGTATGTATAATATTATACAGAGTATTTCAGCATTTCATAATATTTTTTCTATTTCTATTAATTATAAATAAATTTTTAATTAATGTTACAGTGCAGTTGTATTATAATATATTATTAAATTTATCTATCACAACTGTTCATATTACGCATGACTGGTAGGAATAAGGTTGGCACACATCAACTTTATACACAGTCTAGATATTATCTCTATAGTTGTCTCTGACTGCTGCTGTTGCTTGGGTTTCTCATAACATAATATAACGTTGGTTAGAATTGTCACAGTGTATGATATCTAGAACTGTGTGTATGTGCACGACATTGAGGAAATAAAGGAGTTGGTGGTGGTGGAGTAGTCTGTCAAGATGGCTACCAAGCGCAAGCAGCCTTCACAGCTGAGCTGTCACAAGCAAGGATTGACAGTTCGCTGATGGGAAATACATTTTTTTTTCTCTCTCTTATTATTATTTTTTTTTCTTTCCTTTTCTCACCCACACATTTTCCAGCTCAAGCAACTTGGCCACCCGCCCGCCCAAACTAAAAAAGGCTGCTGCTGCCACCAGACACAATGTGGATATGGCACATCGAGAGAGAGATGGAATATAAAAAAACTCCGCCTCTTCACCAAAAAAATCCTTTCTTGCTCGTCTGACGGTTGTAGCAGGGATGTCTGCCACTCCACATCAGCCGCGCTTGCCTCCCGTACCGCATGCAACATCACGCCATCAGCCACCCAACCACCCACCCATTGCTCTGATCTGTTCGCTTTCTGGACCAAAAAATTTTCAATTCACACCTGTTTTATCAAAAAAATATATTTCTATTTTTTAATCTTAGAATTGGTCTCATTATTTTCAGTAGTGTTATTTTAAACATTAATTGCTTTACATTAAAATTTTCAAACTTTTAAAACTCTTTCCAAATCAACTGTTAATTGTACTTAAAAAAAATTACAGTAATTTTTGAAGTTATTTTTGTCACAACATTGTGCTTGTCACTATGGCACCTGAACAATTTTAGGGAGTATATTCATTAAAAAAAAATATATATATATATATATAGACCTAAAGCCTTTTAGTTTTGGTGGTGTGAGCTAGCTCTCATTGTGTGTAATGAGGCGACGCCTGCCATTCTTCTCTAAAGGTTTGAAACAATGGCGCAGAGGCCCGCGACAATTCGAGCGAGAGGGTAGGGAGGCAGGAAGAGCGCGATTATCAAGTACACACCTTGTTTGTGTGACGTTGGTTCGAGCCCAGACGTCAGGTCTAGGTCAGGTTATAAGAGAGTCGCGTGCAAGGTGACGCCTTATGCCACGGTTCACCATGCACTGGGTCAACAGCTAAGTATTGTTGTCTTCATTCATTGTTGCTGTTCCAAGAACACTCAATCGTCTCTAACATAAAATTATATTGTATAATCTAGACAGACAGACATGTATATATTAAAATATATAGTTTAGACCTAGGTCAAAATAGCATCATTGTATAGTAAATCATACTGATTCATGGAACATCTTTAAACGTTTTAGGTAATTCATTCATCTTTACTGACTATAAAACAAAAATATGTAATTTTCTTAGTTACTATTAAGATTGAATTTTTATTACCGCTATAATCATGAGCAGTTATTTGAAGAGTTTAAACGCAATTTCATTATTGTTTAAAAGTTAAAAATCAGCTTTTTTTTTACTTCATTGTTTATTATTTTTATACTTTCAGATGACTTCATTTAATTTTAAACATTTTTTTTTGTCGATAAATTTTTAAAGTAGTAGCTAATTTTTTTTATATAATCTAATATATTAAAAAAATATATTTAAAAAGATTGCATGCTTGAATTAATTGTTATAAGTTGTGTTGGAATGGTATAGGTAGGCCTAAAGGGTTTTTTTAAGGTAAGGAAGGTTCGTCGAGTCTTGTTGGCCGCCAGCAGCAGCGGCAGCAGCATCGGGCTGAGTGCCACGGTATAATTACTTGGCCAGCCTCGCCCTGTAGCAGGTGATGCTGCCTTGGTTATTGCTCAGGCATTCCTCCTTACTGAGGAGGAGGCTGCTCGCCCCCCGGTCACCACCAGCATCACACGGTAGACCAGCAGGTATGCACGCAGCATGCACGGTACCCACTTCGTATCCCGGGGGAGTACTCAACACTACTCATTGCTTCGTGTTCAGAAATACTTTTTTTGTTATACGTCTGAGGATGACGTTTTTAATGTTATTATGTCTGAGATGAAAGATTTTATTATTATTGGTTAAAAATCATTGATGCGGAAGGGAGGGTTTTATAGATTTAGTGGTGGAAATTTGTACAAAAAAGTATATAAATTTAATGAATATTTAAAATAACAATTTTACTATTTTGCCTCATATACACCTTAATAAATTTTAACAAGGCAATAGAATTCAAAGAATTTATTAATAATTCAGGAGGTCCATTTTTTTCAATATTGTAACTATATAATCAGCTGAAATTATGCATAAATATGATCACAAAATACAAGCATTCTGATCGTATTTCTAAACTAAAGTAAAAATAATTTTGTTAATATGTTTTAGATTTATATTATATTTTTTCTTTTAATTAAAAGTGGTCTCAAATTTTTATCTTTTTTTTTATATATATAACTATAAAACTATAATATGAAGAGCGAATCTTATGTATAATAAACCTTTTGAAAGCGATAAAGGGCAGGTGTGTTATAAATGATGATTGGTATTTAATAATAAGCGTTGACTGTCTTGGTTCATTAGCACGTATCAGGGAGGGGAGCGCGAGGCTGCGGCTGGACATGCAGTCTCCTTGCAGCGAGCCACCTGTGAATTGAGACGTAGCCGAGAGGTCGAAAGTTGGAAGTTCTGTGACTTAACTCATCAACAATATTGGTTTTAATATTTATGCTTCTTTTTTTTATGAATTGTTATTAATCATTGAAGGTACTTGCATGTATGTAAGTTGCAAATAATTTTGGAAAGTTGTGTTTGTGCTATTTTATCTCGTTTTTTATGTTCCCAAATCATAATTTTCTAGTGCGAATTAAAATAATTCTCTGATGGTAGCCTTAAGTTAAAATGTTGAGCTATAGATAACGTGGCTGTAAATCCAATTTTTCTTTTTTACTTGCATGGATACTGGGTCTAATTCACTGCTGAAAAACATCAACAATTCCTATATAATATCATGTGACGATTTTCATCGCGTTTGTAACATCTTTACATTGCACTATTTGTGGTTATACATATATATGTATCTCTCATTGATAGAGCTAAACTGAAGGCTCTTTGAATATTTGAAAATACACAATGTAGACTTGATTTTGATTTTATTCAACAATTTTTTGTTAATGAAATCAGTGCAGGTAGGATGCAGGTATTTTCATCCCCCGCCCCCGTGTTCTCAATTTTTAAAACAGTAAAATATATGGTAAAAGGGTTGGTTCACCCGTCTTCCACCCACCGCTTATCACACCCCCACCCCTAATTTGTTCTGTCTACCCCATTGAATGTACCTATCTCTGCGGCGTGCTGCTCTAAAAGGCGGCAGGAGGAGCTGAGGGCGGCTAATCATCGCTCGAGTCACAGAATAGAGTCGTCACTGCGCGCGTGATGATGGGATCATGATTACACTAGACAAAAAATTATTTAAATGTTAATCAGGTAGCCACCACTAGTGACTAGTTTTTGTAACTATCAGTTTATTTATCATCTTTAAAAGTCATCTTATTATATCGTTAGACCTGCACATTAAGATATATGTGTGATAAATGGTATGTAATCATGCATGTTATATATACATGATTTAACCATATCTTGTTAATACGGAGTTGGATGAAAAATCTAAACTTAAAAAAAAAAGTATTAATACTGCGTAACATATTTTACATATTGCAAAACACCATATGAATATGAACACGTATATAAATTATTAAGAAATTGCATAACAGATAATAGAACATAATTATATATATTATCTATATAATTATATACATATTATACAGTATATGTGAAGATGATCATATTTTTATTGCAGTATTTAAAAATTTTAACAAATAATTTTAATTATTTTAAAAATAAATATATAACATAGAGTATATAGATAATATTACATACAATTGTTTATAATTATAAGATTTACGTTTTTGAACAAAATTAACATTCGAAATTTCTTTTATTTTTGCTTATAAATAAAAATGCTTTGAAAATATTGTACTTAACTTGATGTGTATTATGTATAAATTATTGACAACAATTTATCTTAAATATAAAAAGCCTCGATTTTCTACACAATATAGTCAAGTACAGAGTACTCTAACATTATCCCGATTCCCTCGTGACCTCTAGGTCATGAAAGTCATAAGATTACACCTGCAATGTCTGCAATACATTCAACGTTTTATTGAAAAGATCTTATTTCTTACAAAACTCCTTTACAATTTACAAGTGTATTATTTGCTTAAGGATTTTTGCGAGGACGAAATGGCGCCAGAGGTCACTACGTCGGAACATTACGATTGCACCCACCACCCACAATACCTGCTGCAGCACACCTGCCATCATTAATCATGGAACCACGTGACTTTGTGGACCAATAGGGGCTCTTTATCCCTCGACACGTGGTGCCTGATGTGGCAAATCTCAGGTAGCACGCCAAGCACGTGTGATTGTTGCGTGTTCATTTGTGGTGCATATTTGAAGTCTTGAAAAATATACTAACATTTATAATAATTGGGTGGTTATTCACTTATACCACCTGGATACAGCCTTGTTGGATTTTTACCTTAAAAAACAAAAATCCAATGTGGCCAAATTTTATTTTATATTATACTCCACAATCATCGATTTTGATTATTCAAATTCAGATATTTTATTCTTCAAATTCCAAACATACAATTACAAAAATTTCTTAATCATGTCCCTGATATTATGTAGTAATTTTTTATAACCAGAGATTATCAGACATGTTCGTATCTTTTATTAATTTGTAGACGAATTTTCAGAGGGCGATGATAGCACATACGTGGCGCATATAGACATTGCAAACTCATGTACTGTACAACGACCAGGTCTATAACGTTATTTCATAAAATTGTTGCTCAATATATTGAAAAAAATTGAATTTCCTCTTCTAATTTTCTTTATTTAATTCTTTCTGTGCCCAGTATAGCTGCAGATATAATAACAATCGCAAATTCTCAGCACGCAAAATAAAATGTAACAGTGTGCATTAATAAATAAATAAAAGAATAATTCAGATATGTCATTCTTGAATTGCACTTTCCTACAGATTTCTCACCTTTCCAGAATGCATGGTAATATACTGACATTGCAAGATTAATGAACAGCCCTGCAACAATAGAGTTTATATAAACAAAGCTGCTAATACTGTATATGGATAGCAAAAACCAAGACATTACAAATATATACTCTAAGAATTTATTTCAAATGAATTTACAATGAGATAAAACTACATTTAATATCATTATCATATGCCAATTATGAAATAAAAATAAAATTGATTAAGCTATTTTCCTGCAGATAGTATTATAATAATATATAACTCCCTTACTATATAATATATAAATTTACAATTGACAATCAATTGTATATATAATACAACATATATATACACTGAGTCCAATGACTTTTTACTCAATACCATATATAGTCCCGCTGAGTAACAATGACAACTTACTTTTGAACAAAACATAAAATGACTTAATTTATCCCATATAATCAATACCCTTCATTTTTGCCAATATTTTAATAAGTATATAACATTTCAATGTAATATTTGAGTTATGTCACAACAATATATGTATAACAACGGCTTGTTTTTATATATATAATAACAATGGATGTTCGTACTATGATGTGATGGTGGGTGTATACAGAGCTATTGTATTATCTCAACGGGTGGGCGGGGTAATTTTGACTGGGTGCAGCATGCACGCGCGGGAGATTTGAATGTTCCGGCGTTCCGGCTATATTATTTATATTGCACTATAGAGAGTTGGTCAACACCGCCGGCCTGATGATGATGTGGACATAATTACCGACACGTGGCAGTCACTCAGGTAGACACGTGGCCCATTTGTAACTGCCACCTATAGGCCATTAGCCTCTCCTCTCCACTCTCAACATACTATAATGATTTACGTAATTGTTATTATAGCTTTTATAATGGACGAGGATGTTTAATGTGGAAAAGTATAAACAGTATAGGAATTTATTTATTTTTATGTGTTTTTATGATTTTAGTTGAAAATATTATATATAGAATATTTTTAATATTCTTATTATCGGATAAATCCATAAATTTTGATGTATATAGCCATTGCTCATTGTAAAATAGTAACGTTATTAAATAATTTAAATAGTTTAATTTATTTTTATTTTAAAATAATTTGTTTATATGTTCTCACCTTAATTTTTCAATATTCTTCTAACAGACTTTTTTGTGATGTCCTGAAAAGTACAATATACATATGCAATAAGGAGCTTAGAACTAAATGTAAAATAATTGTTAGTATAAGTGGCATCAAGTTTCATAGTTACGTAGATTTTGTTATACCTGAACCTCTATATGCATGCATGAATCAACAGAAATAGAACATAACAAATTATTTATAATAGCAACATTGTACACCATATTGCATAAAAATTTATGGTTATTTGTGTACAATATCTTCACTACAAATAGTATATATTTTATAATTTGAAAACAAATAAATTTGAACATTTATCATTTCTATTTTTATTACAAAAAAAAAAAAAAAAAAAAAAAAAATCACATTATTATATTAAAAACACCATACATGCAAATTTGTTTTTATAAAACCTGGATGTAGAGAATATTTGTTTGTTACAAATGCGCTGACAGTTATTAAAGTGTGTGTTTGATATTAGCTATGGCATCATCATATAATATAATAATAATAATAATAATAATAATAATAATATTATATTATTATTATATTATATTATATTATATTATATTATATTATATTATATTATATTATATTATATTATATTATATTATATTATATTATATTATATTATATTATATTATATTATATTATATTATATTATATTATATTATATTATATTATATTATATTATATTATATTATATTATATTATATTATATTATATTATATTATATTATATTATATTATATTATATTATATTATATTATATTATATTATATTATATTATATTATATTATATTATATTATATTATATTATATTATATTATATTATATTATTATATTAATATTATAATATTATAATAATAATAATAATTATTATTATATATAATAATATATAATATAATCATCCTGGATGATGCGGGTGCCAACTACAACATTGCTGTACCGTGTTGCGGTGGTTGACGGAGTACGTCCTGCTCTCGTTGTTGCTGCTGAGGTTACGCTGATGGATGATTCTTGCTGACGATGAAATGTTCACCACCCCCTGCCATATCTGTGTCCCGTTCTAGACCAATCACAACATCGCTCTCAGCGTGTTTGTCCTGCTTGCTTGCTACCGCTCACAGCCACCGCCGTCACTGCTGCTGCTGCAACCCTACTAGTATACGTTGCTATGGTAACAGACATCGATGGATGGAGAAGCCAACGAGATTTTATAACTAGAAACGCAATATGTATACAGAACTCAGGTTAACAACCAAATAGGTATATGCCTATCACATTAGAGTAACTCTCAAGTCTTTTTCTAATAACCGGTAAGCAAAAGATAGATGATCAGGCACTTATGTTATTTTACCCTATTTAAGTTTTTGTAGTTCCATATATAAAATATATTTGGCTGTTATACAGGCAGGCAGGCAGAAAGCAGCCGCGAGCCAAAAGAGCCACTACTCTGCTTCAACTTTGCTTACTTTGCTTGCGTTCCACCTCTTATGTATATACATCTATACTTCATCTATAACCAGCGTAACTTTGAATCTCTATCAACACTTAATTTACATAAATGCAATCTGAATATACGTTCAAATATTATTATGAACTTGAAATGTATAATTTTATAAAATTTATTTATTTTTAAAAGTCATGATATAAAAATATAGTATAGTTTTATTTAAACAAAGTTTTCAAAAAGAAAAGGTATATCTCTATTTTTATGATATAGACTAAGTTTTTACATTGAATGTGGTCATAAAGTTATCGTACCATAGTCATATCATAGTCATGAACGCAGTCAATAGAGTATACAGTATATTAAAATTTAATAGATGGATAAACTCTGTACGATATGACAGAAAAAAGAACTGTAAATAGAATATGTGAGTTTAGAAAAGAAAATGTATAATATCGTAAAATTCAATAGAAACTTCTCTCATAACAAAGGTCAAATAGAAAAAAAAAATCCATTCACTTAACTTATACACCTTATCGCAAAAAAACAGTACTTTTGGATACGTATTTATTGTGATAATATTCATTTTTTACACAAAAACGTTACAAGACTGATAAGCGTGTTGCGAGTTGCATACACTTCAACTCTTGCAGGAGTAATGGCGGCTGCGAACATAGTAAGTATAGAATAAATACTAATGTGTATATATTTACATTTATGTACTGTATGTTACCAACTTTTTTAAAATGTAGGCAGAAGAAATGAAAGGTTGCATACATGCAATTCTTGCGCGTTGCAGACATTATAGGAAATTATTTGAGATACTGATACAAATAGATTTTAAATTTTAATGAGTTTAGTTTGCAGTTACAATATCGTAAAAATATGTGAGAAATTTATAAGCCATTAAAGTAATATTAGAAAATTACCTTTAATTGCAATATCTTTTAATCCCATATAATACAGCGTCTGATCTTCGTATAATTGTTCTGAATCACGGGGTAATACAACGATTGACAAAGAGCCGATGATTTCTCACCTTTGGCCAATCAGAAATCAATGATGTGGTGGTAAATGAAGTAACGAGTACTGCAGACATTATCTTAGTGCGGTGGGGAATGCGGTAAACAGTGGGGCGAGGAGACTGCTGGTCGGGTGGTGCGAGGTAAAGGGGGCACGCGAGTGTGAAATTACTGTGTCACTGCCGATCCCGAGTCGCTCCATCGCTCCCAGCCTCCCGACCCACGCCTCCTCGCCCGACGTGACAGCCGCTGCATGGTCAGCTGACGCCTTCGTACCGCCATCGTCATATCACTGAACTAATGGCAGGTGTAAAATCAGGTGATGGCAATGTGAAAAAATCTTCAGTTCACGTGAACACAATGAAAAATTTCTTTTAGTGAAATATCAAAAATCATTATTTAATCAAACGTTTAATAAAAAAGGGACAGTTCTTACATTATTTACACCTTTATTGTTTCAAATGTTTCATAATTTAAAGGCAGATTTTATATTATTATTATTATTATTATTATTATTTTTTTTTTTTTTTTTTTTTTTTTAGACACCACTAAGCCGTCTCATAGGTCATTACAAGACAAACCTAGCAGTGCCTCCTCGACCCCAGCGCTCCGCACTCTCGTGCAGTAAACTCCAGGGCTGCCTTTTATTTTATCGGTGCACCTCACCAACCTCCCCATGGGAGGTTATAATAATAATAATTATAATTATTATAATTATAATTATAATTATAATTATAATTATAATTATGGGTAATTATAATAATAATTATTATTATTATTATTATTATTATTATTATTATTATTATTTGAATTCAACAATGTGGATAATACGGTATAGCTAGCCTTCATATTACACTGAAGGTGGTGATATATATTTTTATAAAAATACGTAAAGTTTTTTTTTATAAAAAATTGTCTAAAAACACAATTTTCTGCTTGTAAAAATAATATTTGTTTATAGATTTGCACCAATTATGATTGAATATGAGTTACTTGGAATGCAGCACGGGAGCTATGGTAGCCAAACAGCCACATCATCCGGCACACAAGCTGCGCTTCTGTAGTTGCCTTGAAGGCCTGGGGGTGTTGGCGTAACTTCTTAGCTCGCGTGCTAAGTGGCGTGCACCCTTGCTCGCCACCGCGGGCACGAGGATAACTGCCCCCGGCGTCTCCCTTCCTCCCCCGGCCGCACGCGTGCTCCAAGCTTCCCGCCTGTCCAAACATTTGCTACACGGGACTAGCATTACCGAGCACGAGCCTTCCATAAACCTAGAATATACTAAAATAGGTTTCACAATCTCCCCGACCATCAAGAATATTATGCAGATAGCTACTGTACTACATAAATATACGTACTGATATTTTTTTAAGTTGTAAAAAAATATAATAAAATGTAAATATATTTTTCTTTAATTTTCAGAATTTTTGTGACTTTTTTTTTCACACAATATTCTCAAGAGCTATTTCTAGATAATATTAATAACCGTTTCTCTTATATAGCCTCCTATTAAGCCTTCTGGTATATAGAATTATAATGAAAAGCGTGCACGATAGCTACTTGTTTCCCGAGGGACTATGCCTAGTCATCACAGGGTGCGTGTACACAAAAATATGGGGACAAACACGGAAGGGGGAAAAAGGGGTCTCTTGGGATGGAGAAATAGGCTGGATTTCACACCCCAGAGAAAGGAGGAGAGAGAGCACTTAATTCCATCTCGCCTGGTGCCCGCGCATTTGCGTCATATTCATGTCATACCCGCCGCCTAACTTGTATACTTATATTTAGTTAAAAGCATTATTTTTAAGTTGACAACCTAGATCAAATTTCAACTGTTATAAAATTAGTTATCTTATAAAATATAAAAAGTCTGTTTTATATTAAATATATTATATAATATACTTTGTCAAGTATAAAGTTAAAGCATAAGGTTCTAAGGTTTTTCCCTTATGACATTAAAAAAAAATGGTGTATATACTATATACTAAGTATAACAGAGTTGAGTTTTATGTAAAAATATTTTTTTTTTATTTAAATAAATATATGGACTGAAAATTTATAGAATCTGATAACTGTTTTTTTTTAACATTGATCTATTTCTATATTTTGATACTTATATAGTCGATATTTCAATGTAAATAAAATACTTTTCTCAATATGTTATATTAAAAAAGAAAAATATATATATCAGATGGAAATAATAAAAAATTGGCATACATTTTAAATTTAATGTTATACAAATTTCATATGGTGTATAAAACAAAAATTATTGAAATAATAAATGAAATCAATTTTACATAATATTCATATGGGGGTGGTGTATAACAGACAGGATTGGGCTTGGCTATAATGGATGAAATTCCATTTGCAAAACGTTGTCGGATCGAGGGTTACTATTGACACGTGCAGTTTGGTGACACCTACTGAGTTCGATCAAACGAGAGAGCGGTCATGTTGGCTTGACATAATGTTACGATCATTTACCCAAGTTTATGTGCGATATGGCTAGGACCGGCCTACTCAAAAATATTATTATACCATTATGCGAAGAGGAAACACGGAGTTATATATATAGGAGGTGTTTCTTTTTATATATTACAAAAGGTGGATATCATGTGTCTTTTTACTTCCAAGGTATATAAAATTAAAGGTATTATATGTAATAGTTAACTTATTAAATGGCGTCATTAAATTATGTCAACTTGATATATGATAATAAAGGCAAATTTTAAATTTCAATTTTTTAAACTTTTATTACACTAGAAAAAAAAAATTAAAGAAAAATTCATCCAGGAATTTAAGTATAAAGGGAATAATTTTTATTAGTTATGGTTTTATACAAAGCCTATAATGCAAGTTTTTTTACTCATTTATAGGTCAATCGTGTTGCATAAAAATGTCCCGTTCAATGTTTTCCCGAAGATGTTGCGCAAATAACAGATCTGTCACGCCACCATCGGGGGAGTTGCGAACTACAGTTTTTTGGACTGTTTATTAAGCAGCTTGTAGAGAAACTTCTTGTATGGTCTTTGGTTTTACTAAATTTGAAGTATTTGAATAAAATTGATAAGTGTGTTCGTAAAACGGAGATAAATCTTTTTAAAGATATCATCGTTTAGTAACATATTTCTTATTTTATTTTGTTTTATATATCATATTGTAAACATGCACTGCACATGCGCTTACTCTGTGCTACATGTTGTATATAAATACAGTATTTTGATAGAGCTGTATACCTTCATCTCTAGTCTCCTTGTAACTCGCCCACAAATGAACACACAGAGATCGAGGTAAACAGCATCACCTGCTTGTTCTCCAGATACTTACAACCAACATACTGAGAACTCCTAAAGTCTTTAATTTCCTTGCAAAATTTAATCTAAAATTTAACTTTATATAATATGCAGTACCTAGGTTAAAGTATAGCGACCCGCATTGAAGCAACAACTTATACCGTGGTCTCATGACTTATGCGAACGTCACCAAGCGTCTGTCTCTCTCGCGTCTAATTAGTTATCCCTAGCGCAACCACCATTAACAGCCAGAGAGAGAGAGAGAGAGAGAGAGAGAGAGAGAGAGAGAGAGAGAGAGAGAGAGAGAGAGAGAGAGAGAGAGAGAGAGAGAGAGAGAGAGAGAGAAAGGTGACATAACAGCGTATATGTCCACGTCATCATCGCTTGATTTTACCTTGAGATAAGTAGCCACTTTTGTTGAGTTGATGCATTAAACAAATTATATATAATATATTTTCTGCATACTTGAAATATTTTCACACTCGTCAAGAAATTTATGTACTATAATTAAAATTATTTATCTTCTGTACAGATAAGATGATTTTTTTTTATTATAATATATACTTATTTTAAAACTTTTGCAGCATTTTTAAACTTAAACTTTAAGAAATTTATCAAAATGATCTTTTGACTATTATAATATCACAGCTCAATCTTAAAAGGTAGTGGTTTTTAATTTTATACCACCTTTTTTTTCTATACTCTAAAAAACAAAATCAAATTTGATTAAATCTTCTTTTAAAATTTAGACTCAAATTAAAGAAATGGCTGTCAAAAATTAAGCAAGTTAATTATTCATTAATTATTCAAGATTAAAACTCAATATATTTACATATAAAAATAAGAGTGTATATTGAATAATTATACAGTATTTAACATTATTCCTTCAATTATTTGCCAAAGTACATGAACGGTTTCAATTATTTTCTTTAAAAAAAAAAGACAGTAACTATGCAACAAAGCTCCTTACATGGTAATATATCTTTGACCACACCTATTGACCGCGTGACCAACGCTTGTATTATAAACTGAGACATGGCGCTATTAACATAACAAACGCAAAAAAAAAAAACGAAAGATTTAAATGGCTTTGATTAACACTCAGCAAAGTTTTTTTTTTTTTTTGTTAAACTAACAATTGCTTTGTTAAAGTGTATATGTTGCTTTGTGCTTGCTGGCATGTTTGTTTACTTAAACCCACGTGGCTTTGGGAAGGGAAGGTGGAGGGGGGGAAGGGGGCTTGGGGCGGACGCCTAGCTCACAGCTCGCGCGCGCGATGCAAATGAGCAGGCAGCGAAACGCCCGCCAAGTTGCCTACTTGCTTGCCGCGACGACCAAGTTGTTATTACTAAACACGCGATACTCACCAATAATAATTCTCAGCTCACTTCCGTCATTCTTGAATCAGTTTTGTTTATTGTTACCACTTTACATTTTGTTTACTAACCTTTGTTTTGTTTTCTCCCTTAAATCAAGACATTTTTTTGTATTAAAAAATTCCTCCCAAAAATTATTTCATATTATAGAATTTCAGCCCTCTCATATATAATATAGTGTCAATTCTTTTAATCCATATAATTATTATTTTTAAATTAATTAAATTTATTTTCAAGACCTATAAATTTACATTTTATCAAGATCAAGTTTTTTTTTATACCAGTCTGTGTATAAATACAATAAAAAAACTTTATATATAAATTGATTACAGGTAATGAAATATTAATACAATTGCATGCATTGTATGACCATGATCATCCCTATATATATATTTATAACATCAGACAACACAAGCAACATACTTTCCATACTCATTACAATTGCTAATGTTTTAGTCAGCAAAGAGAGAGAGAGAGAGAGAGAGGCTTATAGTATATATTATAGTGTATAAAGGTTTTGGTTCTCAACTATACTATATTTATTCCCCTCCCTACCTCTCTCTCTCATGGTGCTTTAGGTTTTTACCCTCCCTCCCTCCCTTCAAACCGTATCTCATTCATACTTTTGCATAAAGAGCAGGTTCAAATAGCAGTTGTGAAGGCAAGGCAGCAGCTTAGCATGCAAAGTCCGTAGTCTCCATCACTACCACGGGGCGGAGGAGGCACTAGTCCTACTGTCTCGATGTTATTTCGTATCTGTTCCTCTTCACGTTCAAACCATTCTCTTCTCGTTCTTCCAGCTTATTTTCATCTCATACCCCTCAAAAAAATCTCATATCAGTGTATACTCTAGATGTAATATTACAGTGAAAATTGTGTTTCTAGACTGATATATTTGTAATGTGATGTGAATTGTGTCAAAATAAAAAAACAAAAAACAAAACACGTGGTGTTAATAATATATTATATAAAAAAAAAATCAAGATGGCGTCATTCTGTTGTTGGTGTATTTTGATGACGTAAGTATGACGTCATAAATCTATGTCAAATTATTAGCTAGAAGGAAGGTTATACAACTTTAGTCAGCTGTTAAAAAATATTATATGTTTAAAATAAAGAGGAGTATGGTGTGTAATTTTTTAAAAAAATTGTTTTGCACTTTGTTAAATCTATTACGAAGTCGTGACATCATGTTAGGTGCCTAATTGGACTATTACTTGACGCTCGAGTGTTGACCGCACTCTGCAATCATATAGCACGTGCCTCCTCTCAAGTACAGTACTGGACAAAGGTTTATTGTTGCCTGCAGGTATGCAACCTGTCGTACTCACTTGCTCAAAGGGATGCATTCTAATATTCAATAGAAAATAACTTTTTTTTTGCAGGCGCTAGAATGACCATGGATGCCACCCTATACTTTAATATGTAACTTTAATATAAATAATATATATAATTCAGTTTAAAAAAATATTCATTAATAAAAAAGTACACATAGTTATTGAATTTAAAACTAAAAATATTGTACACTGAAAGTAATAAAAAAAGTAAGAAAATTATAAAATATTTCAGGAGACTTGAGCGCTGGATAATTGACAATTTATGTAATTTTTAGTGCAATTATTTTATGAATACAACTGGTTCAATGTTTGTATTATTTTCCACGTAATCTTCAAGTCACAATTACCAATTATTCGTTACCAATATTTTAATAATGCACAACCAACTTTTTACGTATAAAAAGAAAGAACATATTATTTGAGTTTAACGTCCTTATAAAAAAAAAACATTTGTACACGTACACAAGATATCTAAGAAATGTATTCAACTAGTGAATTAGACTGCACAACGATTGTGGTCATCGCAAATTGCCATTGAACCAACCCAGCTATTAATATTTGGTAAATAGGAGGAGTGTGAGTGTGGTTTCTCGGAATGGACCTCAAGCTATGAAACAAACTCCAAGTACTATAGAAACACAAACAAGACAACAATGGATAGCCAAAAGTTAGAATTGTCATTTGTATATAATGTTACTGTTCAATACTTTAAAGTAATTATATTTTGTTCATACCTTACCACCATAGTGTGTACTTTATGCAGTAGATGTCATTTTGAAGTTATGACCTCTGCATACGTTAACTTAGGACTTACAACGTTCGCCACACGGTACATTTGAGGAGGGGGCGAAGAGGTTAAAAGCGCCATCATATGATTACGGTTCAGGCAGGTAGGCAAAAGACTAAAAAAAAAAAAAAAAGGCCTTTAGGCCTTCTTCTCTAACATCATCACAAAAAAACTCGTCTGACAACTCCAAACGCTAGACAAGTTTAACATTATTTCTTCCTTTTTTTTAAACTTTGTGCGATGGTTGTTTTATTTTTCTGCCGTATACTATACGACGAACGGTGACGTTTATTTTTTATTCTTCGTCTCCATGAGATGTTTTTTTATTTGATTATTTTTATTCAAAAAGCTTTGTTCTGTACCTAGTCAAGTTGTGTGTTTCGTTCATGTGCCGCGACAACCACAAGCTGAACGGTGGGGTGACTCTCTCTCTCTCTCTCTCTCTCTCTCTCTCTCTCTCTCTCTTTCTCTCTCTCTCTTTCTCTCTCTCTCATCTCTCTTTCCTGTTCCACAAAGTTGTTACATGTGGTTACGCTACAACAACTAACAAATTAACACGTCACATGTTCATTGCGATTTATTTTAGTAAACTTTCAAACGACATGAATGATTTTTTTTTTGTGAGTCATATTTATTAAGAACATAAAATATTTCAATCATTGATCTGTATATGATTATGAACTTCTTAATTAAACTTTTGTCACTTTTTTTTCTTGCTTCTCACCAATCTTGTTCTACTAATACATTATTTATCTTAACATGCAGCAAGTCCTGCAAGTCCAATACTTTAACGTTGTGGCCATGTATTATGGTTTTTTATGTCAATTCCTGCATTATATAACTATATAGTTAAATAAAGTAATCGGTGTCAGAGATGGTCTCCGTGGCCTACTACATGTTATCTCATCAAGATTCGAACTCACAAACATCTGATTTGATATCCAGTCACTCTATTAATTTTATTGATATTTTATTATAAAAATATTTCAATCAAAATTAAAACATTAATATAATGAAAAGAGTATATTTTATGACAAATGAAATTCAGTTGCATAATATTATTTTAGAAATTTGCGTTTTTAAAGCTAAACCCAAGAGGTTCTAATATTATACTGCGCTGTAATTAGTCCGCGGCTTTTCGTGACATTTTTCCGCCGTGGTAAAATTTGGTTTCTTCTATCTTTTAACCCGGTGTGGAAATATATTACCGGGGCGTTATTTATTTTTTATTTATTTATTTATTTATTTATTTATTTATTTATTTATTTATTTATTTATTTATTTATTTATTTATTTATTTATTTATTTATTTATTTATTTATTTATTTATTTTTTTTATTGAAAGCTTTTGGGCGCAGCTTTATTATAATTAATTACTTCCATATTATATACCAATAAAGTGTTGTTAAAATTATTATATTTCTATAAATTGTGTCATTATGAACAATTCCGTTGAGTAAATGTAAATGAGTGTTATAGTAAATCGGCAAGGAGGAAGAAGAGCCTAGCAGGCTGGCAATGGCTTGCTGCTAATTGCCGCGCATTAATCACCCCGGGGCTAATGATAAGAAGTTGCTAATGTTTCGCCCGCCGTCGCTGTGAGGAGGACCGTATAGTACAGCGGCGGCTCCACCCGCTAAGCAGCGCATCGCAACTAAACGCGACGCCCCCGGCCCCATCGTCTCTCTCTCTCCACTCCCTCTTTTATTAACAATAACCCACTCATTACTCAATCCAGCACTGCCAGAGATCATTGAAACAAAGTCAAGTCTTGAAATGAGAAACTTAACACTTCATTAACGCAATTAATTTCATCTCTCTATTCTCATCCCTTTTTTTATTATTATTATACATATATATACCCTTCACAATAAATTTCTAATTTCTTTATTATAGGGCAATTAAAATTAACTTTTAAGTGTCAATTAAGTAGTTGTTTTTATTATCTGAGATCATCTGTATTTTTTTTTTTTAATTTATTGAAGTATATCTTGATTTATATTTTTTTCAGTTGGGTTCATCACGCAACTTTATAGTACTTTATGATACACATTAATATAGGGAATAGCAGCTTATGGATATCCGTGTAAAATATTTTTTTTTGTAAATTTGACGATTGCATAATATAAAATAATACAATTTTGAAAACATTTTTGAGTTTTAAATTGTTGAAATAATGCAAGGATGACAACTTTCTCAATCTTTTTATTAATAAAATGATAAAATTTCCATGCAGTATATTAATTAGTTTTGGTAACATTATTCAATTAACTTGCATGAAATTTCATTTTGTCAGCAAAATTAATTAAATATGAAGATTTTAAATTCAAATTTCAGCTAAAGATATGCTGCAAAGATGATCACTGATTGGTTACCTCTGATTAATGTTTCTAGCACCTTTTTGAAAATAAAAAGAAAATCATTTTTAATAGTATTTTTCATTTTTATTTTAGCTTTATTTACAGCAAAACGAATTCGTGAAATAAAAAAAAAATTGCTTGGTTTGGGAAAAAAAACTTATTATAATGGACAGCATTTAAGATTTTTTTTTTTTTTACTAAAAATTCAAACTAAGAAGCATATTTACTTTGACAGGTATAATATATATAAAGTGTATATAATATATATTTTTTATAAATATTTTTGTATGTATTATGTATGTATATTTTTGTACAGCGTGAGTGTGGAGCGATGTTTTGGTATTGATTTGTTAGGGGGGGTGAGGGAGGGGTTGGTTCTTGTGGCTGTTCTCAATAATGGCGGTGGGAGCAGCGAGCTAGCAGCTACGACGACGTGGAGGAGAATGACGGTCGATATATGCAGATTTGACTGGAGAAAACATCGGCGGCGGCGGCGGTCTGCTCTTATAGCAAGGAAGGCAGGCAAGGAAGGCGGCAGCTCAAGCAAGCACGGACCATTCCACCATAGCAAGCCCTCTAGAGCTGTTCGTTCCTATCTCTAACCAAAACCCCCTTGCTGCTATAGCTGCATGCTGCCTCTCATCCCTATATACCGTGCTCTCTCTCTCTCTCTCTCTCTCTCATCTCTCTCTCTCTCTCTCTCTCTCTCTCTCTCTCTCTTTCTCTCTCACTTCGCTGTTGCTACGAAACGGCATGAACCAACTCCACCACCAACCAACACTGATGATGTAAAGGGATGAAGATTTATATAGACATGATTTTTTTATATAAAAAAAGTAGAAAAATACCATATTGAAATCACTTTCTAAAAATATAAAATAATTGAGATTTCTTAAACATTAATATTATATTATGATTTGTGAAAAAAAAAATTAAAAAAAAAATTGTAAATTTGAAATAAATATTTTGTTAAAAATTTTAAAAATAATTGGAACAGGAAAGGAAAATGTAACAAAATTATCATATAAATCTCAATCAATTGTTTTATCCATCATGGAAAAAAACAACATTATATTTTAACAAATTATTACACTCTCACACATTAGTACTATACAATCAGTTAATGACTTTTTTTTTCTAGTTCTAGTGCTCTAGAAAATATAAACTTGAACAATAAAAAAAAATATTTATAGAATATTTTTTTAATATTTTCATTGTTCTAAAAATATTATACAAAGCTTGGAGTACAGTAAATTTCGTGGAAACGGTTGCTTGCAAGTAGGCGGTTCTCCTAAGGTGGCTTATTGTTGTTGTGTTGGTAATGGCCGAGTGAGCGCGAGGCTGGAGAGAGAGAAAGAGAGAGAGAGAGAGAGAGAGAGAGAGAGAGAGAGAGAGAGAGAGAGAGAGAGAGAGAGAGAGAGAGAGAGAGAGAGAGAGAGAGAGAGAGAGAGAGAGAGAGAGAGAGAGAGAGAGAGAGAGAGAGAGAACACTTGGCTGCCTTGGAGAGTGTCTACTAGGTTCTATGCTGCTATGTGGGAGGTGAAATGAGAAGGTGGTACGCAGGCAGTCAGTCGGAGGGCTTTGACCCCTCACGCCCTCTCTCACATACTCTCTCGCACACCTCCTCCTCTACCACCTCCCCCGCACCTCCACGGTGTGCAGACGTGTGCAGTGTTCTCCAGCACCGCTTCCTCCTAACTCTAACAGACCCCCAGCAGACGTGATCGCACCATCAGCAGGAGAAATCACCTGCCGCCGTATGATGTACAGACAAACGCACTTTGATTGACTCTACGTTTTATTACCTGGTTTTAAGATAGTAATTTGTTTGTTTTAAGCCGCAATTTAATAGTATAGGTATAATATATATTATCAATATCATTATTTAATTTTAAAATTATTTTAAAATATTTTGAAGTGACAGGAAATTATAACATACACCTCATAATAGCCCTGCTCATTAGCGGCAGGATGAACTTCTTGAGTACTGTACGATTCTAACCTCTTGCAATATTTCAAACCTGAAGAGTTTCTAGTAAATCATGCAGCGAGGGTTAAAGTTGTGACTGTCCCCTTCATGCAAGTTATTGTACGTACGCATAAAACTTGATAATACCCTTTTTTTCAATATTGTAATTTTTAGATTATGAGTTATTTTTTTTATATTATTTATTTATATTATTATTTTTTTAGAATTACATCCGCTATATCCATCACATATTTATTTTGTGGATAAAAATTATAAATTAAATTAATTGGGTATAACATAATTCACTGTCTATATATAAAAAAATATAGTGAAAAAAATGGCATTTTTATGTTTGTGTCAATATGTCATGTATTATAATTATTTACAACCAGTTTTATCGTTATCCAAAAAAAGTATATATTTTAAAAACTTTTTATAAAAAAGTAAACATTAAAAAATATGAATGATTATAATGAAATAAGTATGTGTAGTAAAAAAACATAAATAATTCTTATAAAAAAATATATTTTTATAAGATAAATTAAAATTAATGGTTAGTGATAGCGATCGTGTTCCGGTGTGCGTTGCGCTCTTCACCTGTTTATTACCGTCGTCCAGCGTCTCGCTTCCTCCACGCCGGGTGCAGACGCCCTCCCGCCCTCCACCTGCCCCCCCCCTCCGCCAGCACCCGAGGCGGCAACACCACCTTGCACCACCAACGTCGAAGAAATGACATACCACAAACTCTCTCGATGATCTTAAAATTACTGAATAGTTCAAAGAAAAGTGTAGTCATATGCGTATCAGTTACCTCATTTGAATGTTAATTAATTTAATACGTGCAAAAAATTATTCATATGAAAAAAGATGACAGAAATAATCACTCTTTGCATTTACGAAATTGCATTCATTTTTGCATGAAGACTTAATGTATATGCACACCAAAGTTTCAAAAAAAAAAATACAATATTAACAGAAGTATTTATAAATATTTAATTTCAAAACAGTTGTCATAATTAAAAACTTGATGAAAGTATCAATATAATTAATAATATAATTGTTTATGAATAATAATTAAGTTAACATTGCGGCCGGCTTGAAATCTCAGCACCATAGTCTCACACAAGAAAGGACAAAGGACTCCTCTGCAGGTGCAGGATCAGTAACGAAGTCACGGCACGGGTTGGGGGCAGCCAGCAGAGGCGGGCCTGGGGCGCGCCGTGCGTGACGAGGACGCGTGACGCAGCCGTGTCACGTGCGCTCGCTCGGCACCCGGGGCAGCGGCTGGGCGGAGACAGGGCGGCCCGCGGCACTCCCTGCTTGGCCCCGCGTTACCAACATGAGGCAAATGGTGGTGACCAAGCTCGCATTTGTTGACAGAAGACTGAAATTTGCGTAAAATGGCGATTTTCAGGAAGAACGTCCGAGGAGAATTGCAAACTTAATAGTAGACATCATGTATATATATATAATGCAGCTTTATAGTGGAGATCAATAGTTATTGTGTTTTTCTAATTTATTTATTTATTAAGATTAGATTATATTTCGTGAAAAATTAAAAAAAATTATCGTGATAATTAATAATGCTTTCATACGAGAGCTCAGAAAAAAATTGAGTATGTAGTTTTGTGTAACTTTTTTTTATTAATACACAATTTGGTAATAATTGTCTCATAAAAAGTGTAAATTAAAAATGAAATCATTAATCAGAACCCAAATTTGAGATTGAATTAATGAATTAATTGCCTCTTATTATTAGGGTTAATTAATTACATATACTTACTAATTTGAAGTCATGATATTTTATACCTTGGTCATGTTGGCAGCACTGCTTTGTCCACAGCAGCCCCACCAGCCATGCAGGGACGTTTTTATTTGCATGGACCTTCCAAGAATCACTCACTACGTGTGCCAGCAACGTACGCTTGCAGGCAAAATCTTCAAGGGTTTTAATTTAATACAATTTAATTTAAGCTCCCGGGCTATAAAAATATTATTATAGTAATTCAAGGTTAATTTAAACATAAATATGTAAATTTTACAACCGACATTGAAAGTTATAATATTATCCAATCAAATTCAAATTTTTTTTTTTTTTTTTGAATTTCTCTGAATGAATTTTATAGAATAATATAAATCAGCAAAATGGTGCCATGCCATGCTCATGGCCAATTCTTTACAGACGATGCATGGGAATAATTAATTCAAAGTTCTTGTGTGTTTTCTGGAGAAATTAACTTAATTATATAAGGCTGCATGTTAATGCTGTTTTCGATACCAATATCAGTTTTAAATTTCTCAACAGTTTTCTAATCTCTGACATACTATTAAATATTACATTATAGTGCATTAATATGAGTTAATTTAAATTAAAAAAAAAATATTTATTGTGTTCATTTTTTTTTTTTTTTTTAATACGTTCCTGTGCACCTTTGCACGTGGTATCTTACCTAAAAGAAATGCAAAGTTAGTTTTATAATTGAATTGGTCAAAATACCTTTTACTTTTGGTTACTTCAGGTTATAGTAAATTTTCATTTTTAATACTGTAAATACACTAGTTATTTGTTAATAAAATAAAGATAATGCTACATTATAATTATATTTAAAAATACCTCTATCTGCATAAAACTAGATCAGTGAGCGCCTGATTGGTATGCAACTTGATATGCTCTCAATACCACCAAGGCTGCATGATCTGTATTATTTGTTTCCATATTATATATCCCCTCTCTATACTCACAGTTATATAGATTTCATCATGAGACCATGCAGTATGATATTGCACATCCATTGTTGTAGGACATATTGTTGGGAGATGACGACGCGGAGAGCATTCCGTAGCGAGGAATCATTGTTGAGTGGGAGTGAGAGAATCAATCCTCACATTCCGTCATCAGCCGGCTCCCCGCTCTCTCTGTCGGTGACGATAATTACCATCTGATGAACAGCTCCAATCGTCCTCCTGAAAATACCTCATATTTTAATCATTAGTCGGCAACTTGATGGAGTTAACATGGAGTACTAACAGTTTATATAATAATCATTTCATGCAATGTGTGAATCAATACTGTATAATATACTTCGAAACAATTGCAACAGTGTGTTTCACTGATTTACTATATCATTGTAATTAAAATAGATGAAGTTTAAAAAGATTCAATCACGGTTTTTTTATATAGCAAAGCTGCAAAAATATTAATCCATATATTATAAAATGCGTGACAACGTATATAATGGTAAATTTCGTATAATCGGTATAATGTATCAAGGCATATATTTGTTGTTTTAGAAAATGGTTGAGATTGAATGACGCATCTTACTCATGCATTTTACATGACCTCTATGTGTGTACAGTACCTTGTATTTGTAATGAGATAAAATAGTTGAACTTAATTCAAGGTTCATAAAAATTTGCGTTTTTTTGTTTTATTGTTTTACAAAATAATGTCTATTATTATGATAAAGTAATTTTGAAAGTTTTTTTTAAAGTGTTTATTTTATTGAATTACGGTAGAATATTAATATATTCTGTACATAAAAAAGGAACTGTATAAAATCAGCACATCGTGAACATATCATAATTTTTTATTGTTGTTTACATTATATAATAACTGTTTATTTAATTTACAATTATTGTATGTATACGGAAATAATATTAATTGCTTATATCTCTGATTACACACTCTTTACTAACATTAAACTATAATTTTTTACAAGTAGAAAAAATTGTACAGTACAATATATGCTGAAAATCTATTACTATTAAAATGTAACAACTATAATTATACCCATGTTTGTTTAAAATAATATTGTTCTAGAATTAATTATTTTGATGACGGACATTACAATAACATTTCAAATTAAACTGACTTTGATTTTTTTTTTGTATTATGTTTATAACTACAAGGAAATCACGCTTTAATACAATTTCAATATTAACTAATTCTTATTAAATTTTAATTCTGAAAAAAACCTGCTTTAAATTTCTATGAAAATGTTTTTAGGATTATGTGATTAGTCTGCTTACATTTGTTTGCATGCTCGCCTACTCTATACATGCTATGGCTCTAATAATGTTTTTACGTGGAAGAAATATTCAATATTTTACCGAGCAGTCCGAGCATGATAGTGTAAATATACTGTATTGTATACTGTAGCTTGTTAGGTTTCAAATTTGGTGATCATGAGTATGAATCCTGGCAGGGTCAGATGAGTCACTGTCAGGAAGCTCTGAGAAGGACCAACCCTACAAAGATTTCCACAGATTCCTTCGTTAAAATATGACAAATTTAGGACATGACAGCTATGTCATATTTCTATAAGACTACGTTCACATGATGGGTTTTAATACAGATCCGTTGACAATGCCTCATGAAAATAACATTATTCGTCGTCAATGAATACGTATTAAACACCGTCATTTGTACGTACTAAATATGTGCTGACTATAATGAAACGAATGTACAAAAGCAGGAAAAAGAAATAAAAAAAATCATGTGTATAAAAAACATTTACCAATGGATGAATTATAACTTTTTTCATTTCAATCTGACATTCCTGAGCACATCAATGTAAAGTCTCCACTAGAACTAGAATGATATAAAGAGCACGCTGGAGTCCCGGGTTCGACGTCTGTACGTGTAACACGAGGGGCTTAGCCTGCTGCAGTGAAAGGGTCTGCAAGAGCCGCCCGCCAGATCACGTAAGTCGGAGGAGATTAGCTCTGCAGCGAGGAAACTGCCCTCCCGCCTGCCTGCCTGGCTGGCTTTGAATCCCCGTGTAAGCCGCAACCAAGGTCGGGACACACACGGACATATGAACATCCTTCTTTACCTGCCGGCCTGATGCATCACTCGCAGCTTGCAAGCATCTTCGCAGCGTTTTCTGGACTGTTATAAATATAAATGCAATTTATTTCCATGAATATTATATTTTAGTACACAAATTTATAAATGGTGGCGGTAATTAGTTTTAGTAATTATGCACAACTTAATTGGTATATTTTCTTATTAATTTTTCGTAAGTTCAACTACACTCTTTAAGAAATTAAAATAAGTTGAGTAATTCTACAAAAATGTCTATAAAAGAAAAGCTCGGATGAATTTTTTATCTTCAATATACCAAATGATAAATTTACAATAGACCATAACGTTATTATTTTCTTTCTCAGTCTATTTTTTTGTCATCCAAAGAATAATTTGTCATCTTCAACTACAATAATATCAATTTATTATCTTTTAAATGAGTTTGTATTATTGATACCATGGCATATAAAAAAAACTTCATCCATCAACACAAAATAATACTTTGTTTATGAGATGACGTGATAAATTTGATGTTTTCACACTAAAGATTGGGACGAATTATTATTGGCCTTGTAATGCGGGTGGATGATGTCAGGGTGGGGTATATATGATCTCATTGCGGTAGATCCTGGGGCATCATCTCTGCCTGCTAATTAACCACACCTGTGTTAAGGCTCAGGTGTCCCGAGGCTTGCAGCAATGTAATTGCCACAGTCCATATCAGGCAATGCCTCTCATAAGTAAGCTACTCTGCAGTATGATATACCATATGATGAGACGGTTTATTTAAAACCATATGCTGCTGGTAGTTATAATAATATTATATATAAAAAAAAACGCCTATATCATTATGTCTGTGTTTTAGAATTGGAATAGTTTATAATGTATGTAATAGTGTGCTTGTGGATATATAATAATATTTTTTGATGGCGAGAACAATGTTTTTATAAAAAATTACAGGTGAATATAATTTTGAAAATATCAACAAAATAAAGCAAAGTATATATATATATATATATATATATATATATATATATATATATATGTTTTACAGCAAACATATATAATAATATATTATAATTATGATTCAATATTTAACATTTAGACTCACTTGTATTAAGTTCATTAATATTTCTGTCCGTACATTGCAAATTGCTTTCTATATCTTTAAATGTACTCTAGATTACAAATCATATTAATTAAAAAATATATAATTGGCAAATGTTAAGAAATGATGCTGCTGCATTATTAAAGATATCAAACATGTATTATTGTATTGCCGACATTATAAAAGATGAAAAGTTTTAACATGAAAGAGAGAGAGAGAGAGAGAGAGAGAGAGAGAGAGAGAGAGAGAGAGAGAGAGAGAGAGAGAGAGAGCAAAAGAAAAAGAAGAAGAAGTTATTGCTACATAACATTGAGTTATTATATGTATGATATGCTTGTAGTATTATATATAAATATAATTCGGTAGCTGGCAAAGATATTATTTGTGCTGTTGCGAGTTGGCTGTTCATTCTCACTGCTTGGAGGGCAATTAGGAGCTCGATTCATCAGCACGGTGGCGCACGCCTCGAGCACTGACGCGCAGCCTCCTCATCCTTGCTCTCTTTATTATATCATTGTACGTCTCAGCAGCAGCACAAGTGTAGTAGCAGATCTCTACTTGCTACCGTCAGCTCATTCGCATGCAAATGACGTTTGCTGTGCGCTAATTTCTACCAGCAACTCGTAAAAATGTTTCTAAAAATATAAAAAAAGAGGCAAAAAAAAGCTTTAATGTAATTTTTTTTTCTTTGTAAAAGAAGGAGAAAAAAAATGACGCTAGATTAGAAAGAATTTTATAATTTAATATATTTTTTTTAAAAATGCATATTTAAAAAAATGTTTCCAAATATTCAATAAAATATTCTAATGTTCTACAACACTGTCACCATAATATTACATGAAAACCTTCTCATAAACATCAACACCATACAATTTTGATAATTTTTGTGTTATTTCTATATACATTTATTATTATAATCTGTATTTTTTCTTCTATCTCTTTTTATTCTTCCCCTTCCTTTTTCAAAGCTGTCTTTCTTAACTTTACCTTGTCTGACCTCACAGGTCAAAACCTCTGTTACACCTTACGACCGAAAGAGACTGAGAAAAATTGCATCTCAGTTGGGGGCCTCTCTCTTTCTATACAATTTTTTTCTCTTTTTTTTTTTCCCCTTCTCTCTTTTTCTTCACTATATAACATTCGATAAACTTTAAAAAAATATATTTATTATTATTTTTTTTTTTTTACCAATAATTTTTTTGACTGCGAGAATAAATGTTAGTTTGTGAACTTAGAGGTTACCACAGCTAAGAAGAGACTATGTGTTCTTATCTTCAACAGAAAAATTCTTTTCTTTCTTTTTTTTTTATACATTCTTGTATTTACTGTAAAGGGAACTTTACTGTTTTGTTAAGATTTTTTCAAATGATATTAAACACAATACACTCTTTTTTTTATATAAAGTACAATGTTGTATAAAAATAATATACTTACGTAAAAAAAAGTATGGTGTTTTATATTGTATAGAAATTTTTATAAGATATTTATCATATATAATTATTATTGCATTAAATTGCATGGAAATAATGCATTGTTCTGAAGACACCCCCTGAGGTGTAGCAAAGACAGTGCAGTATTACGACTTATCAATCAAATTATATTTGACGTGTGTTCAGAATTGTAAGAAAGGTGACTGATGATGAGAAATATCATTGTTTTTTAACGTCTTAAAACATTTACCAAGTATCACAATAATTTTTTTTGTGAGATTTTAAATAATTTGTAAATTGTTAATGAGTATGGAGTAATTTTTTTAACTAATTATTATGCATTCTTTTTTCTGCTGCAGATATGCTGCTAAATTTGACTTCTGGACGCAACATTGCATGGTAAGCAGCATTTCGTCATTTTATAATATAAAATAACTTTTAAAAAACACGTAACAAGCTGAATAGAGCACTACTAACATTAATGTAGATACAATTAAGTACTGTATTTTGAACGTTTATTGTGATACTGATGCATATAATACCACGACACCATGTGTGTAGCAGATAGCTATAAGATATATACATCATCAGTGAATAAAATTAGCTCCTGTGTATATTCTCGCGCCTCTAAAGTTGCATACTTACAGGCGCTTAGCATACATTTCTTTTTTGCATTTGAAAAGTTGTCAGGTCTTTGAAAGATTGAACTTCAATATTACATTATTCATATATTCGTTTAGGTATGGTTCCCATTTATATATTTAGAGTTGCAATGGCACACATACAGTGGTATAGAGCATCTGAAGGTCTTTAGTTCGATTCTTCTTGTCGAGGTAACCTGAGGGATGACATTCCACTGACTAAAACTGAATAAGGTTTCCATGTTTCTCTTGGTAACTATGGCAAAGTAATGACTATGATTATAATACACCTGCCGACAATGTTAGAGGAAAATAAAACTTTTACACACCCTTAGGTTGTCCATATTACTAGGGCGGTTGATAATGTCATCACAAAAGTGGAACCCACGATTCTACTGCAAGGTGTATAAAGTTAGCAGGGCGTGTAGGGCGCACGATAGAATGTTATGGGGAAGGGAGTTGTCTGATCGAGGAAACAACACGGTCCGTCCCACGCCACAGTCGTGTGTGCATGCCGAGGAATTTGCCTGGAAGTGTGACACGCTGCAGTGGGAGAGGGACGTAGTCGGAGGTCTGTCATCGTCCAGCGTATCGTGGGACGAGCTTCGGAGTCATTTCGTGGCAAAACGATGTCTCACGAAAAACAAGCTGTATTAAAATTATCAGATCGTCTATCAAAATTGAAAATGTATTATTTTTTTTTTTTTACTATTTATGATAAGAATTTATTTTATTATTATTATTTTTTTTTTTTTTTCAAATTTAATGACCATTAGAGTTTATTCTAGTGATTGGTTGTCGAAAATGTTATTTAATACTTTATTTTTGCTTTAAGTTTGTTATATTTTTATGTGTAGGAGGGTACACTCTGGTTAACTTTTAAGCCTCGCCTTTAGATATAAACACACACGTGGGCCTCGTGCCAACATGACTTGTATAAAACCATCTGTCTTAACTTCGATGTTATGCGGACATTTTTTACTTATTTTTATAATAATTTAATATCAAAGACAAAAATCCAAGAATAAAATATTTTATTATAATAGAAATCTTTATGATATTTTGCCTTGACTTATTTTACTTGAGGCTAATTATGACTACTGGACACGCGAATATTTTTTTTTTATTTCCTTAGGCCTCTTTTTAGTCGCGTTTATTGTTGGTTCGTGTGTTGCAATAGAAGCCAGTAGAGCCCCTAGCGACCTACCAAGACAATCACGGCTAGTTTTTAACCCTTTGTGTGTGCCCCCCAGTGGCAAAGGTCCGCGTGATCTTGCCCTGCATGTCTACAGTAGCAGGTGCATATAGAAATTTTTATCTTAAGGCATTTGATCAAGGAATTTTTGATTAGAATAATGTAGCTACTAAATTCCATTTTTTTTATTAATAATATTAATAATATAATAATATTAATAATTCTAGTCCTACAGCAATATATTTATTAGTCTTTTATTAAACACAAAAAGTGTACATCTACATACAACATATGTAGATGTACAGCAATATATATGAAAGACAGAAAAAAAATCATACATTTTTAATTCATATTTTTTTTTTAATTCTTTTTATTTATAAAATATATTTCATCAATTTAGCATATTTATAATATAATACATAATACTATCACATTTATGGTGTTGACAAGCTAATTATATTAAACTAAATAAACATGTCCTTAAAATTCATTAAATCACATATGATAATATCACACTCATAAAAATTTATATTGCAATTATATTTGTTACTCGCACATTTTGCTTTTTATCTTTATACCTTTCAATTTAAAATCTATTGCCATAATAAAATATCAACTTATTTTTTTTGCAATCAAGATTAATTTTTTAAACTATAATAAGTTGTAGATATATTGATTGATGATTATTGGATAATATATAAAAATATTAGGTCATCATCGATAATTAGTGACAGAAATTGTCAATAGTTTTCAAAGATATCTCAATCTCTTTTATGACGTCACAATGAAGGCTTATTTATCATTGGTTTGAGATCAGCATGTTACTGTTACTGTCAGCTGACTGCTAGCTGTCAAACTCTTGCTGTGAGCCGCGCCCCTGGACCAAAAAGATGATGCTGTGCAGTCTATAACAGATCAGATCAATTCTACCTCGAGAAAAAAAAATAAAAGACAGGACAGAGATGAGAAAGAGGATTCGCTAACTTCAATCTTGCAAGCCATGATTTGAACATTTGAACTAAATTTAACACAGCATCTGTTTTTATTTTAGCTATTTTTCGTGTGTCAAAATTATTAAATACCATGTAATATATTTAAATTTATATTCTATTCCATGAAAATATTATATTTAAAAGTTAAATACTTAAATGCTTAATTTTAAATAATTGATATTTAGGTTTTTAAATAAAAACTAATGATTTTATTAACGAAGCTCAGCTAGAAATTATTTAAAAGCTATCATAAAAAGTGATAATGATGAAAATACATGAAGTGGTTATTTTCTTAAATACTAAGTAATTGCTAGCTTGAGAAAATTACTGGAAACCGTGCTAAATTAAATGTTTTATTTTTTCATTATTAACTTTTTTTTTTATTGATGTCGAATATTCATGTTTTTTTATGATATGCACTAATTTCTAATGTATACATCACGTTTTCTAAACATTATAAATAAAAGAAATTTCATATGCAAAAATATTTAAAATAGAAAAAAGTTTTAACACTCTTAAATAAATGACCTGTATCTTTGATGACATATTTTAAATAATTGAAAATGCAAAATGTTGTTACCTTGACTGGCGATAAAAACTCGGTGAGGCTTTAGAAGAATTTAGATTGTCAGTGTCGGGAGGCACGAACTGTGTAATGGCAACATTCAAGAATGTGGCAGGCAGGCGCGCACGGAGGGCGGGATATTTGAATGAGGCGTCTAATCTGATGCCAACCATGGAACTGCAATTAAAGCGGTAGCCTTGTGTATTAATTTTTTATTAATTTATGAAATATATATATATATTATAGTAAAAAATATGTAATTTTATTTTTCAAATTTTACCTTGATCTCATTAACATTTAGGATCTAATTAAAAGAAAACAAAAAAATCTGAATTTGAAATTAATCCAAAAATAAAAAATAAAAAAATGACACCAAAAATAGTATTAATTATTAAATAAAAGAACTTCAAAAATTTGAATTTATTGCTGTAATTATAAATATTATAAATGAAATTGTTTAGTTAGTTGTATATGGTCTTTTTTGTAATGGAAAGTGAAAGAACTCTTATGAAACCAAATCTAAATATGATACTCATAAGTTTATTGAATAAATCAGTGAAGATGGAGAAGTTTAATGTAAAAATTAATCTAAATTTAAAATTCTCCATTCTGCAACATTTGTACGGAGTGTGATGCTACCTTGTTATTGAAGTACCTTGGATGATCAAAGCTCCATTGAGAGACTGCGGTAAGCAAGCAAGCATGACTGGGCGTTGGTCCATCAGACATTGAGCGGAGAGTTGAATGAGCGGGCGGTATATAGAGATGATCTTGTGGCGGATGCTGCGAGCTGGACCAGCAGCATCACAACCTCCGGCAGATGAATGGGCAGGATAGCATGCTCGCCACTGCTGCTGCTATTAGAACGCTCGAAACAATGATCTAACGTGTCGTGACGTTGATGCAATAAAAACGTGGCATATTATTATTGTTATAGTGCATATATATACAGGTAATATATAATAATAATATTTTTCTCCTTTAAGATTTTATATAATAATATATAGCTTCTTATATACAAGAGCAATTACTTTAAACTAAAATGGTGTATTATTTATTATGAGTATTTAAATTTAATGGGGTCATTGAAAGGGTATTAAAAGTATATTATTATGATGTAAATATTGTCTTATAAAGGTATGTATTATAAAATGTTATACAAATAGTATATATTATAATAATAAATTGTTTTTACTCTTGTTCATGAAGATTATGTATTAAATAATACTTTATTTTCTTTGTTTTCATCTTCTTCTGTATTACTTAACCCAATAAACAAATATTATTATTATTATTCATATTATATATTATTAAATAAGTATGTTATATCTATATTATATATAATAATATTCTTTCTCCACTTAATTAAAATAATTTATTATCGTCAATTCAGACTGATTAAATTGCATATGTTTTGCTTTTGCAATTAAGAAAATTATAGTTAAATAATAGATTATCAGTTTGCATTTGCAATTACAAATCAATTATACTTAGAAAGCTGCAGCAACAGCTCTTATGTATTTACTCAAGTACAATTACGCTGCTTACATTAACATATTACTGAACAGAACGTCGTTCTTACATCAAATCTGTTCCGCCAACAGTTTGGCCCGCGGCAGGCTTTGCTCTTCAATGTTCGCTGGTTCGTCCCGCTGGATGTATATACGGCTCCCGCTGGCTGGGCATACGGGCCCTCGTGCGAGCCCCGGGGCAGTCACCGAGGTGCAGCGGGGCGCGACGAGCACCGCACGCCGCCGTCAGCCCCGGGCCGAAAATTGACGATGCCTTTGTCCCACTCTTCATCGCACTCAATTTGACGGGCTTTCAGGACAAATTGTACACTCAATAGACACATTTTTGTGTTATATTTTTATTAGTAGATAAAGAAGGTAGTTTATAAGGAGAGGGGTGTAAAATTTCGAAAATAAAATTGATAATATTTCATTTTTTGAACAAATTAGTTTCATAACTATTTTCCAAATTGAAATTTAATCTTTTCTTTTTATCAAAATAATCAAATTTGCTCGTATTTTGTAGACATTGCAAGGGGCATTCACAAAGCCCTAAGGCCACATTTAGGGCTCGACAATTTAAAGCCTGATTTTAGGCATGCTTTTTAGACCCAAAATTTCTGGTCTTAAATTATCGAGCCCTAAATGTGGCCTTAAGACTTTGTGAATGCATCTTTCTATCTTTTAATATATGGTATATAAACTACCTGCTGGTATAAAATTATAGTCTCCCTTAATAATTTTGAAAAATATATAATTAGGAAAACTAAACAAAAATGCATAAATCACTTGACATGAAATTTATTTTACAACAATACGTACCCTGAAAAATATTACTTAACAATTAAATTAATTATTATTTTATGATTGCATGTCTATTAAATACAAATTAATATAGAAAATACAAGTTAATAACAATACATTATAATAATACTCATAAGGGACATTTACTATTCAGTTATATTACTATATATTCTCTCTAGTATATAGTACTTCATCTATTGTTATGCATAGTAACACACATACATAATAATTTGCTGTAATGTATGTGTCGTATGCCGGAGGCTATATACGCACTCAATGTTATAGTACTCGAATACTCTCTGACTGTACCAAAGTGACAAGAAGGCATCAGAGCGGAAGTGACGACATCGCAAGCATACGCGGGGTCAACATGAACGGGAATTGAAGTGAGGACCCTCTTAGTTAACAAATTTAAATCAGTTTCTGTTATAGACAGCTGTCGTTTTTATAACACACAAAAATACTTCTCTTATCAATGAACTGAAAAAAAAAAAATGTGATGATTATAATTCAGGTTACTGACTCAAGCGTATGCGTGATATGTTTTAAAAAAATATAATAAGGGTCACTATATATTGAATAACTTATAGATAACATACCTTTAATGTCAAAATTATATTATATATAAAAGTGATATAGATCTGATAGCGTGAAAAACGTCATAAGATTAAAATTCTATTTTCTGTTATAAATTGATGAGGAATGATTTAATGTGAATTATTCTAAGCTTGACTTATAATATGTTGAAAAAAAGTATTAACTGTAAATTTTGAATTGTTTCTTTTAAGTATCACTTTTGTATACTTCAATAAGATAGAAATAATGGGTGCGATTCACGAAGCAGTTAGCCAGGTTTTTAACCACGTTTAGCTTAATCACGTTTAACTAGGTGGTTTAAAATACGTAAAACAGGTTAGAAACTTGGCTAACTGCTTCGTGAATCGCGCACCCAAGATATTTGCAAAACTTAAAATATTATGGACTACACATTATATTATATATATATATATATATATATATATAAGTATTATTTTATGTAAAATGATAACATTGTTTTATTTTGTAAAGAGGTTTTACTGCACTATATAGATAGAAAGATGTTAGCAATGTTATTATGCGAAGGCGTGCACAAAAGGTAAAATAATAATTCTCAAGACAAGAAAATGTTTTCAACCTCGTGAGAGCTGCAGGCCGTTGCATGGTGAACGAAGAGGCAATGTTGTTGTGATAGTACACAAAATATGAAATATTTTCATATCAATGTCGTGGGCAGGCAAATTCACGCAATCTTTCATCAAAAATAATTATTGGTTTGATATACTAAAAAAAAAAATTATCCTTAGGTCTTATAACTCTTTTATTAACAAAACAAAAAATAAAACTTTTTTGACAGAAATATAAGTAATTAAATTTTTTTAAGCCCATATAACCTAATTCTCTAGCATAATAAATACTAGTAAAAATGTTTTTAGTTTCTCACGATCGTCTTTTATTAGAGAAGCGGTCAAAGTGAAAACGATGAGAATTTTGTTGCTTTTAAAACAATAAAGTAATCGATAGAGGTTTTTGCTTACATACGAATATAACAGGATTTCTATATATACAGTGGATTTGTTTTCTTAAAAAAGCATGAGAAAAATAAAATATCACGGAAATAAAAACAAATAAAAATTTTGCATTAATTAATAATATTTATTATTTTACAAATTACAAATTTGAGAGAAATTTCGTATATAATATATTTTGCAACAAAAATACTATTGTTATTTTTAAAGTGCATCAATATATAGTTTGACATTGAAAGGAACATAACATAATGTACAGGGGGCGTTGCTGGAAGTGTCGCCGAGGGTATTACGGATGTATAAAACTAAACTTTAATCCAACAAAGTAAAACATCCTTTAGCTGAAATGTCTACAATTATAAACTCAGTCTTACAGTACTTCATTGTATGGGTCTAGGTATAGGTCAAGTCCGTGCATGCTCGGAGGCTGGGGCCGGTCCATTTCACGGTCCATCTGGGCTTGCAGTTGTGAGGAGTGGAGCCGCCCCCGAACGCTAGGGGGCAGCGTCACGCCGTGTCAGCCCCCCGTCAGCCCCCCTCTCCCCCTCCCGCCCCCGCTCTCACCCAGGCGGTCGTGTCAGCAAAGGTAGAAGGCAGGTAGGAAACACACCTGCAATGTACTCATCGCCAGGTAAGTGTACTGGAGGTAGTGAGAACATCTCGTGACGTCACATGGAGAACATGCGAAGACAGGTCGGAAATAATTTAATGTGTTTTAGATTCTTGTTTGTTTAAGGAACTGAATTGGACTAAATGCAGTCTCTTATAATAATATATAATTAAAATATGAATATTATAGAAACTTTGTGTGCGTGTCATAAAGAAATTATTATTATGGTATTGTTATGTAAATAACTATAATTATTGTCTATCAATAATAAAGAGAAAATATAATATTTAAATTATTACACTAAAATGACATCTGACAAGATTATTAATATAATTATATTAATTATTATAACTTTTGGCAATAATATGTTCCATGATAATTTACAATAATGGCTTTTTTCATTTAAAAAATTCATATTAACTATCTCAATCGAAGGGCCTATTATTAAAATTCAGAATCCATCATTCAATATATATAGATTATATTAGAATATTGATGGAGCTACGACAAACTAGGCTAACTGCATAGTCTGCGTAAGCTAGCGTGATGTATTCAGTATAAAATAGTTCACTATACACCTTTTTCACTTTACAGCCAAACTAACTTTGATTTGTAACCATATAAATTTTGAAATTTTGTCGGAAATACCACAGCAATACTATTGATTTTATATACAATATTTGTTAGTAAAACTGTTTATTATAAATAAAACTCTTTTACACAATATTCCTCTCTGCAGGTATGATATTATATTAAGACCAGAAATGTGAAATTAATATCAATATAGATTGCTATTCAATAAATTTTGTATTTTTGTTAATTGACGAAAAATATATTGATAATTTTATGCACTTTGCATCACTTGAAAACTTAAGAAATATAAAACAGCGATAGATAATATAGAGAATATTCTGAAGTAAACAACTATTCTTGTATGTCATGAAAACTGCATCTACTGCAATGCAAGTGCATCTCTGAGTAGCCTGACAGCCCGGAGCGAGGCTGGCTTCGTCTGATCCGCCGCACCCCCTCCGTGTCGTGCGGTAATCAGATTATGACGCCCCCCCCCCCCTCCCACTGTGACAAGCCGAGCTAACACTATAGAACCAACCAAGCGCGAGCAAGCAAGCGACGTTTCAATTGTCCCTACTACTGCTGTTACTGAAGCCTCGCAAGCTATATAGGATTTGTGTCTCAAAACTATAGCAGCAGCTGTAGATGGACATTTCAAAAAAAAAAAAAAAATTATATAATAATTTTAGACCCTTAGGGTCAAACTTCAGTAATCACAGTTATTTGAGAAGCACCATACCGTTCAAATTTTAGTTAAAAAAAAAACTTTATTGCCTTTAGGGTTATTTTTTATATATAAAAAAACTTCTGGGTAAACTTTATATTGAACACTAACTTTTTAAAAAATTTAAACTATAACTACTTTTAAAACGTTCTAACCTTTCTTTCTATAAAAAGGCATTTAATTAAGTCAACTATAAGATTCTTTACACCATTTTTTTTAACTTTTATTTTTTATTATAATGTTGCTTTAAGGCATTTTATGAAGTATACATGTATATGTTCGCTAAATCATTGTCATTTCTTTTTGCATAGAGTAAAAATTATATTTAATAATATAGTACTTAAAACTATCAAGCACCGGTAAATGATAATTATACGTACATGAATATTATTTTATATTTTTTTCTGCATGATGGAAGTTCTTTGTCTAGAGGCAAATATTACTTTCTGTCTTCTTAACGAGAATAATAGTGTAAAATATAAAAAACAAAAACAAAAAAACATGTAATAATAATATATTCTTTCTGTTCGTTTTGTTTGTTGTTAGTACTGCTTGCTTCCCTAGAAACTTTTCTTCGACTCCACTTAATGAGCATTGCAATTAGTACAAGACCATTAATATTTCTTAAATTACATACATTAACATATGAATGTAATTAATTGTTAGATGACAAACTAAATAATGGATTAAATTGTTTAAAAAAAATGTATTATAATTTCCTGTGTTGAATGTTGTTTATGTTGTTGTTTTTGACAAAAAAAAATCATAATTAAGTGTTGCTAATTTTTTTATTGAACAATTTTATAATATTGTAAAATACTAAGTAAATCACTTACGTTGTTATTATAACATAATTTTTTCTGAAGTAATTTTCATTTCTCTTGATTTACTTCTAAAATGGTCTTTAATTAAATCATTGATATCAACATAACATTTTCATATAATTATAAATAATATTATGAACTATGCTTTCTTTAAAAATCCAATGGCAGATATTTATTGCATTATGTTAAGATAATTATTTATTTTCTTCATATTTCTTTATCAAATTGAAGTTGCTATACATTTTACATTACATTTTAACATAAAATTCAACACAAATATTTTTTATCCTATATACAAATCTGAAACTATATTTTATCTATTATCAAGTATAAATTTAAAAATAAACAGTACCATAATTTAGCATTCTTATATAGTATGCATTTTGTAATCATGTTAGATCAATGTATCGAATGATGGGCTAGCTGGTCTCCATGTCTCTTGCTGCAATGCTGGGTTTAACTGCGAGAGAAGAGAACCATTGCTGGGGGAGCGGGACCACGTAGGCACCCTCCCTCGCTCGCGGCCACCAGTTTAGCATGCTGCCCGCGTAGCCACCTTGTATCGATTTGGCAGCCGAGGCCTATAGCAGCCAAGCGAGCAGTCCGACTGTGCGTATATACGTCCCTCAGCAAAAGCAAGCTACCCATGGTCAATCTAAACTTATCTTAGCAGTCGAGTATTATACCAAGTGTATAGGATTTTGTATACTTTATGTATATATAGAGAATTTTCTAACTATTTATTAATAAAATTGTTGCAGTTTATTTAAAATCACGTTCTCTTAAAACCATTATTTAATGAATTGTAAATGTTATAGATATTTTTGTTTACTTATCCATAATTAATGTGATATCCATATACAATGCAGTGTGCAATAAAGGATTTTAAATTTAATTATATTTTCATTAAAAATAATACAAAAAAATCAATGAAAATGTGCAGACAGCAACTCAAATTTTTAATTTTGAAATGCATACACAGCTTACAAAAATTCTTGTAAAATGTTACAAGTTCAAGCAAAAAATATACAAAAATTATTCATATTAGTAGCAAATTTTTAGTGAAAATGTTTTTGTTGTAAAATAAATTGTGAACTAGAAAAAAAATATTAAACGTAACAAGTAACAACATTTAATTAGTGTAAGTTTTATGTAATTATTTTGGGTGACTGGACATGAGAACAAGGAAAGTGACAAAAAATTAAAGTATAGAAATTTTATACTACAATTCATTAGTAATACTTGTGACGTCATACTTAATAATACTATTAATTAATATATTTTTCATTTGCTAAAATATCAAAATTTACTTCAATAATTTAATGCATCTCTCAAACATCCAATTTTAATTACACAAACGTAATAAAACATAATTCTTGAGTATCATGACGTCATGTTTTTTCTTGTTGGTCATCAGTATATTTTCCTCGTGAGAATATAACAGAGAGGTGAGCGTGCGCTTGTTGTTTGTGCCAAGTCACATAACGCAGTGTTAGCTAGATGTTCGGGCACTGTGCAATACACAGTACGTATGTCCCTATATAGCTATAACATGGCAGAAGGTTTGACCATTATAAAAGCCAAAGTGTTCCGGCTCGTTCTTCTAAATTAGTCCTATATTAGCCACCCTTCTTTTTTTCTAGTTTTTTTTCTCATTCATATTATTTGTCAACCCCCACTAGGGAAAAATAACGTCAATTTTTGTTTTGTATTATTGTATGCAAGTAGAAACATAAAGATGCAAAATATAATAGTATAGTAAAAGCAGGATATAAAATACTTGTGTCATTTGTCCGTGTTGACAGTAAAAGTGGGAAGGGTGGGAGGTACCCCTTGTATAAGGGGTTACTATTCTATAAAACACCCCCTTATATGACCATAACTTTTTTTTAGGGGATTTCGATCTGGTACCACCCCTTTTTTTTACCTAGTGGTCGTCAGATTAATTTTATCTTTTATATTATAACCCCTATATATATATTTTCTCTCTAGTATTTTATAGAATAAAGTTTTTCAGAAGGTGTTAGCATAGAAAATTTCTCCCCTACCATCCCTTAATTTTAGTCCCAGTGTGACCATGTGTCCCCTCAATAGACTTGATAGAGAGAAGGGGGAGGGCACATTGATAGATGCCCTAAAGCCACACGCCATATCGGCCGTTGCAATCCGGTCTACATTCTTTTGTTCCTAAATACACCCGCCCTTTATGAATTCAACTTTTATGAAAAAATAAATCGTCAAGCCTATGTTATTATAAAATTGTATCAATTGTTCAATACAGTCTGTTACAATTATATCATTGAAATATCTTGAATTATTTCAAGTAAATTTTTCATAAAAAATAGTATATTTTTCTAATATTAATAAGCCAAACACATACTTTCAATAAAATAATTGCTTTCAATTAAATAACTTCCAATTAATATTGATAACTATATAAGACAAATAAAACAAATTTAAGTTTGAACTTAACTTTTTTTAAATATTCATTATTCATTAATAATGTTCTTGGAATATACTAATCACGCCACATTTGAAACTATAGATAATGTAATGATATCAAAAAGAGTTAAATTTGTACAGTGAGAGAATACGCTCATTAATGTTTAACTCTATATAATTATCAACTAGCATATTTGCACCAATAACAATTAATCCCCACGAGTAAAGGTGTACACTGTTTTGGCTGAGATAGTAGAGAACAAAGCCTGCATTTGGCTGCACCTGATCGATTTGTGGGACACAATAAGGCTGATTATCGTATCCGGTAACGTTGCAACATCGCAAATCTGTCACTACATGGCAAGTGACGGTCTGTTATCATGGTAATCTGCTGCACTAGCTACCTCGTATATACAACTCGAGACAGGCCAAACGTTACTCCTTCTCTCCTTGGGACGTTGTTTATCCAAGTGAGATACACTAATTAACTTTGGGAATGTTTAAGCCACCTCTCTCCACTAAAATTGAAAATATACTAGTTTTTCCATAGAACTGTAGTACCAGCAAATCAGGTTTGGATAACGTTATGATTATCTCTAGGTGTACCTACATGCATACAGCAAGCACCCCCTTCCATTGTACACCCCTTTAACACTACGTAATCGTATTGTGACGCTCAGTAATTGTCCCAGAATATATTACAGAGTATGCAGCGTCTGATTATTCTGTACAGGTATATCATGTAGAATGAAAACCACACAATGATCAACGTATATATTGTTATAATAAATTCAGTTTTCATGTATTGTTATTATAATTTGAAGTCGTGTTTATTGTAAGTATTGATAACAGTATTACAAGCTTTTTCATGTTATGTACTCGAAGAATAATGGTTACTCAATGATTATTCACACAAAACATATTGATATTTCATTATAAAAGACAATTAGTAACAAATAATGATAATAATTTGTTTGCTTCAAAAATTACTAAATCAATTAACACAATAAAATGGATATCAGAATTTTAATGAAAAAATAATTCATTTGAAAAGCAAAAATTTACATTATAATATATAATTTTAAATCTGACAAATATTCAGCCTGGCGGTTATGCAGCCGTTCGAACTACTGAACTATGCAGGTTGCCTAACCATCAGGGTAAGGTAGCTCAACCGGTCCAGCAGTATTATATAGAGAGTTGTGGCGTATTGGGGGTAACAGTCGCGTCTGACAGTTCGAGCCAGCATCACAGATCTATCGGCCCCGATCAATCAATCATCCTCCCCCCCCCCCCCCCTCGCGTCACTCGTCCTGCATTTCACGCTCCAAACAAACCAAGCGGCGAGATTTCAGCTGCCTGCCTCTGTACTCCGTATAAACGTCAATATGATGTAGCAATAGCGGCCAATGTTTCACCGACATCGATGCTTTCATGTTTTCTCGTTATGACCCGAGCTTTGTTTTCAAATAAAAGTTTCACAAGAATCGGATGTAACCGAAGTTTTTTCTACTATTATTTCAAACTCGAAGTTTTTATATAAGCACTACGATGTTAATAAAAAAAAAAAAATGCGTATTTTCAGAATTTAAAAGACTTGTGAAGGTGGAAAAACGGCATTTCCACACACAAAAAAATGTGTTAATTTATAATTTAACCTAAGCAGTGATCGGTTGCAAAGATATAATGAAACAAAATCACTAATTATTACAATATTTCACTTAAATAAAAAAAATTGTATATAAGTTAATTGAAAAGCTTGACCAAATACTATAATAAGGGTTCTATTTCCCAACAAATTCTAGATTTCCTTTATTACTTTATATCTCAATTGAAATAAATCGAATACAAAAGCCAGTTACAATAATTATTATTAGCTATTAAATTGCTTAATGTGTTACATTTAAGTACAACATTGACTGTCGATTCTCCCACGGTTTGCCATTAAATCTGACTTGATATATAAATCTCCTCCTCGCTGCAGCAAAAGGATAAGCCTGCACGTGGCAATATCCGCCTCTTTTCACAATGGGGGGTTGATTCGTTGACGTCACAAACCGGAAGTGATCTTCTCTCACTTACTTCCGATTTACTTCTCCATAGCATCGTTTATCTTGTCAAATCTTCATCCCCTATCTAGATAGAAACTTCAATTCCTTCCTTTTATACTTTATTGTTCATTCCTGCCTGCTCTTATATACTCATAGAAATCATAGTGATGAGAAATATCTAAGGTTACACATTATACTATGATCTCTTCATTTAGTATTATATAGATGATGTGGAATGTACGAATGCATTCATCTCATTTCTCACTCCCTTCTCTAACCCTATCATCTATCTCTTCATTTTAACCCCCTTAGTGAGAGTTAAACTCATTCTCACACTGTGAAGCCTCATTGCTTCGAGCTCAATGCTTGCCGCTGCAGTTTAATTCTACTAAGGGATGATGAAAACATATATAGAGTTCATTTTTCTCATTAATTTTCTCTCATTCTCTCTCATCATCTTTTCTAATTCACTTCTGTAATATAACTTAATAGAGAAATATATGAGATGAATACATAAATATAATGGGAAAATCTTTGTGTTTTCGTGTTAATTAGATTATATGTAGTGTTATAATATTTAATCTTCTAATTTAAATATATATATTTTTTTAATTTTATATGACAGTTTTTAAGATTAAATTATATTATTTTAAAATATAATTTATTTAACGTGTATTTATTTTTATCAACATAAAATTCAGGTGTCATTATCATTCATGTCTTAATTTCTCAACACTAATTATCACTTTGTATGTTTACACATTATGGGTGACAGACAGCAAGTATATGTTTTGATACTGGCAATCAGCTGTGTAGTATTTCCGCCCGCTTGCAACACTGCGCGATATACGCCCTGTAACACCACCACACCTGATATATACGACGTAACAGAAAGGCCCCTAGCGATTGTCGCCACTGTATCAGACACGGGAAAGGTGTTAGCAAAACCGTCACACCCGAATATGAACCACCATATTATACCTGGCACCTGCGTACGTGTATGTATACTACCTGAATATAGAGGCGCGATATCAACCCTATCTACAATATAGTGCGTGATGTAACTGTCAAGTTGAACTCAATTTTTAATTTAATCAAATAAAAATGTACAGTATTCTTACTCTGTATAACACAAATTAGTAACTTTTTTGTATTATATTGATGTTGTAATTTAATGCAGTTCCACAGGTTCCAATTTCACATACACACAAAAATGTTCGTTCCAAGTCTTAAATTCCTAATATAAATCCATATTGCTATGTGTACCAAATGTCCACCTGATTATCACACCCTATCAGTTTTTGCACCTGCTTCAACTGTTCTAAGCTACGCACCTGCTGTATTGGAGCGATCAAAAAATGATTGTAATTTGAAAGGACACAAAATATATATGTATACAGTATCTTAAAATTGACCTTAAGAGCAATGTGCCATCTCCTAATATTTCTCTGGCAACGTCCGGTTATACAATTTATTTATCTTTTTGAATGACAATGTATAAAAAATTTTAAACCTTTGCAGAGAGTTATGAGAATATAATTTTATTATTTTTGGAAATTCTAAGTCAGAACTGCATGCAAAGTCCATTAAGAAATTTCATGATTTGGAGGATTTTAAATAGTTTAATTGTGCAAACACGAGAGCTGAAAGTATAAGTACAAAAAATTGACATTCTCCATTGCTTACATAAAAATTTAATTTTTGTAAAGAAATGTGTATAGTTTTTCCCCCCTCCAACACTCCATATATTTTTATCAAAAGATCAGAGTGAAGAAGAATTTGATTATATACGAAATAAATTTTACGGCATAGATTTAATATTTTTTTAGAACGGTACAATATCAGTGTATCGTTATGTTGGATATTTTTCTTGATCGACTGTGAACTTCAAAGCGACGTATATATACGGGGGAGGTGACTAATGCGGCTGACTGAGGGGTTGCACGCAGCTCGGGGGGATGGGCTCATCCATATTCAGCAGGCGGCCTGCGGACACCCTGTAGACAGACGGGGGGGATGTGTAGGCAGGCAGCGTCTGGTGCAGCAACCGCACTGTTTGGTGTGGCACCTGTGTAGCTCTGGTGCATGTCCTCTCAAAAATATCACTGTAGAAATCAAAATTTCTTCATTTTTGTTCATTTGGAATTTAGTCTTGTAATTAATAGATTTCTTATTTCAATCATTTGTCATTGGTGTACGCAATATTAGGTAATTCTAACTATATAGGAAAATAAAACATCAAAATTTTAGAATACTTCAAATATTCATAAATTTTTAATTTTTATTTAATTAATAATAAAAATAAAGAAAACATTTTTCAAGTATTATCAAATTAATTACAAGCAGGTTAATACAAGAAAAGATTAGTGTGCAATTAAACCATATTGTCGTTGCGACTACAAAAAATTTAAATACTTATTAAAAAATCATTTGTATTGGAGTTAATTAACCTGAAATGTATTTAAAGAAATCTCTAAAATTAAATGTTGAATACAAGCATCAAAATCTACATTAAATTAAATCAATAATCTCAGAAGTAAGCAATTATTATTGTCAACAAGTCAAATTATTAATTATAATATTTTTTGAGTTGAGAAAAACAATGTCATTTAAAAACAAGAAAACATTTAAAAGAATAAAAATTATTGAAGCCATTGTAAGAGCTTATATAGCTGATGGTGTGATGTTAAAAAAACAAGCGACGTAATGTTATATTAAGAGTAGTGAGAGATATTTCTTGTGAGCCATTATGACATCAACACCTGTAACCTGCCGTAGCCACAGAGGTACAGCATAACAAGTTAAGCCGCACACTTTGAATATTCATGTGGTGGTGACAAATAGAGCCTCCTCCTCCATCGCCGAGCTGTTTACCTCCAGAGATATTACGAGCTGCTGCTGCTGCATGGAGAAACACACTGAATTAAGAACGTCGTACAACTAAGCTCTCAACTTCTTACCCCAGTTTTAATAATTTTCTACACTTAAAATACTTTCAATCTTCTACCGGATATAATTATAAAAGTATAAGATTTTCTTTGTTTATTAACCTTTATAGAGTAATCAATTTTCAAGTATGAATATTTTCAAAGTTTCAAAATAAAAATTATTTGGATAATAACATCAACTTGTACTTCCATTTACTTCAATTTATTAATTTAACTGTATCTTATAGCACGTGAATATACTTTAAAAATATATAAATAATTAATTTTTTTTTAGTGTTACATTATTCAAATTTTAAAGTTAATATAATATTTTACAAGCATAATAAAACAAGGATAAAGATCATAATTAAAAAGTGAGAGGGTTAAAGTGAGACCACATGCAGAGTTAAATTTTGCATAATTATATTTAAATAAATAATCCACCTTTGACCTTATATCTCTCTAATTCGCACCTGACCTAAAATATTATTGATAAATTCTTTCATGCAACTTGTATAGTACAATGAGTAATGGACGTCAGGTCATAAATCTAACGTACTTCGTCAAATCAAAAAGCATGACGTCAACACAAGAAATCAATTTATCAGACTGACGTAATGTTATACTGTAACCTCGGAACACTTAGAATGTTACTGGAAGGTTTGTTGAAAATGCAGCTCTAACGGTAAGATATAACGATATGTAAAAATGATTTTGGGGAGGCAAAAATACCTCCCAGTTATTAATCCCCATAGTTCAAGTTCTCGTTGGTCTCCATGTACTGCGTAACAATTTGCCCACAAACAATTAACTTACGACATTTGTTTTAAATACTTTGAGTTGTGTAACCATGTTTTGCATGTATAATACTTTGATAGACGTGTCCAAATACTTCTTCACCGATCTATATAATGTATCCCAAATATATTTTCCATACCTGCAGAGACTAGTGTTAAGGCGGATTCACATGGCGATTTTTATCATGCGACGCGACGCGAATAATGCGCACTTGCTGTGACATCCATTGGCGGCCATATTTGGCGATTAAAAAAAAGAGCATCGCAATTAACGCGAATTCACTGCCTCACAACCTGGCGAATTCGCTCGCCGCATAGGATTTCACAGCTTGTGTAACAAAATCGCGTCGCATCGCCGTTGTTGCCATCTGAATTCGCCTTTAGCATCCTAGTTTGAGAATCTCTATGATACTATTTGCTATAGCTGCTAAATATTTTAAATTCATACAAAGTAACATAATTATAAATTCATTAGAAAACAAGTTGAGTAAAGTTAATCAAAAGGTATTGAAAAAAGGCGATGCAGTACATTTTACCGTACCTGAGCGTACCTGATGAAAGCTTTTAGTTGCAAGTGAGGTGGTGACCCATGACCCCGGGCCAATTAGTCAGGGCACTCTGCTCGCGGGGACGCTAATGATATGCGACGTATCGTGAAATATGACGGCGCACGTCACTTTGTTTGCCACACACGAAACGAATTTCTCAGAAGCTTAGACGCCTTTCGACAGTTAAAACCTATTATTACGAAAGTGAAGGAGGCCTTCCGTGTCCCAGTGGCTACAAATGTTATCAACAGATTTGTTACCGTGATGAGAAATAAACTTTTATCATAAAATGAATCTATTCACTTTTGAAACTACCAACCTTAAACATAAAACCATATACTGAGATTATATTTTTGTAATCATTTTTTATGTTGTAACTTTTGTTTTTTTAGAACTGTTTCGTGTTTCTTTTGTTTTAAATTATTATACAATATATTTTTAGAAATCATATTTTCTGTATTAAATATAAAACCTAGCATCTGTGGTATATAAAAAGGGTTAAAAAACTTCAAGTAATATTTACACTACACTTATATTACGCCATTACACATGCGCTCTTTATCACCCCTTCCATACACTACCAAGTTGTCAAACAATAGAACGAAGCACGTGAGGTTAATTAATGATTCCAGATGACGATCACGCTGCGCTTTTGTCATTTCTACACTCTGCTGACATTGCGTATTACAAGTTTTCTAGTAAATAAACTCCCCTATATATAATATAAAGTACTTGCAATAAAGTCAGTACCATATACAAGTCATCAAATTCTATATATACCAACCCTTATTCAGTTCTGTCACTATCAGCACTTCAATAATAACATTGAAAAATATATAATATTTATTATAATATATAAAATTGGTATTATTATCTTTTATTATATATTTTTTGCATTAATTTTTGTCACTGATATGGTCACGTGTTTCATTACCAAACAACTATTATTTGAAATATTACTATTGCAACAATCGAATGCATGCACCCTTGTATGATAGTACAACAAAAAAAGGGCTATCTCATATCAAACGTCACACGCCCTATTTTTTCCAGCACGTGACTGCTATAACTGCACACGCCCCTGCTGCATTCTACATATACTGCAGCAGAGAGCATGAGCCATTTTTGTCGCCTCAGCGCATATCTCGTTGCTCGTATATATGAAACGAACTATCACTGCTCTCTGAAAATGACTTTAATGTACACACACACACCCTCAGAGAAGGATTAGAATGGTTGTTGTTATATTTCTAGTTTATATTATATGAATGGAGTTAGGGTAGCTGTACGCCGTATATAAGTTTTCAAAATATACTTTATTATAAACTGATAAAAATATTTCAAAATATTTAATTATATTTTTGATTAATGGTTAACGTTTACAATAATATTTACATTTTTTATTGTATAATATTCTTGAGTTGTTATATAATATATGGTAACAAGAGAGGATTTATACTTACAACGAAGGGAATTATAAAAATTAAATAAAAAACACAGATAGTTAATTTAATTTTGTTTCATATATACCATGCATCAATATGAACTTTACAAGATTAAATGTGTGGTGTTTTCAATCATTGCATAAATGTAATTCTCACATAATTATACTGTGTCACAAATACAAAATCTACATTGTATAAAAATTAGACAATATTAACAATTATATATTATATTACGTCATTTTTAAATAATACCAAACACTTGAATATATATTATATACATACAATAGTGGCACGCTTTACAGTATTTCCTGCTAATTCTGCCTACATTAAAATGACCAGTGATACAATGATTGATGTAGTACAGTCTCCGTACATCTAGCGGTCCTATATTATGAATGGCTGACACAATAGCCGCTATGATGATCATGAGCTCTGTCCGGTCTGCAGCCGGCAGCAATGGACCCTCCGGACTGCAGGATGTCCGGCCGAGAGAGAGAGATGGTGGTCAGTGGTGCTCACTAGCCATAGCGATACTGCATGAGTTGAATATTTGATTTATATACCCATGCAGACATATAATATAGTGTGGTTTCCTATATATATGTAAAGGAAAAGGTCAACAATTGTTATTTTCCGATATACGTATTGTTTTCATATTATATGCTATGTCATATTACGGTTAACAAAATTCCATCAGTTTTCTTGTTTTCTATGAAGATTAAGTTAAAAGAAAACAAGGAATTTTTTTACCAATCTTATTTGAATATTTGGATAATATATACCCGAATATTATAGTTAAAAAATGATCTCAGTATTATAGTACAGTATAATTATTTATTACTACTTACCCCAAATATATATATACGGATATGTTTAGCCATTCAGATGCAGTTTCACCTTTACAAAGCTTAAAATCTCGTGCGCCCTTCACCCTCTATTTTTAAATGTATTATGTATTTTTCCCAGTAATTTTATTTGTCCTGATGAGGTTTTCTATATATTATATAATAGAATATATATTATATGCTAGAATGTATATCTACAGCTTGATATAATATATCTTTTTTTAAAAAATCTTAATATCTTGCACTATATATATATATATATATTTATATATATATATATAGATAATGTGATTACTTATTAATTAAATTAATTTGTTAACTTTTAATGCGATGTATAATTATTTAATTAAAAATAAAGCAAAGTCAAATTAAATCATGGCTTTACTTTCATTTTCAAAAGATTAAATTGTTAATAAACTTGTGTATTATTATTATCAGAGCTTATTTTTTACAGTAGCAGTAACTTACAAAAACAAACAACTATTTATAAACAAAAAAAAGTGTGTTGCTTTAATTAAGCAATTTAATGACTTATATAATTATTTTAGACAGAATTTTAATTAAAGCTCAACTATTTATTTTTAATTATATTATAATAGATGTCAAGAACCTTATAGTTAAATGTTTTTACATAATAATTCCAAAACAAAAGTACATTGTATTTTTATTTTGTTGACCATATTTAGTATTGAAAAAGTGTGAAATGTTTTTGTCTTAAGCCTTCAGGTACTTGAGACTGTGCTGTTAATGGAATTTGAATTGATTTCAATGTAATTTATATTCAACACATATACCGAGTCAAGTGCATTTTTACTGCAACAGTCAGGCATCAAGTACATGCATTATGCACATCACATCGCGTGCATCCTTGGTCTCTACTGCATGCAGCTCGAGGTATTCCCATCGCCACCTCTGCCACTTTCCTTTGTCCTCTCATCCCTCGCCGCTGCACTGCGTTGTTTTTATCATGTTTCTACGATTTAATCAATTCAAGATTAATCCCGGAAGTGGAATAATTTCTAATCTTAATGAAAATTTAAGTACTAATTTGTTTATTAAAAGAGGTTATAATTTGTAATGTAAATCTCTCTGGTTACAAATTGATAAATAGTAAAATATTCGTTATACTTCTTGCTAGTTCCGGGAGCAAATCTTTTTTTATTTAAACTGTATAGTGTAGTTGTTTTACTATAGAAGCCAGTAGCCCTTACTAATGACTACGCGGCCTCACAACGTTCTATTAACAACTCGTTAACTTAACACACTCTTCTCTCTCTCTCTCTCTCTCTCTCTCTCTCTCTCTCTCTCTCTCTCTCTCTCTCTCTCTCTCTCTCTCTCTCTCTCTCTCTCTCTCTCTCATCATTTTTCTAGTTTCATCACTTCATACGACGCGTGTTGTTTGTTTTTTTCCAACTCATCATAAAACTAATTAGGGAAAAAAATACCAGAAGACAGTTCTTTACAACTATAATATTATTAACCTATGAATATTTAGTTTATAATGATTTATCAGTTTCTTTAGTAGCACGTAAAAATATAAGGAAGTTAAAAGAAAAAAACTTGTAATGTAAAAATTTTATGACTTTAAAAAAATACTTAGAATATTTGCATGTTGATAATGATCTTCATATTTAGCAATAAAGAACATGTTTTTAATTAAACATATATTTTATTCATTGTCTTGCTTGTCAGTCATCTTACTAATAAAGAAATTTATATGGATGCTGGGTAATATTTTGTTAATTAGTTATTAAGTTTTTAAGATTAAGTTTACTGATCGTAATTAGTCTATAAAACATTATATAGAACCAATGCAGATCATGTTTCAAGGTGTACAAAAAATCACCCCACTAAAAATGGATGAGTACAGTTTGTATTATGAAAATAGTCTTGACCTTTCTAAATTGGTGCATAAAACAAAACAAAAAACGCAACAAATTAATTAATAATATTGTTGAATACTCTTCACAAAAAACAAGTTCTTGCCGAGTAAATTAATAATACTGTTTTATTTATATATTATATTTTTATTATTCGGTACGTTTTTTTATTATTTATTAAATTATTATGAATCCCACTCTTATTGCTTTATAACTTAAATGTAAAATAAACATTATACAAAATTTTTATATTTATTATAAAATTCATTAATTATACTCAAACCCCTTAAATGATAACTACAATAAAATTGCATACAACACATTATGAAAATATATGATAACTTGAGTAAAATAAATTGAAAATCAGTTTAAAAATTATGTTAATTAGAATCTGCACATCAAATAAGAACCCAATTGTACAGACTAGTTTTCTCCGTGTACTGTCGTATGCAGCTGGACCGTGGCTGTGGAAATCCAGTAGCAGTAAGGCGAAGAGTTGACCGCCACTACCACCGATTTATTATCGCAGGCGAGTGGCCGTCGCCGCAGACAGCAGAATGGCTTGGCAGCGACGGAGGAGGCCAAAACAGCGAACAATGAGACCCGGCGAGCATCTACAAAAAGTTATTCTCTTCCCAAGCACACTTTGTTCACGTCTAGTTCAGATGTAATATTAAAAAATATATATATTTTTCAGGTCGTTAAAATAGAAATCTCAGTAAATGGTCTATGGGTCCATTGTTATTTAATTCACTTGAAAAACAGAAAGAAAATCTATTAAAATTATAAACAGGAAGTCATAGCGTAGGCCTTGATACTTGTAAAAAAAAATAATAATAAGGAAAAAATGTCAAGAAAAAATATAAAAGTATTTTGCTATAGACAAAATTCCAAAAATTAAAAGTTAAATTGTTAATTTGAAGTTACGAGAAAAGTATATTGCAATAACAGCTGAGGTCACATCCTCTTTAAATGTCGTCGGTGTGCAGGCTAATGAATGCACGCCGCCTCATTGTACAGTCTGCCTCAATAAAACCAGCAGAAGAGGGTGCATCTACTTAGCAAGCTTCAGTGAGAGAGCGCGCCTCATTGACCGTATCACCCACTTTCTTTTTTAGAATATTTTAGGCAAATTTTATATTCACAAGTGTATTTTTTTATTTATATAATATAAATTATAACAAAAACACCATGCCTCTTTAAATTTAGTGATGATAATATGAATAACTTTAAATTATATTAATTTTAAAGTAAAATTATGCACTGCTAATTTCTTATTATTATTATACAGTGTTGTTGATGGTTATAAATAAAATGGTTCAGTGGTTGTATAAATTTGCATGCATTGACCTAGAGAGAGAAAAACACATGGTAGTGCTACTGCTGGGTATGAATGACCTTAAAGAAAAATTTAAATTTTCATTCAATAAAAATTTAAATAAACGTAATATATGGAAAATCGATTTTAACATCAACTGCTAAATGAAACAGATTAGGTGGATTATTGTTACATAACAATTTATATTTGTGGTTGGATTTTTTTATTCCCTACTCAATAAATTTTATAGCATAAAGTTTCACTTATTTTTTTTTTTTATAATTTTCATATTATTAACTATCAAGATGATAATCATTGTGTTTTTTATGTATTGAAAATGCATTTGCTTTATATTTAATAATATACTCTGTTAATATGTTTCATGAGTTTGTTCACTAATTTTTAACCAGTAAAAATAATACAATTTATTTATTAGTTACAGTTCGTGTATACATATTAACTTGAAATTTATAATAAAATCAATTTTACAATTAATATATATATACACTATTGTTGGGGAAATTTAAAAATAATAAATCTAAAGCAACATAATATCAATAATAAAAGAAGTGTTGAAAAAGTTGCCTATATTATAGGGGTTTAAAAAAATAATATTTTTTTGTTATTCATACAAGAAAATAATATACAACGTTTCTTAAATATTATTTAAAGTTAAGTAAATGTTATAATGAGCTACATTAAGTAAGAATAAACACTCCGCCAGCCATTTTATATTTGTGGTCGTGTTCACCGACGCGTGTCGAGCGAGTTGCACCACCAGCAAGCTACAAGCGACGCAAGCTCAGCGGCAAACGACGGCGCTACTTGAAACGACGACCCCTCCCCCTCACTGCTACTACGCTCCCTTACGTTGCCATGGAAACGGAAATGCTGTTGCTATAACGTGCTATTTGGTTGGCTAAAGCTTAACATTATTCAACTTATTCATTGGTCGTTATAATAAAAAAAACTTATTATTAAAAATATATATAATTGTTACACTTTAAATTTGTTTATTTATATATATACAGTTAATATTATGTAGAATTAAAGGTATAATATTGGATCGATATATATTTTTTTCTACTGTGACGTTGCTATATAACATTTAGAGGGCGGTGCTCCCTATATATGTCGTGCATGTATTCAAAAGTCGTACGTTGCTTTGCTTGCATGATACCAGCAGCGTGATTTCATGTCATCACGAGTATAGAGTTCTTTTTACTGTTGACTATACTTCTAATCTCTTTTTATTGTAATATTTATAATATGTAAAGAAGGGGGTTTCTTATGACAAATCTAAATGTCGTGATACATGACATTGAAATCTACAACTTAAAAATGGTTTATTATAACAAAAAAGGTGTACACGTTAATGTTTTTATAATATAACAATGCTTTATTATATAAAAGTAGAATTTTCTAATGGAGAAAATGTTTAGTTTTGTTCATTTTTTTTATCAGATTAAAAAATATGACACATACAGAATTTGAGATTGATTTAACAATTTTATCAAGTTGGTGTTAAATCCTATTGCTTGAAAATTTGATTATTTTTAATAATTATGTTATTTTGCTACATAGTTAAATTAATGTTATACTGTACATATATGTATTATGTAAAATAGCCGGAAGTGTCATATTTCTTGCCTGCTATCGTTTTTATCTTTTGAACCTGTGCTGAACGAAAGTTGTACGTCAACTTTAAGTACTAAAATTCGAAGAGGAAAGTAAAATCTTTTACTTTGGGTTACTTACATAAAGTGAAAATAATAAAAAAATAAATAAAAATAATATCAGCTGAATATTTCAAGAAAACATTTCATTGAAATTTTCATCATAATATTCACATACTGCAGCATGCAAGATTATTTTTACTGAATTGTGATCGATGTTAAATTTTTAACAATAACAAAAATAAATGCAAAATATTTCAACAATTAAGAAAATAATCAGTTCAGCTTTTATAAATATATTATATATAATCAATGCAATTAATCTAATTTAGGCTTAGAATTTTTATATAAATTTAAATAAATAGTGAGAAAAAATCTATATATTTTTCATAAAAGAAATCAAAATGAAGTGCGTGATATTTACGTGTAGGGGTCGCTCAGAGCAGAGTGAAGTTGCCGCCAAAACATCCCCCACTTCTGCCCCCACCCCCGCAAAACCGCCCGCTCATGAATGTTGCATGAGCCACGGCGCGAGCGAGAGACAGCATGTGACTCACTGCAGGCTGGCGAAGAGACAGTGCGGATTACAGGGATCATCGCACCATCCCAGTAAAGTCCTCCTCCTTCCTCCCTCGTCAACCAGAATTAAGATTTGTCTAGCTTTCATAAAGTCTCTAAACATATCTTAGGATATGTTTGATATTACATGATTTATTATATATAATTATGGTTTATATAATAAAAACATTTTATTATAATATAATGATCAATTTAAACCATTGATATATTTTTTATAGTACACTATAAAAATATAATATTTCATTTTAACTGATAAAAAAGTAAAAAAAAAGTACATTGAACCTTTATATTTAAAAGGTTTTCCATAAAAAGCTACTCGTAGAAAAAATATTAAAGCAAACTTATACTGTAAAAAAATTTAAATAATGATTTTTATCAATTATTATAATACAGCAAAATGAAGTTGTTACATTATATAAACTGATTCAAAATAAAAATCATTTTCAAAAGAAATGAAATTCTATAAAAATTTATCACATTTATATAAATATAAAATTTGATTAAATAAATTAAAATTATTTTAAACATAATTTATTCAAATTAACACCTTTTTGGATTATCTTTAAAAGTTGTCTAATTATCTCCCCTCTTTACTTTTTGTGTCTTATCTTTTCATGCAAGTTGCATATATAGTAAAGTATCTAAAAGATAACTATAATGGCAAGCAAGAACCATCATCAGAATGTGCTGATCACCTACTAACTAGGACGACGTAAGTACAAGCCGGAAAACAGGCAGGAGGCTTCAGGTTTGCTTGCTGGTAACAAGCCGTTAGTCTTAACGATCGACTGGCTTGGAGCTTATCACACACAAACCCCTTCTCACCTCTCTCTCTCTCTCTCTCTCTCTCTCTCTCTCTCTCTCTCTCTCTCTCTCTCTCTCTCTCTCTATCGTACTATACTAAACCCCTGTGAAGTAACGAAGGATTCACCACTGAGACGACAACTGTGAAGTTACTTACTTACCCCTTTTCATCGTGTGTCTTTGCCTTGAAGCTTGCAGCTATATAGACTAGCAGCCATAGCTATATAACTAAAGAAGGGGAGGTGAGAGGGTATATACACATCACTTAATACCACCGCCACTCTCATCTCATAGTGAACTGCTGGTGCATAGTCAGCTAGAATAGAAGTTGGTATAACTATACTAGCGCCGTGGAATATAGGCAACCAACAGAACATTGTTTACTAAAATAAGAAAATCTGACGTGAGAGAGTTTACTAAGTTCCTTAATAATCATTTTAAGCCATATATAAAGATGATGATAGATTAACTATAATTTAAACCTACTTAAGTATGATTTTTACTGTATATATTTGTTTTAGAATTGTGTACATTATTTTATTTCACGTACATATGATTCATATATATATAACAAGAAACATCAAAGCCTTTTTTATTTTAATACAATCATTATTAAATTATAATGATCTCAAACAAAAACATTACCACGTATTATATAGACATTTAATTAGATTTTTTTTTGTTGTTATATAATACGTAGAAAGGAAAAGTGATAGTACATAAACTAAGTTTTGTAAGAGCTAGTTTGTGTGATCATGAAGCACAACTAATATGAAATGACATGTTTGGTGTGTGGAGTTAAAAGCACTCACACCCTCTCTTGTGTACGACGTTGATGCAATAACACACAACAACACCTCCAGCAGCATCATTATATATATCCTCCCTCTCTCTATGTACAAAGATATGGTCATGCATATTCCCTAAAACATTATCACTATCATACTATATACTCTCCTTAGAGAGTCGGCATCTAAAAAGGAATCAAAGAAAAAAAAAATGAGTAGGGTGGATTTTTATTTTAGGGTGTGAGAAGTCAATTTGATTTTTGATGTGACGCCTTTTTTTTTCTTATTTCCTTCTCTTTGGTCCAGAGGCAAAGAGATCACAGAAAGAGGAAAATATACACTTCTCTCTTTTTAGTAAAGAGATATATATACCAAAAGAGGGTATATATAAAAAAAAGAAGGCATCAGAGTTGAAAATGTGTGAGATATACTACTTATTCTTTATCATATACCTATCCCCAAATCATACTCAAATTTGATTTTCAATTTTTGTTTTTATTATTGATGACTTGCGGTGATTACGTTTCTACGTGAAATACGATTTTCTTTTTGTCATTTGAATTTCTTTCAACTTCAATTCAAATACATGACATATAAGATTATATGAACATATTCATAATTAGATTATTATATGCTTTTATGTTAATTCTAAACTTGCGTGTGCATTGATAGTTTTATGTAAAATGATTTCTATGTCAAAAGCTTTTAACTTTTATAAACAAAACGATTTGTAATCATTTTCAACTACACTCATATATAGTTATTTTTGTTACGTAATAACGTAAGTATATTCATCACACGAAAGACATAAATTGATTGATCCTTTCTGTAAGTTTATGTAATGTGTAACATGTAAAATATGTAACAAATGTTTCGTTAGTTTGTGTATTGGCGTTTGATATAATTGAATTGATTTGTAATAATTTCAATACTGATAATTATGTTGTCTGTAGGTGTTAATTGAACTGATATATTATAAATAAAGAAACTTTATTTTGTTTTATTTGCTTATAATATTATGAAAAAATTACAGATAGACTATCGGGTAAGTTTTTTTATTTTAAAAATGAAGTGTGTAATTAATCAATTAATTATTATGATTTACAGAAATTAAGTATATTTTTTAAGTTCAAATCATGAACGTCATATTATTATGTAGTCAAATAATTACAAAAGAATATTTTTACAATAAGTAAAGAACATGATTACATATATTATTTTCCATTTTAATTCATGGAGTACTTTATGAAAGTAGCAAAAATAGTAGTAAATGAAAACTACAAAACACATGTACTGATATAGTACTATATAGCTAGCCTAAATCGAGTACATACTTTGTGGTAATTTTATTTTTTACGTCGTTACACTAATGGCAAAGCTTGCAGATTAAAGAGACCATCTGTGACGCTTAGGCTTGATCGGTCACGCACAAAAGCTGGAATTGGACTTGGGTTCTTACAGTTATCAATCTGCTAAAGCTAGCTTACGATGTGTAGAGGAAAAAAAAAGAAAGAAAAAATATGTCCAATACAACATTGTTCTAAACTTATAAGTTCAATAGACACTTTTTTTTTCCATTGTTGAAATAGGGGAATTATGGTTCTCTTTTTGCTTTTCATCATTCTAGCAACACATCATCATATATATAACCCTCTATAGTAACCACAATTGGATTTAGTGTTAGTGCTTCGATATATCCTGTACTGTATATAGTCGCTTGTACCAATGCTTTATATCAGCCCCGCCCAACACCGCAACTTTCGCGCCGCGCCACACATGTTACAAAATCAAAAAAAAAAAAAAAAAAATGGGGGGAGGAGGGGTGAAATTATGGGGGGTGGAACGAACACGTCAAAGTCCTGTGATCGAATCTTGTCTTATTTGACAAGGAGGGGAAATGTATGAGACAAATAATAAAAGGGGAATAGAATATGAAAATAAAATAAAAAATTTAATAAAAATTAAAATATATAAAAGGCTTCATTTTGACTTGATAGTGGTTAGAAGTTGGGGGATTAAAGTCTAGTTAGAAAACCTTGTTCTGTACTTCTTTTTTTATAACTCTAACACACCCTTGTCTATTTCCTCAAACAGGATTAAGTCTTTTCGTAATAGCCAATTCATCCAGTAATCAAATCTAAACCCCCACCCTTCATATTGTTCCTATATATAGTATAGTATAAGTATAGTATAGAGCTGCTGCTGCTGCTGCTGCTGCTGATGATGATGAAAATCCCTCATTTTGGTGTTGCCATGATTAAAGGGGCATTTTCAAAACTCCAGGGATTTGTTTCTGGAATCGTTTGATCAACAAAATGGAAGAGAAAATATTTGAACACAAACAATATTTTTGATAATATTTTTTGTGAAAGTCTTTTCAAAGAACTTTAATTTTATCTTCAACTTAAATTTAAGACCTCTAAAAAGAAAGCAATATTACTGTCGATCAGTAATACTACAAATTGCCGTGAACAGAAATTTTACATTTTTAAAACATGATATTTTTTTAGAGATATTGCACTGTAAAAAGGAATTCACAAATGAAAGGGTGGCAATTATTATTATTATTGGGCAGACATTACTGTAAACAAAACTTTATAAACATGCATGCTGATGTTGCTTATTTCTTGTGTAAACTGATTTTTTTTTCTTCAAAACTGACTAAAACAACAACGCAATTATGTCAAATTAATTTTAAATTTTCTCGAGCGATCTTGTAAATTTTAACTATATGATTACACAAAATAACACTGCTAATAAAATTTGTAACTACTTCACATTTTACTTCTGCTGTAACCTATTTTGAAAAAAAGCTTTAACCACAGCATAGCTTAAGTTTAATAAAATTTCATTTTTTATATCATAGATATTTGTTTAATAAAACGTTTAATTATATAATTAAATAATATAAAAAATGATTTTTATTAAGTGTTCAGGTAGAACAAAGTATAAAGTGGTTAATTGTTGGGGTTAATGTAGGGTTGGTTGGATGGTTAGCCTTAGTGGTGGTAGTGCAGCAGCTGTGCCCTCCCCCCCTCCCTCGTGTCCAGTGTCCCAGAACGCCACCCAACCAACGTTATTACAATTACAAATTTCCACTCTGACTGACTGCAGACCTGACGAAATAATTGGCCAACCAAACGTTATACAATTTGTGGTCGCTTTTAATATATAACCACCCACAAATATAATATATACCTATATATCATATAAATTATTACCATACATTTGGTTATAATATTCTATAGAGAGTATGCAGTATGTATATATGAAAAGAGTGATAGATAGAATAGATATTAAAATATTATCATAAAAGATAAGCGATATCATATCATACAGATATTTTAAACTATAAAACCTACAAACCACACACATAAATACATTTTATTTATATAGTATGTTTTATTGTTTTATTTTTTATAATTAAATGTATATAATAAAAAAAATCATAATGTAATTTTAACCTGGCATGTATGTTTATTATAAAATATCTAAATATATTTTTAGTTATGATATAAATTAGTTATACAATGGGTGTTCATTGGTATGCATATTCTACCACACTGTTTTGTTAGGGGGGATATATTATTTTAATATTTTTTTGTTTTAATATAAAATTTATTATATATTTATTCTGTCATCATCATACATGACGACTATTATTAATTATAATTACCTAAAATTTAGTTTGTTAAAATAATTAGCATTTTTGTTGTTAATGTTTTTTCCCTTGTGTATCAATGAAGTTCTTATTTTAAAATTACGTTTAAAAAAATATTATATCACAATTCTATTAAGACAAAAATATGCCTTGTTCATCAATATTGTATGCATATTGTACATAATAAACACAAAGGAAATGTTTTCTTATTAGTAATATTAATATTTTCTCATTGCAAAAATAAAACTGCGACTACAAGATCGCCTTTTTTTCTTTTTGTCTAATTAAATGAAGACTCGGAGATACTTTGGCTTTTTTTTTATTTTGTATAAAAACGACAGCTGCTATTAAATATAAATATGTAATATAAGTTGTGTGGGAAGATAGCATTGCAGCTTTAAAAAAAATAATACATTTTAGATTTATTAAACAAAAAATTGATTATTTCTTACCAATTAAGTATCGACCTCCAAATTTTTTATAGCAGAAATGGATAGAGGATGAAAAGTTCTGTTACTCTGATTTTTTTTTTTTTCAGATTTTTTAGGGACCGGGAAGTATTGCTAAAAAGTTTTGGCGAGGTCGGGTTCGAATCCACGTCCCTTTTGGGCCCTATCTTTTATTAAGAGAGGCGGCACTTTTTCTGCACTTTCAATAATTTTTAAAAAAATAGTTGCCGGACTCTAAAAAATCTGAAAAAAATCAGAATAGCATAACTTTGCACCCTCTATCCATTTTTGTAATAAAAAAAATGAGGTCGGTACTCCATTTGTTTACTTTACTTAAAGTTCAGCAATTTCAAGCATATAAAAATAGATTATATATAACATACACATACTATATAAAAAAATGTGATAAAAATTAAATTGATATTGATAAAATAAAAATATTTTAAATTAAAGACTTGCCTCATTACATTCTACACATTAAATTGACCCCCCTCGTTTTGAAGCAACAATGTCACATCTTTACATTCAAGTACGTAAACATTCATTGTTTAAGTTTCACAGGGAGGTGTGTGGGAGAGACATCAGAGGGATTCTGTGTGTAGTAAGTTTTCAAGGTCAGGTCAAAAGCTGACGAGAATTCCGGTCAAGGTTCTCCTCCCTGCGACGACAATGTCTTGTGCCGAGTCTCATGCGCTGCATCGTAATGTACGTACTGCATACTATACACACTATGGTATGAGAGCTACCCCTTGTGCTGGAGAACGATGAGAGACCTCTGGTGCCATGACACAGAGTTACACTCTCAGAATTGATTTCTTACTCTGCTACCACCATCTTCATAGCTTGTCGTCGTATAAAGGAAAATAAATAGAGGGGTGATAAAAAAAATAATGTAACAGACCCCAAAAAGTTAGATTTTATTCTTGTGTAGTTTAAAGGACTCTAATTATCGTTATGAGTTTTCTCAGGTTTAATTATAATTGTAATTAGAGTAATTTTTTATATTGTAATATTATCTCTTGAATCATTTACCTTGGTTCTCAACGTTTCTGATGCCTTTTGCTTGCTAGGCTCGTAGTAATGGTGGGAGCTACGCCAAGAATTACAATTATTTTCTACTAACACATGACTTTTTACCCTTCTAACGTGAGCTGTAATTGTTAAATAATGTCATTTTAATTGTTTTTCATATTTTTTAAGATTTTAAATTATTTTTTTAAATTAAAAGGGTTACTTTAATATTAAATATTTTTAAAAGGCTTATTTTATATCAATTTAATTTATGATTTATATATATTTCAATGTGTGTTACATCAGATATAGTTAATTGTTGCTTATTTTGTTACCTTAATTAAAAATTAAATTACTAACTTTAAAATATTGTTTAAATTAATGTTATCAAAAAAGAAATTTAATATAATTTAAATTAATATTATTTGCCTGAAAAAATATCAGTTACCTGTGGATAGCTTGCCGTCAACATTATTGAATTTATTCGTGAGTGATATAACAGATGCTTAATTTTGCCAATGGCTACCTATATGTTGTATGATGCAGTGTACATTAAATTTTATTTTACCATCTTAACACGTTGAGGTATTTCTGTGGCATAAAACATACATCAATGTATAATAAAATCGAGGAATAAAAACATAACATTACAATATTCAAATGTGTTTTCTTTGTTTGTTTTAGATGGAGATATTTCTTCACAACAAAGCCATTTAATGGTAAGTAAAACAACAATACTCACAAACATATATAAACAAGAAATTAACATTTTAATTGTACAGTATTTAGCTTCTATATATTATTACATATATCACATAAATCATACAAAAGTTTTTAGCTTGGGTCTTATAATGTCATATGATAAAGCTGTCTATTTGAAATTGTAGACAGTTCATAATTCATCATTGTTGAACGAAAAAGAAGAAAGGAGACGACGACATTAAGAACGATTTTTTTTTTTTTTCCCCCTTTCTCTCTCTCTCTCACTCGCCATACTGCGCGATGTGGTGGGCGCGGTATTACGGCCGGATCAGCACTCCGCGCCCCGCCCCCCTGCAAGACTGCAACCCGCAGAACAGAGATTTTCTCCTAGCCGAACGAGCGGGCTTACTCGGGCGAAAATGAGAAATGGTTTAGAAGTTGTCAGTAGAGATTTGCTATAGGGAAATGTCTTTTCAACAAAACATTAAAGTATAAGAGTTGTTTCTTAGGTAAAAAACCATAAGATTTTATCATACTTAAATTATTAAATATTATAAATAATAATAATATATAACAAAAGATGATAGAAATTTTACGTTTAATATTGAATATTGTTAGAGAGAGAGGGAATGCTTTTGCTAAGGAACAAACTAATTAATTTACTCAAATTAACGCTTCTCTGTAAACATCTCGAGCCTCAATCACGAGTAGTAGTGGAGAGAGAGAAGGCAGGATTTTCTCCTTGTCGTTCTTCATGAATATTCATGATGGCGGGCGGGCGTCGCAAGGGGTTGGGGGCGGCGTCGCAAGCAGGGTTGGGTAAGGGGGGGGGGGGGGACAGTAGCGCCGCGGCACTGGCTTGTGGCGTGACGGCGGTTTGATGAATTACACCCCCGTTGCCCCCTGTATGCTCTATAATGTCCATTGTTATTCAGTGATGATAGCCGCCTTGTACGGTGTAAGCACTCACTTTTACTAACATTATTCCTCAACTTATTGAAATATTATTTCAATTTATTATGTTTATTATTCTGAAATATTATAACTAGTTGTTACAGCCATGATGTTATATAGCCAACATGTTATATTGTTAAATTTTACGTGACTCTTGAATTTGCTTTATAAAAAAATGACTCAAATGTCAATGTCATTTCTTATATCTGAAACGAAGAATATAATAAAAACAAAAACAGTGTATGCAAATTTACCATTATTTTTACTGTACCACAATTGCATGCCATGTATATGCAATTATAATGTATATAATGAATATTGTCACATCTGCAATGTTTGAAAAAGAAACTCAAAATCTGTCAATAATATATTAATTAATAATATTTTAAAATGTAAATGTCATTAATTTCTGAAAATTTGATTCATGATTCAATGATATTATAGTTCACGGGTAAATATTTTATTACACTTTATTTAGCATTTTTTTTTTTTTTTTTATTAATATTTTTACAACATGTAAAGGCATTTGTAGCGAGTAAATGTTTAAAATAGAACAATTAAATGCAATTAATAATAACGTGAAATGAAACAAACACAAAGCAAATGTAAAGTGTTGTACAACTTAATTTTATAAAAAGTGATATGGAATAAAATTATATAAATGGAAGAAGCACGTTTCATTAAAAAGTACTATTTTTAGACTAAAACGTTCTGTTATCCTGAAACTGTATGTAGTAAAGTCCTAATATTTGTAAGGTAAATAAATAATAATTATAACTATTCCAGTATTATTATAGTTTTAATTCAAAACATAACTACAAAATACACTCGTAAAAATACAATTTTATGAGTAATTTGGACTACAATGTCATGGATTTTGTAATGAAGATAACAGCAATAAATTGCACAGACTTGTTTTTTGGTACTTGGTGTATGTTGTGGTGCAGCAGCAGCAGCAGCGTTAGCGATCACAGATACCGATCACCAGTATATAGCAACGGTGTGATGGCCACCCCAGGGATTATCGTCAGCAAACGTACGCGGAGATAATAAAAACGTTCGCCCCTAGATCACGCATCAGATATGCAAATGATGATACTGCACACAGCTTATATTACCATGTTTACGTGTGTTACGATTGATAAAAAAAAACACATCAGACAATATATTTTATCTCTCTTTTCTTTTTTTTTTTTTAAATATTATAATAGATAAGGGTAACAGGTAGTTATGAAAAATGATTATTAAATGACTAATTAAAAAAAAAGATGAAATGGTTGTATAATAAAAATGACAAAAAAAGAATCATGTGTAGAATATATTTTTTTATATATATGATGTGAATTTATTATTAAATGGAATGGCGCCAATATTTTAGATAGAAGCGCCACTTGCGAGCCCTCTAGTGGTGGCGCCATGTAACTATATCTAACTTTGAAGTTACAAAATTTCACCTTGAATGTCGCTACCAGTCGAATACAAAATTTTTACCCGCGTAACATAATAATATAATGTAATAATAAAAAAAATATTTTACTAATAATACTTATTCTCATAAAGTTATTTAATAATTATTTTTCTTTTACTTTATCTTATAACAACATTTTTCTCACTTATAAAACATGACTTGAAAAATTTGTCTTTTGTTAATGAGTAAAAACACAAAAATACTAAAACAAAAAAAATAAATTTATGTGTACGTGAATTGTGAGTTAAATAGTTAAATAAGAATGCTATAAAATGTGGTTTTCACTATATAATTTTTTTTTCTTAAGCATATAAATACTTATTTTCTTTTTCAATGATATCAAGTATTACTTAAAAGTTTATACTACTGGTTAGTCAAGTTTTATTCGTTCATTTCGTAAAGAGAAAATACAAGAAAGAGAGAGAGAGAGAGAAATATAAAAGGGAGTTGAATGAAAAATAAAATACTTTATAAGGTATCAATAAAATAACTTGGCGCGTGGTAAAAAGTTTTGGAGGAATGTTTTGAAGTAGCGGTTCCTCCACCATAGTGCTGGGAAATGCGTCGTCACTTGCTTGCAGACTGCAACTTTTTGTTTGTTCTTACTTGCTCGATGTCTGCTGGATACGTCCGATCCAACTACACAAAAGTTATTGCCGCGATCTGTCGTCAAGACAGCACATGAATCACTTGCCAGTAGACCGACACAGAGAAAGCAGCAACTCCTTGTTGTTTGCTTTCATTGTAAGCATTTACATTTTATGTACACTTCTTATAATAAGATTCTTACTTCACTATCAATATGGTAAAGATAATTGAGATGAAGCCATTTTTTTATACATTATATATCTTCTTATATGTTGATCTGGTTTAGAATTTAAAAAAAATGGTATACAATGATTGGATAAATATTATAACTTTTAACTTATGTTTTTCATTAATTCAACGTATTAAAATATACAAAAATAGAAGAGTTATTAAAATTTGATTAAAAAGTATACTTTTTTCTTTATGGGATTTAGACAAATATAGTTATCCAGGTATCTCAACTATAACCACGTTTAGTGTCATTGAAGTATATAGGGCTAGCGCTAACCACGGTTAGTGAGAAAGCTGAATAAATTTCTGAATAGCTCTTTCCTGAATCGCTCCAATTATTTTTATCAATTAAATATCCCAACATCAACAATTTTAAATACAGACGTTAATTATAATAATGTAATGTCAATGTGCAGAAAAATCACAAATTTTTGTAGTGGTGGAAGTAATCATTTTTAGTAACAAAGGGTGCGATTCACGAAGCAGTTAACCAGGTTTCTAACCACGTTTACCTTAACCACGTTGAACTATACCTGTTGTACGTGTTAAACAACCCTATATAGTTAAACGTTGTTAAGCTAAACGTGGTTAGAAACCTGGCTAACTGCTTCGTGAATCGCGCCAAAAAATAATAATAATAATAATAATAATAAATGCCAGTCTAAAAAATTGACTTCAATGGTTAAAAATTAAATAACCAAATAATAAATCAATAAAAATATTATTTTTTGTGAACACAAAAATGTGCTAAGATAAATATGGCGAGTTAACTTCTTATCATGCTAATTACTAATTATTATAACATATAAGCCTAAATTTTAAGACTTAATTCTATGAATAAAATATACTTTACCTTTCTTTGCGAATAAATAAATTCCAAGAGCCAACAAAACTAGAAACCTAATCTGAAGATCATTAATTTTATTGTTGATTATAATATATATTGTATTATATATTTTTCCCTGTTACAATATGGTCACGTATCCAAATTGATTGACGTGTTTCTATTCAACAGATAAACAAAATAGTTTTGTTGAAAAACGTTTAATATTTTTCATCTTATACATACAGCAATAAAAAAAATACCTTAGCGTTTAATCCCACACATATACACCATATTTGAAACTATAATATTACCTGAGGCAACTTAATCAATGATGGTTGACTATAAAAAAATATACATATATAAGTTTTTTTTAAAAAAAAAAGTTTTATACACAATTTTTTTACCATTTTTATTACGCTGAAACTAAATGTCAGTTAGTATAATATAAACCAATCAAAATGTGTAAGCGTTGGGGCGTATTCGATAATATACTCTGCGGGATGCCCGGTAGCGCCAATTACCATGTCTAGGACGCTAATTCCGCCATTAAGACCAGCAGTAGCAGCATTCCTGGCATGTTATAGCAAAGCCGACATCTGAATAACAAAAGACGATCATGGAGAAATCTGGCTATGTGATCGAGGTCCCGCCTTACCACGCCCCGAAACATCGCAAGTACCTGACGATGTATATACCGGCCAGCTCCCACACTAAGTAAAATCTTTCATTAACTCAAGATTGATTGGAAACTAAAAAAAAAAAAAAAAAAGTATCCGGATTGGAGATAAGCTTCTTTCTATATACAGTGTAACTAAAAGTTATGCAATCTAGTAGGTGTAGTTAACAGTAAAGAAGATTGATACTCAAGTTTTACCATGCTGATGGAATATATTTGCAAGAATTCCATACTATAAGATCACAAATAATGATTGTAATACCAAGTGTTACTGATTCCAGTAGTGAATATTATTTGCGACATCTAAGATTGGCTAAGATGTTGTTTTTTAAAACACTGTTATTCCTTCATTAGAATTGAGTTTGTGTCAAACCATTATTATACTCAAACAACATGGAAAATTTCAATGCAAACCTTTTTTTATCTCTACACATTTAGGGGTAAGATACCATGATAATGTCCAAAATTGAACGCTTTTATAATGATAATTACGGTATGAAATTTTCGTAAATATTGTATTATGTATGTATTGCATATCTTATATATTACATATATATATATACAAGGTATACGGATACAATATTAATGCAAGTGGACACATTGTAATCGCTTTTTTTGTTATATAAGTTATGATTTTATTATAAAGTTAAAAAAAGAAATGTCACAGGAGATCAAAAGACTCCATGATACAAAGTATTCAGTTAAATAAATATACACGGTATAATAAATAAATAAAGACATGAAATAGAATGTATATACTAATATACTCTGCGAGAAGCAATATTCATAAAAAATATAAATTGTAATATTTTAAAAAAATATATAGAGTATAATATATTTTATGTGAGTTATGTTATATTCTTATATCAGCATTGGTCAGTCCCACAACTAATTTAAATTAATTTTATTGTTATTAAAATATTTCATCTCCATACATCCAAACTTTCAGTATGCATGTTAGTATGTTATTTTTAACAATAACTATAATTAATATAGTAATTCCATTCATTGAAGATTTCATAAATGATGCTAGTTTTATATAAAAGCCATCCTAAACGGTCCTCCTAAAAATTTTAACTCACAAACATGCAATTTTATACTCTCATATCACGCGATCAAATCTTTAAAGTTATCAAATTACTTTTCACGGCAATAACATTACCCTTATTTATTTTTATTATAAAAAGTCGCGTGGCACGTTTCCTTTTTTTTTTCTTATATATACCACATATTATATATCTTAGTCGGTAGAATGAGTAGACAGGTGAACGGAATGTGAAGCTTCGGTATCCGAGAAAGTTGTCTTGAGTAACTTCGGTGATGCCACGCGTTTGTAGTAGCACTTAAAACACAAAAATCCCACCTGTCTTATTATATTTTGCGCGTGTTGTTTTATATAAAAGAAAGAGAAAATGTCGCCTTTACTCGTGCTATAGCGGAACAACATACGATTAATTTCATAATAATATAAAGTATAGAGGAACTAGAAAGATTGATATCAAAATCACCGGAAAGAGTTGCGATGGAAGGATGTTTTTTTTTTTTTTTTTTCTTTGAGTGACTGTTGCGGTAGTAACTTTTTGGTTATAAGGCAGGTGCAACCGTGGAGAGATGTACATCGAACTAATTTATAGCAGTGTGGAGGTTTATATAATACGGCTGCTATCACTTGCATGCTTGACTCAATATAGCCTGCAGGCATGCAGAAAACAACAATTATTATAATAAAATAAAAAAAATTAAGTGTTAGTTTTGACCAACAAATTAACATGTGAATGTGTGATTTTTAATATGAAAATAAAATTTCAGCGTGTGAAATTTTGAGGTTTTGTACTATATCATAGCAATCTTTTGTTAAATTAAGTTTTGAATAATTATTTTTTATAGTAATTTTAATCTTGTTTTATCATATATATATATATATATATATATATATATATATATATATATATATATATATATATATATATATATATATATATATATATATATATATATATATATATAATATTATACTTGGAAATAAATACAAGTAATATTATATTATTAACATACATTGGTAACATCTTGCATGGCTTATATATTAATGAATAGATATCAGATTTATGTTTTAAATTTGAATAAATTATTTTAATTGTGGTTGAATTATTCTTCTGGTAGCATTTAAAATTACTTATAGAAAATTCAAATTCTAGTTGAATGAATTTAGGGAATCGTATACTTTATATTGAAATTACAAAGACCTGAATTAATGGTGAATGCCATTTTTGAACGCCAAGCCTAAAATATTAAAAAAATAGAAGTAAGGAAAAGAGTAAATACAATTTATTAAAATTATTTTTATTATTATTTATTAAAATTTAATACATACTAAGGGGCATTCACAAAGCCCTAAGGCCACATTTAGGGCTCGATAATTTAAAGCCCGATTTTAGGCATGATTTTTAGACCCAAAATTTCTGGTCTTTAATTATCGAGCCCTATAAATGTGGCCTTAAGACTTTGTGAATGCCCCTTACTATTATCTTCACAAAAATACTAAAATTTCAAAAATTGTTGTGTATATTTTATTATATTATATCCCAATTTCTTCCTTATTTATAAAAAAAGATTTATATGTTTACTGAGTTTTTTTAAATATATGAAACTGCTTTAAACTTAAGAGATAGAATTGAGTGCATGAAAAATAAAGAGAAAACTTAAGTAGAAAAAGAAATGGGCACTAAAAGCATGCAGAACAAACATGAGAGAGAAAAAGGGCAAGAAAACTTCTTTCTCCTCCGAAGGCACGTTTGGTGCAACACTTTGTGGACCTAGAGAGAGAGACTTACATTTCTTCTTCTTCTTTTCTCAGATCAACGCGTTTTCACTCAAGCGAGCTCAAACCTAGCGTATAGAAAACGTTTTTCCATGCAGTGTAGTAGCAGAAGTGAGCTTAGAAGTGACGTCACATTTGAGATTATACGAAGGAGGCAAAGTCGGATCAACAGACGGCATGGGCAGGTGGCTGCAAGCAAGCGAGGGAGAAGTGAATTTCAATTCTTCTTCAGCCTCACTGACGACTTGGCTGAGCCACAAGAACTTTTTCCAGACACTTCCCAAAAGCTTGAACAAGCAAATAGTGAACTGAAAGATAGCACACACAAGATCTGCTTGCAGGAGAAATTTTACCATAACGTTCATGTATACTTGGTGATAGTGCTTTGATCTTTACACATTAATTGTTAGTAATCGTAAATATCAATTTAACATTGGATATTTAATTTTCATGAAACTTGTCAAATTTAGTGCTGAATAATTTTAAAACTCATGAAGCGCATCACTTAGCTAAGTTATAACTAATTAACAAACTGACTAATACCAACACGACAAACCTCAAATTTGTAATTGATTTTCAGGACATAAAAATAATTATTGATAAAAAAAAACAAGCATTATTAATTCTATCATTATTTTGTATCTTTAAATCTCAATATTTTGCACTGTTCAATGCTAGCTTCATATATAAAGAGCACAGTGATGCAAAACATACTGGAAACAAATGCAAGTACAAGCCTATAGCTAGGAACTAATTAATTATTGTAACATTCAAACCAAATAAAATTATTTAATTTTTTTATTTTATTTAATGTACATATTCCTTTAGGTAACGTTACTTTTTATTAGAAACAACATCATAATGTTTAAAAGGTGATACCAAACAAATTTTTATATTTTCCACAATATTTTTCATTAAATTTACCCTAAAGCATATTTTCAAATAAAATTCTACAACAAAATTAAAAAAAAAAACTTGACTCATTTATTACCATAAAAATAGCATAAATTTGTAATATCATTTTAATTTTTCTCATTCATTAACCTAGAGGGTATTATATAGAATTATATGAGTAAAAAACATGAAGGATAATACATTTTTTTTACATCTAAAATATTATATGTAAAAAAAAAAACTTTCTGTAATATTTTTTAATAAAAATATATCATATAATAAGGTAAGCATACACAATACAACGGTATACAGTTGTGTGTCTATTTGTATAAGGGTATGAAGCTACAGAGAGAGAGAGAGAGAGAGAGAGAGAGAGAGAGAGAGAGAGAGAGAGAGAGAGAGAGAGAGAGAGAGAGAGAGAGAGAGAGAGAGAGAGTAAAGCCTGGCTCGTTGTTGTGCTTATAATTGGTGTGCGAGTAGAGATGATGAGAGGCTGTAAGGGTGTGGAGGTAGAGAGGGTGCGAGAGTAGAGGAGGCATCATGAAAATGCATGAGGAGGTGGTTACAACTAAGGTATATATATATAGAGAGGCTGCTGTGTTATATTCACTGCACACAGCGATATGACGATGATACAGTTTAGGTCGCGTTAATTGGAGACCACAACATCCCCCTACTACTCTCTGTGAGCTCTACTCTCACGTCAGAACCCTTCACACTCATCAACAATGAGACATGGAGATCATCTTATTGTATTATTTACGCTTGAAATATTTTGTATTAAAATTATTGTTATGTTTTGTATTCTGAACAGTGTTAAAAACAAAATTATTGTTTCAAATTTATTTATTTCAGTTATAATTTTGACAATTTTACTTTCTACGAATAATTTGAAATTATTTAAATCTTATATTATATTTTTCAATTGTAGACTAATTTTGTTTAATTCCTGGATTATGAAAATTACGATTAATTTGTCATGCACTTAAAAATCACCATTGCATTTCAAATTTTTATTCATTCATACAATAAATGCATTGACTTTTATAAAATAGAACAGCTTAATATATAGTTATACACTGATATAAGAATTAGATTGTTTTAATGAAGTTATTAAACGGATAACCATTAATTTTTTTAATGCAACATACCCCCCAGTTTTATTTAGAATTTAATTAAATCTTAATTGAATTCACATGTAGGTAACGATAAGAAATTTTGTTTATAATACAAGAATCATACCATAATATTAATATAGCACCCAATAAAAATTACTTTTAATTTCAACAAAAGTTAAAAAAAAAAATGTGTTACCAGACCCTATAAGCCTGCCAGACACTAATTAATTTGGCATATAATTGAAAAATACATATTTTAAATATTTTTAGGACCAAAACTAATATCTAAATCTCTACACTAACCATTTTTGTTCTACATTCTTACAAACCATAACAAGCAAAATTGCTTCATAAACAGAACCAAAAATTATATTTTTGAATGAGATTTGTGTGAACATATGACCTATTACAGGTGCTTAATTTGATATGTAAAACCTGAGGTCCTCAATACTGAATGTGTTCTTTGTGGTAATCATGCCTCCCGTTTTCTACGATCCTGACAACAATGGTGCTCGCCTGACGACAGTGGAATACAGAAGTGACTTGGCCGTGACGAGGACGGGCATCCATCATCTCGGTGCCGGCGATGCGACGCCTCGTTCTGCCGCAAGATGGATCAGGAGACGCCTCGCGAGGAGCAAGATGGATAAGCCGCCCACACACAGCTTTGTAATCGTCCCCACTCCGCCGCTCTGTCTTCACTTGTTCATGCTCTTGTCAGAATCCGTGCCCTCAATCAATCATTCTCGTTCTTCTTTTTAAGATGTTTCACAAAACTGAAATCTTCAACTTAATAAACTTGATATTGTTTTTATTTAATTATTTTCAAGTACTATTTTGTACTACAGCAGTGCATGAAATCTGACGAAACTTGATTGTAATAAATCCCTGAAATCCTGCGTGACAATCCCTAAGCACGGACATGTAACGTTTTTACTCTCCCCATTTATGAATACATTAATTGAATGGACAACATACACAAAAAAAATTATTGCAGAAATGAATAGAGGGTACCAAATTATGCTACTCTGAATTTTTTCAGATTTCTTTGAGACCCGGAACTATTTTTAAACAATTATTGAAAGTCCTGTGATTTCAGTTGGCACCCCTGCAGCCTTAATAAAAAGGATAGAGACTGGACGCCTATTGACGCCTCCAGGGGGCGTGGCCGCACTTTCAATAATTATTTAAAAATAGTTCTGGGTCTCAAAAAAATCTGAACAAATTCAGAGTAGCATAATTTGGTACCCTCTATTCATTTCTGCAATAAATTTTTTTCATGTATGTTGTCCATTATCGTACAAAAATGTCAAGATCGTTGCATCATAAAAAGGCAAATAAATTTAGCTATTGAAAAATAGTAAATGTAGTAATAGTTTTAAACATATTATAGAACTGAATTTAGTAGCCAATTTTTCAATAAAATTCATTATTTTGATCAAATCAAAAGGGATATTTTTGCATTGAATTTAGTCTTATCTTGAAACATGCATACTGATTTCGGATAATTCTAACTTTTTTCAAAGTAGAATTAAACAAAAATTTGCTATACATAATAATTATTATACACATCATGCATATAGTATTATAAGAAATAAGAAAATGATTTTAAATTGAAGTGATACCGCTTTTTATTATAAATTTATTTTCAAGATTCTCTTATATATAGATTTGATGGAGATGATATGATATTCGGATAAGAGGTTTATGCTACTAGAATTTTTATTATTTTGAGATGAATAATAAAAAATCTCTTAGAAGTTTTCTTTTTTAATTTGTGAACATTGGCGTTTGCAGCAGGCAGCTTCATTGATATGCCGGCCCTACCCAGCGGGCCCCGCGTGTTTGCGCTGAGGGCGGAGAAAGAAGCAAACTCGATGCAGATTTTGTATTTTAAGAAGTTCTTTACTCGTATAAAAAAAGAAGTGAGAGGGAGAGTATACATACAAAAAATATCTTGAGAGATGGCAGACTTTTGAAATGATGAATAGCCTTTACTATAAATATTTTTTATTCCATATTTGTGAGAAAAAAAAACGAGGAAGCTTGTCGTAAAACTAGAATCCGATTTCATTTCTGTTTTCTTTTGTAGTTGTATTTTCTATTATGTATTTTTTTTCTTTGCAAATACATTCAATATAGTTTTGTGTATCAAAAAGTTTTAAAAATATAAATATAATGCATAAAATATACAGTTTTTTAATACCTTTGTTATCTGATATAAACGGGTGGTCTGTAATTGCCTATAGTACCGATAATGATCATCCTCCAAATCATTTGATATACAAAAATATATATATAAAAAAAAGTTCTATTTTTTTTTTTTTTTTTTACACTCAAACGATTGTCTTTTCAGTTGAATAGTTTCACAATATTCTATATAAACAAAAAAAAAAAAACAAAAAAAAAACAATCGGAAAGTTTATTTTTTTAAATTATTCTTGTTTGTTTTTTTATTTCAATCGTTTGAATTTTTTATTTGTAACCTTTCTATCCTTTTTTTTTTGTATCTATATGTGACTGTCAATTGTTTACACATGCAAAGTGAACACTACTTGCTAATATTTGTTTGTCTCGAAACATTTGAACATCGATTCTATGGGCCAGCAGCTATAGCATCAGCATCTAGTGATGTGTGTTGGAAACGTGTACAACTGCTACTGCCGTCACAAAACGCCCGTGTGTGGCGCTTGCTACCTCACTCACTGCATCTCATTTACATAGTTTAACGTACATTAGAATACATTAAGCCAATTAGAGAGAGAAACACACATACTGGATGTTGATGATTCTCCCACTCACTCTCTGAAATACTCGTTTTCTCTCTTCTATATATCAACTTGTGTTACTGATGCACGAATTTTCTCTATAATATAATATTTTATTATTGTTATCATACTGTTTCAATATCAAATGATGTGCGGATATTTTCTTTACATAAATAATGTTATCATGCTAAAATAATATATATAAATATATTTTCTCATTAACATAGTTCGCTACGAAGATAACAGCAATACATTGATTGAAATGTAATTCATAGACACGTACAGGTACGTAATGTATACTGAAAGTGTAAATATACATTATATTATAATTATTACTGATGTTTATGTAATTATAATTAATAATTATTTTAATTTGCATTCATAATATTGAAATCAGTGTATTTTATTGCTATTTCTATTAATTTGTGGATGATTCTAAAATATATGTAATGAATAGCAATTATGAAGCTTAGAAATTTGCTTAAAAATTGATTATATTTAAATATTAAATTTGTAACGAAACAATTAAATAAATATATTAGAAGTAAATAATCATGTTTCCTTAAATATTTATTTACAAAATTGAATATTTATTATATTTAAATGTTAAATTTGCAATGAAATATAATTTTAATCAAGCAAATTTGGTATGAAAAATTGAATTTAAAATCACTTAAAACTTTCAATAACACACATTTTATTATTAAATAAATTAATTTTAATAATACACATCATTTATGCAAAAATTCCTCCCTTCTTACATTTCTTAATATATTTCTTCTTATAATACTTTCCTTTCAAATAATATAAAGAGCTTCTAACTTTTTTTTAAATATTTTCTTGACATCATAATTCGTTCTACTAATATTGAAAAGTTTTCTTCAAAGTCTGGTGTAAAAAGATTTGACTGTGCATGATGCTCTAGGCTGCTGCAGATGAAATTGAAGCGTATAGCATTTAAAGCTTGCATCATCATCACAAGCAACTTGGTGAGTATGAAGGAGAAGCTTGGGGGGCAAACTTTGAGACGGAAGTTAGTAATAACTGCTGCTGCCTGCTGATGCTATAAGACGCGCTCAGGTATGAAAGCGAATGGTAATTTATTCACGCTGCCGAAATAATAACAGCAGCCAGCACAGCCGTGCCACCAACCACCACCACAACTGGGTGCCTTTTCTTCTTCACTATTTTAGCCATCTAAGCTTTTATATCTGACCTTAGAAACCATCATTTTATCATTAGTGACACAACCATAATAGAATTTTATTATTTTATCTTATAATGTTTCATTGTTCTAAAAATGTATAGAAAATTTTGTTTTATAACGTTTAAAATAATTTATTTTATAGATTGTCATGATATATATTTTAATATTTAATAATTAGACAAATTTAAATTGATATTTATTAAACTTGTTACTAATTAGTTGTATTAATGATTAAATATTTTGTAAGCTTTGTTATTGACTTGCTATTATAAATTATAATTATTATATATTATTAATTCCTTTATTGATAATATGTGAGAAGAAGAGACTGCTATTCAAATACCGACGTAAAAAGAGTCATGAAAAAATCCTGAGCATTAAAAAAATCATGTATTAATTAAAAGAAACAATTCTTGTTCATGCTACCTTGACTGCAATGAAATTTATTTATTAGAAATTGTCAATTCTTTGGATTTCATTAGGCACTCCTCTCTCCAATATCATGCGTATCTAAATGTAATTTCCAGTCTTTGGAGAAAATAAAAAGTTCCTAATCCTCCCCAGTCCTCATTACAACAGACTCGAGTGTTTCCATAATTTTTTCTTACTTAGCGATTCTCTTTGCCAAGCGAGCAGGAGAGTTAATTCGTTCCATAAATTTTCTTCCTAGCTCGCACCTTCTCTCTCTCTCTCTCTCTCTCTCTCTCTCTCTCTCTCTTATTTCTCCATTGATTGAGACGCTATGCTCGTTTACATGTTTTAAAAAAGTCGACAAAATTAAGATGAAAAACTTTTTTCTTTAACTTTTTTAGTAAAGAAATTTACTTAAAAAAACAAACTTCCCTCTGAAATTGTGACGTCCACCCTCTTTTTTTATCAACTTCTCTGTTAGTCAGTTTCTAATTCCATGTAGACTTTTCAAGGGTCTTTCACTCATAATTTCACCGTTATCACTACTAAGAACCTGGAACTTTACTTTCAGCATTACGACAAAATAAGATAACAATGCATTGCGATGGTAAACAAGTAAAGCTAAAGAAATAAAATAAAATTAGAGTATTTAAAAAAAAATCCGAGGGTTTTCTACATACATTTTTTTTTTTTTTTTTTTTTTTTTTTAAGTACAGTATAAACCTATTTTTGAAAGTTGCTGTGCATTGTAGTTTATATTTTAAGTGCATATGCTAGAGTTTTCTGTTTTCAGTTTTATACTGTATAGTTGTACACTGTATTGGATTCTATAAACAAATAACTTTATTTTTAATAAAATATTTTAAACACTTTTTAATGCCAGTTAAAAAAATGGTAAAGTGTATATTGAATATAGTAGTGTTTAATTACCGAATTACGTGGCATGCAATAATAAACACTGCAGTGCACCAACATGATGCATTTTTTTTTTCGAAAAAAGAACGTATTAAAAAACAAACAGGGATATTTGATTATATATTCGATCTTGAATAAATGAATGAAAAAAAGTCTTGTGTCAATTTGCTATAAAGGACACATCTTGTCTACACGCCTTGTAGGCATGCACCCAGTGCTGCATCTATCATTCAACTTTTTTTTTTTTTTTACCAATGCAAGGATGTAGAACTAGTTGCATACTCACAAGGCGTAGAAGCTAATAAGGCATTTTATCATTTTTTAAGTGTACTTTAGAGCAATATACAAAAATCATCAGTTATATCCAAGTGACTGGTTGAGGGATTAGTTTCGCTGTCACCCGCGACAGGCGCTGCTGTCGCCTCTATCAAAAGCACATGACATCTCAATATGATGAATGTATTCCAGGTGGTCGTGTTATTAATTTCTACGATATTAGCGGATTCACATGGCGATTTTTATCAAGCGATTTGAAGCAAATAATGCGCACGTGCTGTAGCATCCACTGGCGGTCATATTTGGCAATTAAAAATTAGAATCGATTATAATCGATAATTAAAGCGATATTCGCTGCCGCAACCTGACGAATTCTCTCACCGCATAGGATTTCACAGCTTTTGCGTCAAAATCGCGTCGCATCGTCGTTGTTGCCATGTGAATCCGCCTTTAAGCACGACTAATTTCCTGGCAGATACATATTAATGAACGATTTAATAAACATGTAATATTAAATTTATAGACAGTAATACAGTAATACAATTATAAATTGTTTATTCTGATTCAAACATTTTTAAAATATGTTGTCAACTTATTATAGTATAAAAACTATTTTTAAAAACATGTAATAGTCAATTAAAAAGTATATTTTTTTATAAAAATCTACATATAAAATGTTTTTAAACGGTTATACGAGACCTACATAGTAAAAAAAAATAGAAGAAAATGCATTTAAAAAGTAGTAAATTTGTGTAAGAAAAGTTTTTGCCATAACAATAACATTGCACTTTATTTAACATAGTGGTAGTTTTGTTCCTCCTTCAATTTAGTCCTTGGAAAAACGTGCCCTGACTTCATGAATCTAAAGTATTCTTAAGTGGACGCTTTTTTGTCTGCAAACGTTTTGATAGTAATTTTATAAATTAGCACCAAGTAATATTTGTGCCACTGGGGTTCTTTTTTTTCTCACCTTTGTAAAAATTTACCTTACTTGCTAAAATTACTCTTTAAACTTGATTAAATGGTATTAATTTCTTATATTATTAAGAAAAATTCTGATCAATATATGTTAGATGTATAACATATAATATTATTTAGCTTGAAGCATTAATTTGTGTTAACAACAAAATAAAATTTTACTTCATATTAAACTTTTGTGGAACTTGCTATAAATGGTTATTATTATTATTACAAGCATCTGTAAAAGTGGGTGCAAAAGAACTTTAAAATGAGAATTTCCCCCCTTCTTTTTTTTTTTTTTCATTTCCATTCGTTCTTCTTACAGCAAAGTCTTAAAAACTAAGAGCAGACAATGATCTTTTAAAAAACATCACCACTCTTATAAAATACTCTGAAGACTTTTTTTTACTTCTCTCTCCTTTTTTTTTTTTTTTTTTTTTTTGTCGCTCCGACACAACCCCTTGATGTCTTAAGAAAAGACTTTTTAGACTCGATTTGCATAGTCAACGAACAGACACACTTCTGCACACACATAAAAAAGTAAAAAAAAAAGAAAAGTTTTTTCTGTTGGCTTGCCGCGTATTTTGTTTGATTAGAGCGGGGGAGCTGTTACGACTGCGATAACATGGCCGCGGGATTAAAAACTGCGACGCCACTTCATTGCTTCAACATCTTCTAAAAAAATATCATCCCCTATAACGAGGAGAAAATATTCAAACATTTAGATCAGAGTACAATTTTATTATTCGTATTATACATGGTAGTACTTTTTTTAATATTCATATATATTGTGATTAATTCAAAAAATTATATTTGAAGCAATATTATACGTTAAATATTATTTCAATTTTTACCACATATTATACACTAACAAGCAGTTTTGTTGCATTAACTGCGTAATTGAATTTTGATAGAAAAATAATTTAAAAAAATAATAATATTGTCATATTTTTCTGAGGAAATGATTTTTAAAGAATATTTTTTTAAATTATGGACACTGTTATTGCATCATGTCATTGGTACTATTCTGGTATTCTGCAATAACAATATATTATAGAAAAATCGTTTAGTAGTAATAATTAAATTAAATCAATACAGATTTTTATTTTCTATTAATCAAGTGATAAGAAATGATTTTTATACTAGAATAAAATTAAAATAGATCCTTTTTTTCCTCGAGTTAATTTAAGTGTGAAATCTCAGTGGCGTGTTTATTTTATAATATTTTGATGTTATCATTGTGATAATCTAAAATGCTCTAAATGTAATACCATGCTGGTAAATAATACTGAGACTTTTGCATTTTCACAAGTCAATTCATTTCAGTTTCATATCTATAGAAGTAAAGCAATTAGTTAAAATTTTCGTGTATTCTAAATTCATCTCTATAAGAAAAATAAAATAGCCATGCTACCAAACAGTCAATTAGAAGATAACTTAAAAAAAGAAAAAAAAGACGTTGAGAATATTTTTCTTCCTCCTTTTTTTAAAGATTGTAATTAATATAATTATAGCTTTGATAAGAGAAGGAAATAATTTTTTATTCAGAAATTCCTCACAGTTATAAGATAACAGAAAAACAATGACAATGGAATTAATTAAATTAAACTTGTCATTTTTTATAATAATTAAAAAATCCTTATTTTTTTAATACAATTTTAAGGTTTTTAAATCTTGATTAGATAAATATTTATTTAAAAGAGATTTTTAAAGATTAAGCATTAAAAAATTAGTTCAAAGAATATAATATAATAATTATATACTATTTTATATAAAGTTACGCCTCTTTTTAATGAGATGCTAATAAAATTAGTTGTTTTATTATTATTATTAAATGGTAATGAATAAAAATTTGTGTATGTATCGTACAGTTTTATATACTTTCACTGTAATGGTTAACATTGACCCCCCCCCCCCTCGAGACAAACTTATCGTAGACATTAGCGCGGCAATGTGCGTACTTTACTCCGCCAAGCGATGTGAAATATTGTCAGACAAGAGTAATGCGTTGGCAGGAAGCTTGCTGTTTTAATCCCCGCCAATGTTTTAGTACAGATAAAATAAAAAAAAATAAAAAGAACGAGAAGTTTTCCCTAACAAAATTCCCGTAAAACACGAGGGTAGTAATATAAAAATTAGCTTTGCATATATATTTTTTTTGTTTCAAAAATATAAAAAAGAATACTTATTTTATATGTTGTTATAAATTTGTTGAAAGTTAATAATAATGTTGCCAGCAAAATAAGGGGTGAATAAAAAGTGAGTGAATATTATTTGTCTAAAACACTGCAGTTTATTGTAAATTCGTATATAATGTATATAAAATTATATTTTATTCAATAATATAGAATAATAATGGATAAAATGTGTTTTGATTCTTTTCCCCCCATTCTTTTATATTTTCCAGATTTAAATTTAGAATTCAATTTCACGATTCTGTCATCATTAAAGGTACATAAAACTATTCAAATTGATGAAATCACAGGCATGTATTTAGTTTTCATCATCTTTAAAATTTATAATATACATACTATATATTTAAAAAAAAAAATAATTAAAAATTTTATAAACTCTTAATTATATACATATAATTTAAAATATTTCCTAAATTAAGAAAGACTGAAAACATAATCAGAATAACAGAATTTTGTGCTCTTTGCAACAGAGAAATAAAAATGCATTTTATAGCAAGTCAATTTAGTTATAATAAAAAGAAACATAAATATAGGTAGATTCTGGCATTACTATTTCTCTCACATCTATATTAATAATATTATTAATAAACCATATAATATTATTAATATCAAGGAATTGAGATAATATCTCAATTCCTTGTTAATATGCTCAAAATATAACAAATGTGTATTTAAAAAAAAATGTTGTAGCAAATTCAATAAATCATAATATAAAAGCTTAAAGTCTCTTCTAATAATTTTCTACAGTCGAAATTGACTTAAATTTGTCATTCAACTTTGAGACACCTTAAAGCACCTTGCACGGTAATTAGTAGGTGATGATAACAGCTGGTGACCGCTAGCTCAATAATATCCTGATGACTAATCTCGTGTGGAATCGCACCAACAACAGCTGATGTAGGGGGTGATTCCAAACCAAACTGAAATAAAAAAAAAAGAACAAGTACGATAAAAAAAATATTTAACATCCATAACCCAGTCCCATACATTACCATATCATTAGCACGCTTTTCCTGCCAACCGCTATTACAACAGAACGCCCCTATGTGTATAATATATCCAGCCCTACACTGATAAAAATTATAACAGCAAAATGCATAATTTAACTGAGGTTATATCAACACAGATAATGCTTTATGCTGCAAGTATTGTTATATATCAGTTCACTACTTTGCCAAATATTAAACAAATGATTACGAGTATTTAATAACAAGTCTAATTTGTAATTTCACTTCTACAAAATTAACTCCATTGTTATATTATTTGAAAACTTTTTTTTTCGTGTACACTTTATATTGTAAAAAAAAATATAATGCAGGGAGTGTTGCGTGTTTTGAAGGAGTTAAAAATGAAAAAATTTCATCGGCAAACAGGACTTCATCTGCCGATAATATTTCAGCACTTGGATATAATAAAATACAAAGTACGGTCTTGCTGTAATAATTCTATCAACCATCATATATTTGATGTTATCTTACATTATAAAATTATAAAAAACTTATATTAAATGTAACATAAAAAATGCGTTGTAAAAGTGATTCAGACTCCTTAAATTTTTTTTCATCGATCATAATTTTTTATGGTTGCATGTTTTGAATTTTTTTTATTATATTATATTTTTAATTATGTTGATAAAAATCCAAATGTAAACATATTAAGATGTAAAATGACATGCAAGAATTGAGTTTGTCAGCACCCCCCTCTGCGTCTTGATGCCTGCCATTATTGCATCAGTATTGCGCCTAGAGATGGGGCATTATCGCGAGCATTTGCACCTCACCTTAACTGCCGGACCGTTAGACTGCATTAGTGGTACCCCTCTTGTAAGTGCAGCTGGAAGTCATTAAAATATTTAGAATTTATAGCATTCTTTATGAGAAAAGTTTAAAAAAAAAACGATTTATATTAATATTTATTTTATATCTTAATTTCACTCTAAATTTTTTTGATAAGTCATCATCACCAAGGAATTTATACTTATCTAGATTTGTTTTATATAAAAAATATTGGAGTACTTTTAGAATATTAAATATTAATATTGAATTTCATGTGGTTTAGAGTTAATGCATATTTTTAATTTTTTTTAAAAACTGAATAACTATGGCACTATTTATTAAAATAACTATATATATATAGCCCTTGAACACTTATATTTATTTAATAGTTATATCTTTTAATTACATTCTTAAAGTGCTGAATTAAATTTTATGTTAAAAGCTTTCTTTAAAAAAAAAAATACTAAAAACTAAAACAATACTATTTTTAGTATCATTTCAATATATTATATTAAATTCAATAATGTGCTATTTAAAACTTATAAAAAACAAAAGAATTTTTTTAATGATATCATTAAAACCTATATTATAATATAAACCTTGACATCTTCTCATATTATATATATAAACTGTTATATAGACTATAACATTAACGTTTATGATGTTATATAGCAAGACCGCCGTCGTCGCGTGGTGGTTGTTGATCCTTAGTGTAGTTGGTTGTTTCTAAGGCCATTTCACCAGATTATCTGGTAACCACGCGGGCGTAGAATACTGAGTGACATCCCTCCTCTCTTCCCTAGAGCCCCTGTAAAGACGGCAACCAGCAGAGCCGTAAGCCCCGCGTCACCACACCGTGCGCCATATAACGTCGTCTCCGTGTGCTTTATGGACTGGTGCGTGTCGCACAGTAGTAAAGATTCAATGAGCTTGAAAATACACTAAGATATTTTATGATACTCTCCTTACTTCTTAGCTTTATACTTTATTATATAGAGAAAAATAAGATTTGAGGGTTTAAAAAAATATATTACATAATAATATATAAAGTATATTATTTTATCATCAAATAGTAAGTGTAAAAATGTTCACTCTCTCATTGAAGTGTATGAAGTAGTAATTTTAGTAGAAAGTTTGAAAATGATCTGGAGGAATATTACCAGAAAACATAATCCAAGATCGAATTCACGCGTGGATCACAGGGGAAAAATGTATGCATTTTTAATATTACGCTAAAAAACACAATTGTTGTGACTTTTCAATAATTTATTTTAAATTTTATGTCTGCAATAGTATGCAGTTTACTACAATCTTACGAAGTTCATGTTTATTTATTGCTAAATAGTAATTTTTTTTAAAAAAAAAGAGTTAATTATTTCGCGATAGTATGAACAGAAAAGATACAGTTTAAGTTTAATATATAATATATATATATATATATATATATATACAGTATACAGTCCTATATAGGACCTATTTATATTCTCTGGTATGAATAATGAATGCGTAGCATAATTATATAAATTTAATAACAATTATTTACACACTATCAGACTGAATTAATTAAATTAGGGTAAACAAGTACTTCTTAAAAATACAAATATGTTGCATTTTTCAAAATTTATACCCATCTATGCTAGTACTAAATATATTTCTTTATAAATATAAAGAAACTAGCATCTGAAGAAATCATTGAAGTATACAGTATATTATTAACGTTTTATTGCACAATTCTGCTTATCCTATCAAAAGTATATGCTATAAAATAAATATAAAAGCTGTATAATTTATTTCAACAAATCATTTAAAAGAATTACAATGTCTTAAACTGAGAAAAAGTTTTTTTTATAAATTTTATCTCCAGTTTCTTTTCTTCTACACTTTTTTTTTTCAAACTTTTGGTTTACGAACTTTTACTTGAGCAGTTTGTTTCCGTCTAAATTATTTTTTGTACTTATTTCCACTTCTCTGAGTTTTCTCTTCCTATGAGTTCCAAAAGCAGTCATCATACATTTTTTTCTTCTTTTTCTCATATTTTTTCTTTCCCCTACTCTCTCTCACTGATATCATTATTTCCCGGCATCGTGTCGCAGTATTGCTGGTAATGACGCAGTGCCAGATAATAAGTCGGCATGAGCAGCCAAAAAGATACAATTTATATTCTCCTTCTATATGTTTTTATATATTTTTCCACCCTCAGAAAATGTTTTTTTTTTTTCTTTGAGGATGAAGGATAGAGAAGGGAGGAGGAGGGCGGATGATACGCACGCCAATATCCGTTATATTGCTCTTCTAACTTTGTTCAGTGGTTTTCTGCCTTTGACGGATATAGACACTTAGAAAGAAAATTCTCTAGTATGTTATATTACCTATCTGTTAAAAAATATAGATAGAGAAGAAGAAGCAATAGAGAAAGTAAGAGAGTGGAAAGAGATGGTAACTGTATATAAGGGTAGGTTTCTTATTGGTAGCCATCTTGAAGATTTATTCTCTTACTTCTGGTGCTGATGTTATTTTTTTTTATCTCATCTTGGCTGCAATATAAACCTCGCACCACCACAAGCGCACAGCAAACTCCTCCAACCGTAGTCTTATCCCTCACTATGTGGCCTATATCCTTTGCAAAATCCGCTGCAAAGCCTTTATACCTTTAGAGAAACATTTTTTTTTTCCTTTTCTCTCTCTCTCTCTCTGATGTGCTGACTTACATTAAGTTCTAAAAAAAAACTGGCTAGGGTTTGAAGGAGGAAGAAAATAACTTATGGATACTGATGACTCGCCACAATGAGGCAGTGAAACCCGCAAAGAGAGAGAGAGAGAGAGAGAGAGAGAGAGAGAGAGAGAGAGAGAGAGAGAGAGAGAGAGAGAGAGAGAGAGAGAGAGAGAGAGAGAGAGAGGAGGAGCGTGCAGAGGTGGAGGAAAGTTCACGAGGAGGCTCTCTCACGTGCGCATGTGCTCCAGTTCAGACTAACTATTGGCTACTTCTTGCAACCTTTTTTATTTTAACTTTGGTACCTTTTTTATTTGTTGCTAAATGATATAATAATTAATGCAAAGTTGCAGTATAAAGTATTGATATTATGCTTAGCATATATAGGGAATATAGACATATAATGTTAAATTTTCTAATCATCACAAATAATACTTTTAGTAAAAACTGTAATTGTTACAGGGGAGAATTCTATATTTTTATTATTGAAAAAATATATGTTGATTTTCTTTTTTAATTTTAAATTGAGTTGTGTATTTTACGTTGCCTTCAGAATATTATGCAACGACGAGTCATGTTGTTGCATCACGTAGATGAATAATTTTCAATACATTTCGATGGTGTCATCTGGTGAGAGATAATGTGAAAAAAAAAAGCAAACAAAAGTGTTTATTCCCTTGTTTAGTTCTATCAGAGAAAAGAGATTCTTTCTTTTCTCTGATTTTATTATTTATAAGTATATATTATATAATTATACATTATTTTATCTGTAGACTATGACTATCTTAGATTACGTGAGAAAAATAAACTGCTTTGAAATTTTTCAACAATGATAATCGAGAAAGTATAAAGAAGAAAAAAAAGTCCTATTTCTGCCATATTTTATAGTCAAAGATAGGATTCCAAAAGCTCTGCTGATAGTGCATTTTTTTTGTTGTGCTATCTTTGCCACATCAACTGTTCTTCCCTTCTTATCAGACATCTTTCTCCAAGTGCACCTGTGCCTTTTTCCATTTGAAATAATATAAAATTGTAACTTTAATTAATTAACATTTTGTTTTTAGAATTGGACAGCTACGCAATGTGGAAATGCAAAGTTCATAAAACGTCAATCCAGAAGGTTAAAATTTGATAAAAGAATAGAAATAAAGCTCCTTAGTTGTATAGTCTCCAATAAAAAAGTGTTTATATTTGAACTCCTAATTTGTATACACTGCATTATTAATATTCAATAAGTGGATAAAAACATTAATTTATTTGTTTTATTATTATCATTGTAATTAGTTATTGTTAAAAATTCATATACACATCCGTACTACGCTGAATTATCAGAACAATTTGTTACCATTTACTAAGTAGGCATAAGATTTATATCACATTGTGTACATTATAAAAGTTATAAATGCATAATATATAAATGCTACTGTCAAGATTGCATTTAGTTCATAATTCATTATTATTTGCAATCAAACAATCAAGATTCAAATGGATATAAGCAAATTCAAATTTATTTTAACATTATAGTATAGATTAATATCCTACAAATATGAGATCTGCATTTCCAAATCTTCAACATGAACTATGCATGATATTTATGGTATGATTTCTAAAATTGTTTTTGCACTGTCCAGATGTGAACTTGGTGAAAAAGAATGGTAAATACGTGCCAAATTTAGTATATAAAACAAAAGTAGACTATTAGAAAAATATATAATTAATAAAACTCGAAATAATTACATTTAATTAATAAATAATTGTCTACGTTTTTTTTTTATTAATTTACGTCTGAAATTAAAAGCTTTCAGTAGTATAAAATTACAACGATGATTCTAAATTAAATTATTCCTTTCTGAATTTTACATCCTGTTACACGATCTATGCAATGTGCATTATTAAACTTTCTTATTTATATTTATATATATATATATATATATATATATATATATATATATATATATATATATATATATATATATATATATATATATATATATATATACATACAATATTATATATAATAAATTTTATTTTTATAAAACAAGAGTGCAGATTTTTGTTGTTGCATTGTTTAGTAATGTTGTTATATAATAGCTAGAGTCCTCCAACAACACACGCAGGTGTACACTGCAGCAGCAGCAGCAGCAAGCAAAGCCGGCTTTTCTTCTTCAGCAACAAGGCTACATCTCGGCTACTGGTCTTGAATCCAAGCGGCGACGTCTAAACAAACCACCACCACCACCGCGGTCCTCCTCACGAGTTAGGGGGGAGGAGGAGGGGGGAAGAAGAACAGGTTCAGTGAGGTAGCACAGTAGCAAAAGACGTGATTCAACCAGCCATTATCATAATCAAGTCAGAATAACCCTCCTTCTTCTTGCTGGGTCTTCTTATATATATTATATATGTATAGTGAAATATAACCTAGCAAAAATAATATTATAATATAGCCTACTGTATATAACAAGTATATATTAAGAATTTTTTTTATAAATCATCTTCCAACTTTAAGACAGTTGTAATTATTATTATCAACTTGATTATATTTAAAAAAAAATAATATTTTATATTTATTATTTTTTTTAATTCTATAAAAAAAATTAAATGTGATGGTATAAATTTACTAGCTGACAAGATTAATAACATACATATAGGCCTATATTATTTTTATAGTTTTCATTTGGAACAGAAGGTTAATGTAATTGCTCATTTTTAATGTAAATTATCATATACCTCCATGGCTAATTTTTACTGAATACCTTTAGGCTAAAAATCCTATGGTTTTTTACTGTGAGACATTATTTTTTATGGATCACGAATATTTTGATATGCTGAAAATAAAGTAAAAAAAAAAAAAAAAAGGAGTGTCAAGGATTTGGAAACAGGAACTGAATAGTTTTTTAACCCTTGCAGATTTTGAACCTTTCATGCAAAATTTATGCAGTATTATTTCATTTCAAGAGTTCGATGATGGTACATATTTATATTTTATAATATCATTTTAAAGTTTAAATTAATGATGAAAGGATGTATGTACACCTCTAGACAGCATGAATGCAATCTTTAGACTCATTAAATTTTTTGAGATAGCTACATAAATCGATTTTATTCTTCAATATTTCACATTTGTCTCCTGTGGCTATAAATCTGGCGAAGGTGACGTTTGAACTGTACTGACAATGAGTTTGTTTTAGGCAAGTGTATTTTCTACGTACAAATAATGTATATATTTCGTTGCTGGTTTTATATGCATGGAAGATAAATATGTTTATACGAATCCTCCTCTATAAAGATATTTTGTAATATATATATTATATAGTTTATGAAATGACTACATCGGAGTAATATAGCCATTTTCACCACAACACTGATCATTAATAAGGGTATACTTAATACAATGACGTTGGTGTATCTTATCTTGTAATTACAAATATTTTAAAAAGACTGCATGGTGATTTTACAATTTTAGTTATATACATCTCGTCGCCTTGGAAAATTTTCCACTTGGAGCCTTAGTAAGTATAACACAGAACATGGTGGTTGACAAGGCTGCAAGTGGGAAATTTTCCAAGGCGAAGAGTGTACATTATATGTTGTACGTCACATATATATGAAATTATCCAAATTATTACAATCCAATTGTTTATTACATTGATTAAATTTATTACTCATCAGGGAGCGCGACATGTAGCTATATAAAGTTCAGAAATTCAGACTTAATATTATTATGAAGATTTACTTAAAAAGAACTGAAACAAATATGTTGTAAGAAGTTCTATATTTTTACTTTATGGGCTATTATTTTTGCCATTCAACTGCAGTATAAGTTACCAAATATCAATGTTGCAGCGTTCTTCATATAACTCTTATTATAGAGTTTGAGTTATAAAGTATAAATTGGTGCAATCCACTCATTTTGACACCTCCTTTGCGTTTAAAACAATAAATGTAATTAATTTAAGCTATAATATTAATTAAAATATAATAATGAAACTAATAGTTTACAGTATTAAAAACTGTTGTTGTTTTGCACTGAAATCAGTTAAAAATAAACTACCTTGTCTTTCCCCATAAGATATCATGTTTTTATCTAAACGTTTAATTTTCTTCCCCTATTAGCCGAAATCCCTGGCTGGTGTAAAGTGTGTATTAGCGTCTTCTTGTCTCAGTGGTATCAGTTGTGGCGGAGACGTCGAGATTAATCTACGCTGACAGGCTTGCTTGCTTGCTCGGGGCTGCGCGCCGCTGCGACCTGTTGCTTGCCATGTGTACCCCTTGCACGTAGGCAAACCGCCCGTCCGCCCGATGCTCACACGCGCATTGTAACGAGATGTTAGGCTGTAACTTAAATTTGATTGCTTTTACTGTCTTTCCAACGTCTTAATTATTAACTATTTTTTGCTATAATTAATTAACTTTCATTAGCTGTCTGATATTAATTATTTTATTAATGTTATTTTAAAGTTGAATGAGATATTGAGGTACAGAAAATTTGAAAGAATGAAATTAAAAAGAAATTAAATATAGATTTATATATTTTTTTTTACTATTTAGAAAATTATGAAAAGTTATAAGGCTGAAATTTTATTATCTCTTTCCAATTAATCTGAAAGACAATGCTGCAGAACATTTTATGCTAAAACGATTGTGATACAAAGAAAAAAAGGATAAAATTTATTGTGAATAGTTTATTTATAGACGCTAAAGTTTTCTCAATTTATTTCTGCTATAAAATTTTACTGAATCTTCTTCTATAATCCCTTACTGACTTCTCGATTTACTTATTCTTAGTTCCCCTGTTTTCATCACATCGGAACCAGGAGCTTGTCAAAGCTGTAGTTCCTGAATTGATTAAATGCCAATTCCACAAATTAATTCGGCTTACAAAATGAGTTTTTTTTTTTTTCTAAAAAAAAAAAAAAAAAATACTAAACATTAATTCGGTTACCATGGTAACATGAAGCTGATTGGCTGTAAATTTTTGCGGCGTTGCGTATAAAGAGAGGAGAGAGTAGAGAGAGAGAGAGTTCCGAATGAATATGTGATGTTATGGAAAAGAGGGTTTATTAAGAGAAGCTTCTTGCATGTTTGAATGTTTAGTATCCATATTGAATGAATTAAAGTTGGGTACCAGCAAAAGAGAGAGAGAGAGAGCGAAGAAGAGAGTGAGGAGAAATATATAGAATATGCGACGAAGGAGAAGGAATAATAATATTGAATATTTTGTGTTGCTCATAGCAAGAGTAGGGGTATACCAGTAAAAAAAAGTTAATATTAAAGTGTGCTATAATATTTGAAATTCTATAGTTACCTACCTATAGGGCACTACTGTCTGGACTACCACACATACATAATACATGCAGTAGCAACCCAGTACCATATATGTATGATACTTCCCCTACAATCCATATTTAACTAAAAAAAAATACTATATAGAAAAAACATACTTTATATAAAGAAGAAAAAATATTATATATAGGTGGGGAGATATCTAATATACATTTTTACTAAGAATAATATATACCCACCCCCACTATACCCACCAACGCTCAACTTATTTAACCCGCATAATCTTTAGAATTATTCCCTTCTCCTCTTCTCTCTCTCTTCACGAATGGATTCTCTCTCTTCTCTCTCTCTCTCTCTACTACCATATACTACTTGCTTTTGCAGCCATAGCATATAACGTTGCTACTATACTATACGCTGAATAACGGCACTTTAAATTGTATGAAAGTTACATGAGCAAAAGCCTTCATGGGTAGGGCCTGCTCCTCCTTCTCCACCTCCTTTTCTCTCCTCCTTCCTCCCTGGTTAGTTTACAAATGAATACAGCGATTGAAGGACTTATAATATCAATGTAGCATCTCTCTCCTCACTCTCTCTCTCTCTCTCTTCGCTCTCTCAATACTTTTTCCTCTCTTTTAGTGAGAGAGAGAGAGAACTACCCCCAACCCATCCTGCTGACTACCAACGTTGCTGCTTCTACTGCTTCGTTCTCTCTCTTCTCTCTCGTTCTCCGCCTCCTGAATGGCCATATTAACTTGATAATTAGCTGTGTTAGGACTTGCAGATGAGTCAAGCAGCCGAGGCAAGCAGGCAGGCAACGAAGGAGAGAGGAGGAATAAAGGGGGGTGTAGAGGGGCTTTTTCTCTCTCCAAACTGCCTCTGCTGCTACTGCTTCTGGTTTGCCCGAGAGCTGTGACTTACATATAAAATGGAGGCATTCTTGTAACAGACAACGTGAAGTGAAGACGTATACTACTACAGTTCCAATATTTTTATTAATATATTATATTAAAAGTGTTAATTATTTAATTGATAATCAACTTTCAAGATATGAATGTGGGAGTCAACTTTTTTTTTTTTTTTTCAAAATTGGATTTATTACGTCACAATATGGCGCCCACGCGAAAGAAAAAAAAATATCAAGGTAATTAATTTTATATTTTTATAACTTAATTTATAATATATATCTAAAAAATGATGTTGTGTTATGATAAGAAAAAGTTTGTGGTGTCTATAAAAAAATACATATTCTTAATGATTTAATGTTGATATTTTTTAAGCCCCACTACTTTTTGTTTTAAAAACAAGGAATAAAAAATAAGCATGTGTTGCATGTAACCTTCAAATGATGTAATTTTTTTACTATGAAAGATTAAAACAAAAGGATTAAAAATTGCGGGAGATTTGAACGGCTGGTTATCTGGTGACTTCCCCCAACTCGTATGCGATTCTTTGCTGTGAGCACCAGAGAGAGAGGCGGCAGCTCGCCTTCCTTTGTCTCCCCAACATGTGGGAGGGAAGGGGAGGGGAGATGCTCTCCTGACTACTTGCCTGCAGCTCTCCACTCATTATTTGTTCACCGTAAGGAGGAGTTAAGGGAGGGGGTAAAATTAGCCTGCACGATAACAATAATAGTGAGAAATCATTTGGGATTTGATGACGTCATATAAAATATTATAACTACTTCATTGATTCTTGCATGCTAAGTTTTACTTATAATTGATATTTGAAGATTAATTAGGCAATTTTCAGAATAAGATCAGGGTACTCTTGCAATAAGCTTATATTATGACGTGCTAATTATTTTCAACGTTTATTCTGAGTCACTCAAAATCAATATAATATTGCATTCGTCGCTCCTTTCTTCATAATTTCAACATTTACAATTAGAGATAATTTATTATTTTTTTATAAATTTAAAAATACGGTTCCTCTTTTCAAATCTTAATTACACATTTATTTACGGCATCAACAATAACAACTGTGCATCGTAAAATTTTTGCTAGTTCCAAACGACCGTACTTCGATATTGCAATAAAGCTTTTATTTATTGAAAAGCAAATCAATAATGAGCCTTCTTGTAAATTGAGGAAGAAGTGTTCGGAACTAGTGAACTTTCTAGACAACATTTTTTAATTGATATATTTGTTTTATTTTTATTTTACCATTCTTACATTACTATATATAATTAAATTGATAATTTATACTATACATAAAAAAATACAATGTATTTTATGATTATTTCCGGAAAATTTAAAAAAAAAACTAAAGATACAATTCTTAAAAGTAGCAGGTTGTTGATATGATGTAAGAGTCGCATATGTCGTATAAATTAAATATAAAGAACACCAAAATAATAGTAATATAATAGCGGAGGAAAGGCCTCCACTGCGAGACTAAAGGCTATATGACTTATTAATATGTATCAGTGTTAGGCATCTTTTCACTAGAACACATAGGACGAAGTGCAGAGAGGATGTGACGTCACACCCATATAAACGGTCCTTCCATGCTGACAGTCTACAACATAGGTGGTACGAAATGTCACGCGATAAAAAAAAAAGGTACAATTCTCTCCTCTTTGTCTTATCTTTCTGGTTGGTGTCTCACAATCGCAATAATTACTTGTGACTGCTGTTACTGTGAATTTTTTTAGCCAACCATATAATAAAAATTTAATTTAAAATTTTGTGATTGCGTTTCACGTTCAGCAAATGAATGAGAGAATTAGGAGACAGAAAAAAATAAAACATTTTTAATAATAACTTACCGGACACTGACGTCACGCATCGTTAAAATTAACCAATCAAAAAGCGTGGGAGATTTTAAAAAAATGTCATGCCCGTGTGACTTTAAACACATGATTATTTTTTTATACTTACTTTTCATTGGTTAATAATATAAAAAAAATAATATTTATATTTTTATTCTTCTCATGTACTTTATACGTTAGCCAAGAACAACAATGACATTGTGTAGTATAAAAGACATAAGGTATCAAAGAAAAGGGAGGAGGGCGCCATTTTGCCATTTTATTCACGGCCTTGTTGAGGGACGTTCGCCATGTCACGTATCTGTGACGTCACTGGTCCCGAGTCACTACAGCTCCGCGAGGTTTTTTAACCTTGTTTCACAAGTCTGCAGTAACGAGAGAGGACAAACATTGCTCTCAAGGGGGAAATTATTGTTATTACTGAGTGAAATAAGAAACAATTGTCATTAGTCATTAGTTACAATTTAATGTGCGATAAATTTGAATGACTAAAATATAAAAAAAGAATAAACTTTAGTATTTTACTTATTATTATGAATCCAAATAATTATTACATATAATACATATAAATTCTAACGTAAACAAAAATAGATTATATTATCATATAGTGAAATGGTTAATTATAATTAATTTTAGTCTTAAGTAATGTGCTATTTGTATATTGTAAAAAATAGAGTAAATTACTAAACAATTTTTGTTTACTAAAATTTGATACTTTTCCTTAGGGCAATTTTGGTGTCAACTCTCCCGGCGATCGGTTGCTCAGTCGCCGGCAAACACGGAGGTCCTCTCCTCGGACTCGTGTCGCCAGACTTTATCTGTCCGATCTGAACACGAGGCCACTCACTATCGGCAGCTATCTCGCTAATTGCCTCGGTCCCGCAAAACCAAACCTTGCAAGGAAAAAAACAAATAGATTTCACTAAGATATTATTGACTGGTTATACTGATGAATTCTTTACTAACTTTTCTCCAGTTCTATCTCATCTATACTTCTTGTTACAATTCAAAGTTTACGTATTAGAATATCCAAATGAGATTGAATACCTTATCTTATAGAGGGTTTCAATTGTTTGCTAAACTCAGTGTACCGTAAATTTGAACACTTAAAGTCTAAACTTTATTTGACATTTGATACAAAATCTCATTCTCTCGGCATAAATGTTTCTTCATATAAATTCTTTATTTATTTTTTTATACATTAAAGTTTATATTTATTATTACTAGTGTGAAGACCGGTTTTTAATTTCAAACTCATAAATATATTTAAAGCACTAGCTAATGAATTTGGTATTTAAAATAAAGAATAAAAAAATAATAAACTAAAATTTTGAATAAAAAACTTTATAGCAAACTTTATACGATACATTTTAGATCATATAATATTAACACTTTCATCTATATTAGCCATGATGGTTTAATTTTAATCCAATGCAAAATGTCAGCAGTATATACCCCCGTGCCTATGAGGTGTGATGTAATAAAATGACGCGTGTCCTTTCCCCCTTACCAGCCTCCGGGCTTGAATTTACGAATGAATCTTTGAAAAGATATTAATTTCCTTTCATCTCGCTACTAATCCTTTTTTCAGTTGTACTTCTCTCTTGAGGCGAGCAATGAGCAATAATTGACAATACGTAACAATGACGATTGTTACTTTCAAATGTTCGCTTCCCAAGAAGATTAATCAACTCAAATTATAATAATTTAAAAAAAAGTTTTAATAAAAAAATTATGTTAGACATGCAGAAAGTAAAATCTAGCGACTAAAAACTGTAATACATGTATTAGGAAAATGGTTGGGCGTGCTGCAATATTTTTATTTTATACATATTTTTTTTTGTGGGATCTTCAGTTCACTTACACACAATTTTGTTAAGAATTTGTCATTAGAATAAAAGTTAATCACCTTCTTCAAACGACTTCATGCAAATTGCATAAAAGTAATATACTCGCACGCAAGAAATTTAAAGCAAGCTCTTATTTTTTTAAAATAATTAAATTACTCTCATAAATCTGAATTTTACGGTGAGTAAAAATTGTATGCATCAATAAATATAAAGTTGCATTAAATTGACTTTATGGGAAATAGCTTATTTCCTGAGAAGTAACCTATTTTAGAATGTCAGACTCAAAAACGGATAAACAATATTTTTATCCACAGGCTATTATACCTTCCAGGTGGTGCGATAAACAAAAAATAGTTCATTTGAAAGCACCTTGTTGGCTTTTAAAACTAATGATCTCAATTATTTAAATTAATTGCTTAATATATATATATTGATGAAAACTATAGAAATTGTACTCCAACTAACCATCCATATTTCATGTTGCTATAACAACTCAATAACAAACATTTTAGTACAAAATAACTTTATTTTCATATATTTACTTGGTGACAATGCTTTGTTGTCAACAGTGTCACATGATAGTTAGGCGTCAATATTAAACAGTTACGTGTACACACATGGCATATATATTAGTAGTTTCTATATGATGACAATTGAAGGCCGCAAGGCACACACATACATATAATATATGGTAGATGTGCGTAACCAATGAAGTAACCATCATCCCTCATCTATCTTTTTGTCTACCCTGTATGTGTGTGTGTTGAGGGATGAAGCTAGACGCTTCATTTACCACCCTCTTCTTTCCTCCTACCAAACCCGGACCGTTACAGTTCTGAGTGATTAGATTTGACGTAACCTCCCTCCCTCCCTTTAGCACCGTAGGCAAAATGAAGAAGAAATAAAGGGAGGGGGGAGAAAAGCTTTTGTCACGTGACTAACCTAATTGAGCAATGGAAACAGTGCTACAGCAGCATTCAACGACACCCTCATTTCTATATAGTCAACCTTAATATTCCCCTAAGGATATACTTAGATAGTACAATACTAGGCAATTATACATTAAATTTTCTTTAAGTGTTTTTTAAATTACAGGTATTTTAGAACATTTTTGTATACTTCTTTATACCTATAAAATAATATTCAATGGTTTTTATTAAAATTGAGTTATGATAACATTTACTTTAAGTTCTTCTGCGTGGTCACATTTCATTACAATCAAACCTCCCCCTTTTCTGCCCCCTGGTCCCCCCTCACATGCATGCATTCACTCGTTAAAGATTTACTTCGACACCGATGCTAACTAACCCTTAATCAAACTTATACTTTTAATGAAAATTTATATGTACTTTTCATTAAAATAAATTTATACTGTTTTAAAAAAAGAAACTTGAAAATTTGTCTACAATATTAATTAAAGAATGATTCTAAATATTTTATTATTTCCAAAAGATAATATTACATTTAACAGTTATAAATAAAAACATTAGTTCTGCTTTATATTGTTACAAACCACCACACAGAGTAAAAAAATATAATATATCTTTATCCACACGATTAATTTCTTCAAATTATTAAATATAATTATATATCTTTTATGAAATTATAACAACTTTCATAACTTAATAATACTTTAACGCCCTATTGTACATCTTAAAATTAAATTATAGAAATATATAATATATTTTTTTAAAAGCGTAAAACTTAATTATTACTATGAAGGATTATCAATAGCATTCTCCTCCCTATCTCACCATGAAATTCTTTACTTTTGCTTGGATAAATTTGGAGTAGTTGTTATTTGGTGCGAACGTTCGCCGCCGCCGTCTCAGATAAAGATTTAATGGAAGACTTGTAAAGTGAAGGCCAACTTCGTTTGATCGGGGAGTGGTCCAAGCTACCGGGCTTCGCGGCGGCGGACTCTCGATACTGCCTACTACTTCGACAGCCGCTTGATTTATACCTGCTCTGTGAAATAATCGCTGAAGGATAGCCTCGATACTTGGTTGCAACACATTTATAACGCCTGGGGTTTATGCAACCAGTGCAACACATTGATAGTGCACGGAAAAAAGTAAATTGCTATTACTATTACTTCTATTCTTTACATTCTGAATTAATGCTCTTGACTAAATTAAAAATTTTATAATGTAATTAGATTATAATATAATATAAGTCTTGTATATTTTCCAAGCTTCGAATGTTTTTACAAATAATATTAGTTGTTATTTTTAAAAATGTCATGTTTTGTAATTGATCAATATTATATTTATTGTACCAAAAAACGTTATATTCTTGCAAAACTTACATATTGCATCTAAGCAAACTAATTTTCTTTTTTAACTAATTTTAACTTTGTGAAAAATATTAATTTTAATTAATTATTTAAGAAATTTAAAGAGTAAATACAATTCTGTTATCCGCGATTTAAAGATATCTTACTGCCAAATTTTATACATGATATTTAATAGGATTCACTATTTAGCATCTGCAAATTTTCATCTTGTATTAAAAGTGAGGAGTTCATGAATACATATCGTCTTGTCTTCACACGTTTTGATTTTTTATGTACAAAAACACAACGATTATGTCTGTCTTTAAATTATAAAATCTTCCATTCATTTAACAGCAATAGAGTATAAGAAACATTGATATTATCAGTTTTTAAAAGGCATTATTATTTTAATTTTATATATATATAAAAAGTAGAATAAAATTTTAATAAATTTAAATATAATAATTTTGTTTAACTTTGAATGACTTTAAGTTATTTATACGCGTACTTATAATAAAAACAAAACATTTTTTAGAATTAGGTTTATGTTAATTAAACAACGTAGGAACAAATTATTATATTAATATTCTTTGATTATATAATTTAAGTTTAATTAAGAGTGGAATTTTGTAATTTCCCGCCTAAATACATCTTCAATCAAGGGACTAGATGACCGGTTTGTTGGACACCATGATCTCCCACGCGACGTTCATTTTTATCCTTCCTCATTGTCAATTCCAAGCAGCCGCGCCTCGACCCTCCTCGTTCTAAAAGCAGGCCCAGATTTAATTAACGTAATGAGTTTTATCACAGATTATCTCAATTCCAGCAAAACCAGCGGCATCACCACAGCTTTTATATAATAAGACTGACCTTCATTTTTACTTTATAGAATTGATTTCACAACTCTACCGTCATATATACAAAGACCAAGCCTAAATTCTAATCTAAAAAACTTTAATTAAGATAATTTATTTTATTATTTTTTTTACGATCCTTATATCTTCAATGAACATTCATATACATGTTTTTGCTATTTACTTTACTATAGTAGATTTTTTCATTAATTAGATGCAAAAATGATTAGATTTTTATTTAGTATAAAAAAAGGTTTCAATATAATTTTAATTGGTTCAATTAAAAAAAAAATATTGCCGCTAAAAATATATTGATTAAAAGGTTTTATAAGATTAAAATAATATTCCAATCTGTTTCAGAAGAAAATTATTGCTGAAGTAATATTTAAATCTATTACTTAATTATATCATTATTTAAAAAAAAAAACTCGAATTTATTTTTAAATTTTAAGAAATTCAGTTCACCTGCAAGGTGTGTTGTACCATTTTTGACCTGTTTGACCTCCAGTCTATTTTCACAGGTGCTTTTGTTCTCTCTTCTATAAGCAAGGTTATCAAAGTTTGCCCTCTTATATCCCCAAGGGACTTCTTGACTCTTTGTGTTGAAAAAAAAATTAAATTCATATTCTTGAGTAAAAAAAAAAAAAAAAAAAGAAAGAGAGAGAGAGAGAGAGAGAGAGAGAGAGAGAGAGAGAGAGAGAGAGAGAGAGAGAGAGAGAGAGAGAGAGAGAGAGAGAGAGAGAGAGAGAGAGAGAGAGAGAGAGAGAGAGAGAGAGAGAGAGAGAGAAGAGAGAGAGAGATGGAATAAGATAAAAGAGTAAAAATCTTAAGATGAGAAAGCAAGTAAAAGGTTTCGTTATATTATTCTACACTAAGGTTAAAAAAAATTAACTTATAAAAGAAAAGTTACATTTTCTCAATGATCTTATTCTTTTATATAAAAACAATATATAAAAATACAAGAAAAATATCAAACCTTTTGTATAGTTATAACAATTCTTATTGGAAAAACAACAAGAAAGAAGCTTGTTTTGTACGAAAAGAAAAAACAAAAAAACAATCTTCTCTTAATGCTGCAAAGCTGCTTGTTATGCTACTTGTCGCCGACTTGTTACCAAAAATAAACGGGATGGGGGGGAGGGGGGATGTCATTGAGAGGACGGCCAGCAGAAGAGGTTTGTTGGATGCGCCCAGAGACTTTGGCGAGTGTTTTTATTGCTCCCTATGCTATTCCATTAGGAAAGCAAAGGCATGTGGATTTTTCTCTCTCCCTTCTTTTAGTTTTGCTCACTTATAACCACACAAGTCGACCAAAAACAATGACCAAGACGATACACTCCAATATGTCTAATAAGAAAACTTGCAGACTTTGCGGAAAAAAATAAACACACAAAAGTCATATAACCAAAAAAATAAAAACAATCTCAGATGTTAAAGATATTATATGAATAATAAAAATGTATAAATAAAATTAGCTTTTTATGTAAAAAGAATTGTTACAATAAAGTAATGATAAGAATCTTATGGTCTCTTGAGATTATATTGCTATCCGATCTCTTTCACGACAGATTTTGTTTTATTAAATTGTTTGGAGAATTTATAGATCAAAAATAAGATTATCTTTTTAAACATTTAATTTTAGCTATAATAAGATTGGGTGAATTAATTATAAATATTGAAGTCATTAATTATAATTGTTAAAATTATTTAAGTCACATGTTAACATGATAATAATATTTTCCCTACCTTATAATTATTAATGATAGCTAGTTAAGCATACCCTGACATGTACTATATATAAATAGTTATCCCCACAAATCTACATTAGATTTTGTTATAAAATACAGAAAAATTAACTTTAAAATTATGTTATAAATCATGAAAATATACAATTATTTTATTTTTTTTTTTAAATATATCAAGTTTATAAAAGTATAAATTCAAATAAAAAATATATTACATTTGACATATAAACTCATAATATTAACAGAAATTCACATAGAGAGAGAGAGACAATTTTTTATTTTATTTTTTTATATAGTAAATTAGCATCTACATTTCCATACACATGCAATGTACATATACAGTAGACGTTATATATTTGAAGCTTTGTGAAGAGAGAGAGAGAGAGACTATCGCGACATTCTGCGGTGACAGCTAGCTGCGAGGTTAGCTATTCAGGAAGGAAGAAGCCCCTGCCAGCAGCTCGCAGGCAACAATCACATCGCATCCCTCCCTCCCACGCATGCATATTCATGATCCGTCTGCTACTCCACCAACATTTCCCAGCTGTCGTCAAATGTTACCGAGCGTTTGCAAAACTTGCTTACCGGCGAACGAGCTCTCAACGGCCGGTAACTCGTCACCGTTCCCTAGCGCTCCACTCCCTCTTTCATACTGTATATTTGATTCACTGATCTCTACGGTATATATATAAGCTTATTGGAAAAAAGTTAATACTTATTGATTTTATATATAGTAGAAGTAAAATTTTTTAATACGTTTATATTATTGTGTAATTTAATTGTAAGAGATTTTTATTCCACTGCAAATTTTGATTTTGTTTTCTAATTTATTCTTCAAGTATTTAATTTGAATAAATAAATATTATATATAAAATTATTTTTTTTAAATGTGCATAGTGTAAGAATGCATTTTCAAAACAAGTCATCATCGGAAAAGCATCATATGATATGAAAGAGATGAGATAACCAGATTACTCTAATTCTGTATAATAATATATAACATAAATAATTATACATATATATACTTTATACTCAATAAAATTAATTGTCACAGTATTTAATTAAAATTACGCAGCGAAATCATGCATTTTAAAGACAACAAATTTATTTATTAAATTTTATATTTTAATTTATGTAAAACGATGCCACTGATGTTTTTAAGCTATTATAGATATGAATATGCAAAATACATAATATATAAAGTACAATGTATTATTGAAAGATGGTTCTATAATTCTTAAATTACTATTTTTTTTAATTGCCCGTTTTATGAATAATTTTACAATAATATTGAAAAAAAATCTTACAACATGAAAACTCAATCCCATGTACAACTTTTATTATTATTTTTTTATTTAAAATGTTTTTAATCTACATCTAATTTTATATATATACTTAATATAGTTTGTGAACTTTAAACACAAGTAAATAAATTTATGCTATCCATACATCGTCCTCTTTTGTAAAAGACTATATAATATAATTTATAAGCCAGTCACAAGTATAAGGATAAGTTAGGTGAGATAGGTGATAATAATGTGAGGTGTAAAAGTAGCAGCAGTTAAGGCTACTATAACACACCTGTTGCCCTTTGCTAACACATACATTGATGTATGTATAGTATGAGTGAGTGACCCCCACCTTCCTATACTTTAGTTAGTAGATTCTCACCCTTATCAGTATATGGCTCCTATACGTTATCTACTCGTGCAGTAGAAGTTGGTTGCTAAAGTTGCCGCCACCACTCTTAAACCTGCCTGCTTGGTTGTTACTGACATAATTAAAGGCATGGTCACCAACATTTGCATATCCGTGAGTTGAACGCCAATATACAAGAAATGAGATTCAGTAGCATGCATGCATGCCACTTCTTCTTATCTATATAAAATAAATACCGAACAGCTACTGTGTGGAATTTTTGTCAGCTGTTTGTTTTTAAATATAAGTGATATCCAAATGTTTTAACTTCTTTTTATAGATTATTTTAGGTTAAAAAAATTGCAAGTTTTTAATTTGAATGTTATTATTTTATTACTTAAATAGTATTAAATATATTAACATAATTATTTAAGATCAATCAATAAAGAGAAAAAGAAATTTTGTATATAATTGAAATTTATGCAATTTCATAAACAAATTCTGAGTTTTTTTTTAAATATTCTAAGAAATTAATTTTTAAAATTCAATATTCTACAACAAAAAAAACTGTAATTTTAATCATAAAACCCTTGTTTTATATATTTTTCTTTTAATACATTGCAACAACTATTAAATTACAATAAGGAATTGAAATTATCCATTCTGTAAAATCTATGATGAGGCAAAAATTTTAAATTCCTGGAAATCAATATTAAATTTTCATAACTAAACAAATTTAAAAGAGAAAATATTTTATCATCAAAAATCTAAAAGACAAAGCTGTAATATTTTAGTAACTGAATGAAACTGTAATAACGAATAATAATATTATAACTTTAATATCTCCCTTTTAATATTATATAATAACAATCCACAAATGTTGATTTTAGGTATACGGATTAAAACCTAACATATATATAACATTGTATAAATGCACCCACAATACATACACCACATGATAGTGAGTATACTATTGCATAGGGCGTGATATTATAGAAATTATATTAGAAGAGAGAAGGGGGTTATTCGAGCTAGGAATAAAGCTTTATTAGCCACTACAATAGACGCATTTTCTCGGCTACTGAGCACCAATAGTTTCCATGCTTTCCTGTCTATATACTCATCATACCTCTCTCTCTCTCTCTCTCTCTCTCTCTCTCTCTCTCTCTCTCTCTCTCTCAGTCTCTCTCACACATGATATTTGTCTAGTGTAAGAGAGAGAAAAAGGGCTGTGCATGCACACATCATAGTGGAAGCAGCTAGGCTGTGAAGCTTGATCATACATCAGTGCAGAGGGCTGACACTATTATTTTCCAGCTCAATGACTCCACGCTTCTCCTCTGTTGATTTCAATCCATCCTACTCCTCTCTCTCTCTCTCTCTCTCTCTCTCTCTCTCTCTCTCTCTCTCTCTCTCTCTCTCTCTCTCTCTCTCTCTCTCGTGACCGCGATGTCTCCACTGACGCCAACCGACCTGTCACTCAAACTCGTCTCAATTCTAATACTTCACCCTATGCTAACACACCCTGTGTGTCACGTCCCTCCCCTAGACTTATTGCAGCATCTACATGCCACCTTATTACAGTTTACTTTGCAACAAAAAGATATCCTGAAAAACTAATAACATTGTCATTTCCTTTTGAACTGTTCATATTAAAATGTTCATTTCAAAGTACTTTTATTTTTTTTAAATTTAAATTGTTTGATATGTTAAAATTACTAAGACTTTGATCGCTTATTTGAGAAACATTTAAATTAAGCTTTTAAATATATATTAGTTGACACTTGTATTTAAAATATATTAACTTTTTCTAGGGGATCTGTTACAGAGAAATTATATAACAAAAAAAGGACAGTTTCTAATTTATATTTAACATTGACAGAATATGCAGGAGAATAGCAGTATATACGATTTGTCTAATATACACAAACAGCATTGAAGCTATTCATATTATCTCATTCATTTCAAATATCTTTAAGCATATAGAACAATATCAATAATATGAATAATAAAAAATTGAAAAAGGCACATGTTACGCCAAAATTCAAATTGCCTGTAACGTAGATAATTTTATTGTATATAAAATAAGCTTTAAAATTGAACAAGTATTCAGTAAAAATGGACCATTAAAAATATCCTTTCAATGTTATTATGTGATTAATTAAATATTAGTAAAGCTGCGTTGGCATGTAAAAAATTTAAATGCATGCAGAAATTATATGACATTTAATAATTCTGTCTAAAATCTATTATAATTTATTCAACTGTTTATCAAAAAGTTTAAAAATAGTTCTAGTAACACAAATATTATGTAATATGTCTTGATAAAGTTTTAAGTATAAATAAAACATTAACATGAGAAAGTAGAACATGAATAAATGAAAATTATATTGTATAAATTAAACTTGAAAAATATCATACTAGTTATTAAGTCATTATTTGATAACAAACTTTCATTACTTTAAAAGTTAAATAACATTTTTTTTATGATAACACACGAAACTTTGAGTACTTGCTGATGGTCACGGTGCGTTGGGGGTGAAGGTTGGGGTCACGGTACCCGAGGAGGAAACTGCTAGGGGGGAGAAGGGGCATTCCGTTCCGAGTCGATACGTCACACTGGCTACCATGGCTACTGCTGCTGTGGCGGAAATGGCGGTCACATATTAGCATACAATGTGGCTCAAAAGCGGGGGACGTAGCACGCACAAGAGACCGGCAATTGCAGAGGGACTTGCCGGGTTGCGTCGTCCGTCCTGCCGTGGTCACCAAGCGAGCACGCTTGAGGATGGTGACCTTACAAGCATGACTGTATAGCAGGCAGCAGCACCAACCAGTTAGAAGAATAAACAAAGATCCATAAGTTTATGTGATTTAGAAGGAGGGTAATATTCAGTCTTTATTATTGGGACAGAAAAAAATCATGATTCTTGAATTTTTATATACTATATAATTAATATAATGATGGCTAAAATATTAAAAGATTTCAAAAATACATCATCAGTTTTATAAATTAATAGATTAAAAACCAAACATTTTTTCCAGAGTAATTAAACGATATAGTAAATAAATTAAAGTAATTTTCTTCAGTAACGAAATAATAAAATAATGAAACAAGTGTTAATATCATTTGTATGGTATATATATTTAAGAATTTTTAAAAAAACACTTATATGAATATATAATCAAGCCTTATATATAAATTAAATTGCTATTATAATTACATTATCATAATTTTTAACTTGCAGTAAATGTTATTATAATTAAAGTAATTATCTATGTTGCGTGATTATTATATTTATTTTCACATTTAATTTGCATTCAATTATGGTAACACTCTCTATGCATATGTAAAATAATGAATGAATGAAGTAATAGTTTGATATATATAGTAATGAAAATGATATGCACCATGCGTCAGCTTCAATCAATTAATACAATTTTAATTGTATTCTCAATTCAATACGTTACATTGTTGATTTATTCAATTACCTATTGTAACTTTTAATTAATTTAAATTTGTTACTTCCCATATAATTTAACATATTTTAAGAGTAATCGACTCATAATGAAAACAAATTTACAATACAATATAAAATAAACAAACAAAAACATAGAAAAACAATTTACTTTTTTTTTATCATAAAAGTAAATATTTTACAAGCTCTAAATTTTTTGTTAGTATATTATCTAAAATATACAACCCTTTTAACAATAAAAAAAAAATTATTATTTTCTTCATTCAAAAAATGATATTTTATGATAGTATGATAAGGAGAATTGAGGTGCTATTAACGGCGTGATTGCTCTAAAGTGGCTATTGTAGGTTGTAAATAAATTAAGTAGTTTAATATTCCATACGTTCAGTAGCACCAGCGTGCTTGGTGCTATCAAAAGTAGAGAATGGAATGAGGAGAAGAAGGAGGTCTAGATCTTAATATGCATGACATGCAGACGTATTAAATATATTACAGCAGGGGGTTGCTTGTGTATGCAATGATATTGCGTGATCAAACTCACCTTTTCAACAGACGGCCTGCCGCCGCCACCGTCTTTTACCTCTTTGGATAAAGGTATAATACACAGCAAAAAAATAACAATATTAATACCACACATATGCAAATAATTACGTAATATTATAAACTGTTATTATGTTACTTTTATCAATTTTCCTTGTTTAATTTAGAAATTATATATTTTGCAGTACTTAAATATTATTATATTTTTTACTCTTTTGAATTCTTATTCCCTTCTTTTGTATTTAGCAAATCTTAATTATTATAATGCATTTTTTTATTATTATTATTAAATAAGGCATTGAATGAGTACCAAAATACCATGCGGCAATATCGAATTTGAAGTAATTTTTGTGTTTCCAAAATTGCTATTGAAAAACTGTGCATGAAAAGTAAATTATTTAAATTATTCTGGTTATAGTGTATGGTTATAGCATAACTTTTCAAATAAACTTGATTTCAACAATAAATAATTCTAAAAAATATTCTCATGAATGCTAACAGAAATGTTAGTTTTTATTTTGCTCACTATTGTACTAAAAATTCTCATCACATATTCCTTCTTTCATTGCCAGTTTCCTGTGTAATTCTACTACCACCACATAGCAGCAAATCTTTGGTGGTATCTGAATTAAAACAAAAGTCTCCCAAGGTTGTTGTTGGTATATTGGCCCTCTGGCCGGGGGCCCTCAACATTTCACAGTGGCTGGCAAATGCAGGTAGCTACACGTATGGCCGTGGAGCACGCGAGGTGCCGACTCTGCCCGTTAATTAACACTGCAAATGAGAAGCCGTATGACTTCCACATCATTATTATTTTTAATGTTTTGATTTAACACAATGATTTAAGTTTAATGGGGGAATATTTTTTATGTATTTACTGCTCAATTGTTTACTACACGAACCAGAAAATTGTTTTACATTATTTTTATTTGAAAATATAAATATTATTATTATTCATTTATACATATTTTAATTTTTATGATTATGTTAATACTGCTTATATATTATAATATATATAATGATTATAATGTATTCATTTTATTTATTTATTTTTTTTTACAATTTAATAAGCATTTTGTATACCCAATATTACTAACTAATATAATATAGTTTATATAACTGATTGAATGAGTGAGGTATATTAATGGATTTTACTCAATGAAAGTAATATTTCAAGTTGTTATAATTACAAGAAATATTATATTTCTTGTTATATATTAAACAAATTGTGCTCATTCGTTACAACACATTAATTTAATCGTAATTAAAGTACATAATTTGTATATTTTATGGTGATAAAATAAGGTTTTTAGAATACCTGTCAACAAATCAGGATCACTTGATTTTTTTTTATAAATTTCTATATGTCAAAATATTTTATATAATGCATTTGAGTAAACAAATATGAAATTTAATAATAAATTATAATAAAAGTTGATGCCACATTTTTATTTATAATAAAATCTATATCAAAAGCTATATAATAACCTCCCCAGTCAATTAAAAAGTGAAAGTGATATTGTGCATTTTAAAAAGAAGATTAAAATGCACTTACTGGAAATGAACATAATATATAAATTGGACGATTATTACAAATGAATATTTTCATGTATTTTTGTTGACATGTCTTTGGAAGATGAATAAAATTTTGAATGAATAACTGAATCAAAACGAGTTGCTCTTTATTCTTTTTTCAAAGCACATGTATTTTTCTAACTCTGCCTAGACTTAGAACAATCACAAATTTGTGTGTGTACTATTTATAAACGTCTTTCCGCAGATGTCAGAAGAAACAAAATATTATAAAAAATTATGATTGCATGATTTAAATACAAATTTTACATTTTCTTAAAACATTTCTCCCTTATTTTGCATGTTTGCTACCATTACCACCTTTTAAATCTGATTTCACAACCATGAAAATAGCGTGAAAGAGAAATTGTAAATGATAAATTATTATTATTTTTTTGAAATATCGATATTTAAAATCTATGTTTCCTTTAATAAATAATCTCATACCTGTAATAAAGGGTTAATAAAATGTAATTACGTTTAGGTGGGGACATTTGCACGCAGCAGCTTTTATATTATAGCTGGCGTGTATAAAGCTGGCGATATATCGAGGCACCAGTCATACAGGGGTTCTAAGATAAGGTTTGCTGCTACATAACACCGACACTTTGACCTAATGTAAATGTATTGTTCCCCGCCCTTTTGCCAGAGCCGCAATGTTATGTAATGATATACGCAGAGCTCCATCAATAACACACTACCGTACCTAGCAATCACTGGTGCGTGCTGACCACAAATAATATACAATATATAGAATCTTCAGCATCAAATTTCATCGCTCTATAATAGAATATACGGAGTGGTAATAAACCACATTGTCCTAAATTTAAATTAATAATGGTTTGTATTTCATGGCATGAAGCTTTATTGTTTGAAAAACATAAAGTTTGAGGTGACCGAAATATTCTGTATGTACATGTAATAGTGCTGTCGAAATTTTTCGGATTTTCGGATTCCGGATTTCTAAAGCTCCGGAATCCGCTTTTTTAGGAGATCCGAAATCCGAAAAGCGGATATCGGATTCAAAGCGGATATCGGATATCGGATTCAAAGCGGATTTCGGATTTTATCGGATATCGGATTCAAAGCGGATATCGGATTTTATCGGATATCGGATTCAAAGCGGATTTCGGATTCAAAGCGGATATCGGATTTTATCGGATATCGGATTTAAAGCGGATTTAGGATTTTATCGGATATCGGATTCAAAGCGGATTTCGGATTCGATCGGATATCGGATTTGTAAAAACTTGTAAGAAAACGAATACATGTATTTTGACTCGAAAAAATAAATATATTTTGCTGTGTTACGTAAACTAAACTCAGTAAAACTGTAAACACTATATAGCTGTTTGTAACTAAATACTGAATAAAATAGTTTAATTAATAGTCTTAATAAATACACTGCTATTACGCTAATTACGCTATTACTGCTATAACATAGAAAATCTGTAATAAATATACGTATATACTAAATAGTGTAAATAGAATTGAAATTAAATATCGATTTTTGCCAACCTTATGTCCCATATTATATATGTATAATTGCAGTACATTGTATAATTAATGTATAAATTGTAATGTATATGATCATATATATCGATAAGTATCTAGATCTACAGGCTACACCTTCACTATAACTATAGTATCTGTATCTACTATATATATATATATATATATATATATATATATATATATATTTATAGCTAGCATTTCATTTACGCATTTATATAGCCATTTACTAAAGAAATGTATAATTTTTATTTATTTTAATATTTGTAATGCGAATTTGATTCTGAGCTATAATATTGGAGGATTTTCCTTGGCTATTTTTTAGCTCGCATCAGGTTGGGCTGTGCAGGTTCCAAAACTTGCTGCTAGTGGAATTTGTTTGCTTTATAGCTGCTATAGTGCTTACCAACCTCGTAATATCATCATGTGTTTATTAGGGTTCAAAACTCTCTATTATTTTTGTCATGAAATTTGCAATCAAATTTGTAATATAAAACATGAAAACTAAACAAACGTAACGCAGTTTAAAGCACTTTAAACATCCTTTATTTTATGGTCCTTTACTTTAATTTTCAATATTTTGTAAACAAATTAAAAAGCACCAATATTTAAAAATTGTTAAAATTATAAAAACGTACCGTATTCCTGCATCATTTTGTCCGCTACATTCGACAATTTTACTATTCGACGTCTACATCAAGCACGTGCAGTGATTCTGCGGGATTTGGTCTTGCATTTTTTTGCAAGCTAGTCTGTTGAAATTTTAATAGAGTTGAGTTTAAAATTATACTTGTTTCGTTATTATACAAGTTATTTAAATATTAATGAATAAAAACTAAAAACTGTAATCCGATTGAATCCGATATCCGATTTGAATCAGAAATCCGTTTTGAATCTAAAATCCGCTTCAAATTCAAAATCCGATTCAAATTCGGAATCCGATTCAAATTCGGAATCCGATTCAAATTCGGAATCCGTTTCAAATTCGGAATCCGATTCAAATTCGGAATCCGATTCAAATTCGGAATCCGATTCAAATTCGGAATCCGTTTCAAATTCGGAATCCGATTCAAATTCGGAATCCGATTCAAATTCGGAATCCGATTCAAATTCGGAATCCGTTTCAAATTCGGAATCCGAAATCCGATTTGAATCCGATATCCGTTCACAAAGATCGGATTTTGAATCCGCTTTCCAATAGGAATCCGAAAAACGGATTTTCGGATTTCGGATTTTTTAAAATCCGGAATTCGGATATCAAAAAAAGCGGATTTCAACAGCACTAACATGTAATGTAATTATATATTTATTTAGTCACATACATTGCATATTTATATTAAGATATTTATATTTATTTATTTAATATTTATATTTAGTTTTGGGGGCATACGTGACCAAAATGTGTCAATTGCCCCCAAAATACGAACCAATCAATCAAGCAATTTAGTTTTTATGAATAATAATTATTATTAAATGTTGCTTTAATTGAGTTAATATTACTTGTGATGAGTAGAATCAGCACAATTTTGAAAAATCTCTGAAAACGTTATGGGGCGATTCATGAAAGAGTAACCAGTTTTATCACTAACACTTGTTAGCATGCATTGTTAGTGAGAAACCTGGGATATAACTATCTTCGTGAGATGCGCCCTATATGATGTTTTCTGCGATTTTAAATGCTTTTATTTAGCTATCATGCAATTTTATTTGCATGTACGTAATACTTTAATAATATTTTAATAGTATCTCCTCACATATTGCATCTGACGGAGGTTGTACGCCCTGAATGTATGCAACTTCTTCTGCACCTTCAATGGGAGAAACTTGAACGCCGGCGTAAGAGAGACTATATATATTGAATTTTGCATGTTTTTACCGATTACCTTAGTATTTTTTATATAGTATAAATTATGAAGAGCAAAATTTTAGAATTAGAAGCTAAAATAGAACATGAATTAATAATGATTTCCGATGACACTATAATTATGTTGCCCACCTTTCGAAGGCATTAATAGAATCACATGATAGAAAAATTTTTATATACAAGCATGTCATTAATTATAATATAAATCGAGTATTGGAGAGTTAAATATAAAATAATAAATGTGTTTATTTTTGAAATTTCTTGACTGAATTAAATTTTTGAATATCAATTCAAAATTAGTCTAAACATAATATATATCAATATCGAAAATTTGATTACATTAATTTTAATGTATTTAAGTGCTACTGTTCAAACTATACTGTATAATGTAGTGAATTTAGTTTTAATATATTCAAGTAAAATAAAACCGTAACATGAAATTTGTGGACAAAACAATATAATGATTTAAAACCCAAGTATTATCGAAATATATTCCATGTTATTATTTTATGTTCAACAGCGTGTGCTTGCCAAGATTGAGTTATTGATATTTGTTTGGCTGCCGCCAAGTTGTGCACCTGCAGGCTGAGGTTGTCGCCTGCAGTGCTGGCAGCAAATGTTGCTTTGCCGTGCCGCCCCAGGCCACCTGCGTGACTGCCACGCCCACCTCAGTGGCCCGCGGAAACGAAGCCGATAAGCCAAGCCGGCCCGCGGCGGAAACCGGCCCGCAGAAGCCATCTTTCTTCGTGTATATGGCCCCATGAATATTCCAACAGCTCCTTGAGTTATGGCCGACAAGTTTAAACCACTTGCAGTCACTCTAGGCTTATCTTAGAAATACGTCACCGACATCGTGCTACTGGAAAATCAGGACAAAAAAATTTAGGTGTATATTTTTATAAATAACGCTAATATTTATTTGTTATAATATAAATGTACCTAAATATCTTAAGAAATGTTATAATCTCTTTGTAAATATTATAGTGTAAGTGGATTGTCACATTTGGCTTTTAAATTCTTAATTAGAATTAATTAAAGAAAGAATTAAATTGTTTTGCTATTTCTCATTGCATAATTACACACGTTTTTTTATTACACGTATAATATAAGACTGTCCTTATAGATTATATTCATACAAAGTACTTCTTTCGTCGTCTGAACATACGCCTTATAAAAATATTGAATTTTTTATTTCCTTCTTCTTTTTGCTTACTGCAAGATATCTGCAACATTTATTATGATTAAATCCTCCTACCAAATTATATTAACATAGGGGTGGCAAATTTTCTAACATACACAGACTAACATAAATATACTATACAGAGAAAAAAAAAACGTTTTTACTCTTGAGTAGAGTATGAAGGAGAAAAATTGTAACTTCTCATCGCTGTAAGTGTCTATTTTTATCAAACCAGCAAAGACATTTCAGCATACAATCTTTATGTATGAACTCTACAGCACCATATATATAGAAAAATAGACCACCCACCCTCTTACTGCATTTTATTTCCCATCGTCCACTTTGTTTTTAAGGCAATTGCTCTAACCGTGGACCAAGTTAATCAATGTTTTGTGATGCCCCCTTTTTTTTCTATTCTCCTTTCTCGACTGTTTTTGGCTGAGTTGACCTCATGCAATAAACGAAGAGCTACCACTACTATATAAAACCTACCACTAAAGTACTACATATGTAACAGGCTACAAAATAGAAAAAAAAAAAAAAGGACGAAGTTTGTGTTTCATTCCCTTTGCTATACAATCAAGTGATGGAAGCAGTTAAAGGGAGGAGAAGGAGGGAACAAACAGCAAGCAATATACTTTATACTATCGCTCCTCTTATACTCTGCCCAATTACATTAGTCCATGAATTCTCAATGTATACAGTTTTATAACAGTCACAGCATTTACAACACAAAGAAAAATAGAGCAAGGTTCGAATCTCATACAACCAAAGTTGGATGTTGTTTTTGTGGTTATAATAATATAAAAAAGTTGCTTTGTTTTGTTATAAAATTTGTCTTTGCAAGTTTCTGATATTTTCTTAGCATTTAACTAAAAATCAAAAACATTTATACTAGAAATCTTAATTAGAAATACTACTGCAGGAAAGTGTGTAAAAGATGCCATTTTTTAAAAAAAAAAAAAAATCTCATTTGTAGAACTACTCTTGTTTTATTTGCCTTCTAATTCAATAATTTATTTACATATAACATTTTTTTTATTTGCTCAAGAATGTTATAGTATTGAAAAATCAGAAAAAAAAACAACAATAAAATAACGATATTTAATTACTGCAAATGAGAGGATAAAGGAAGATTTCATATTTTATCATTGATGCATTAAAACAAGTTATACTTAAATCTTCTCTTAATAAATAATTTATCTTCTTCTTCACGCTGCATGCAGGATAAGGATGGTGATTAATATCAAGATATTTGAATACAATGTAATAATGTAATATAATTAATATTCTTATAACAGTATGACATGATAATATAAACAAATAAGACTAATAAAATATTTTTATTTGGATGGAAAAATTCCATTATATGATATTACATAAAATTATAATAATTTATCTATACTTGAAAATTTATATAATAAACACTTTTCTATATGAGAATGATTTATATAACTTTAATCCGGTTACATGCATGAAAATAAATTTATTATATTTATTTCATCATGTATACAGTATATACAATATTAAAATTAATAATAATAACACATATGGCTTTAATATTCCCTCGTTAGTACAAAATTTTTGATTAATATTTTTCAATCAATATAATGATATTACATGATTTTAGTTATAATATTTTATATTTCTTAAAGATTATCATGTATACATTTGTGGTTGTATGGTCGAATGGCTACTATTGTGGTCAGTTTATATCTATATGGTCCCCTGCTGTTCATCATCTAATCACATATAATATCATGACATACGGTCTCTACTAAACTTCTACTTTGAGTTTAACAGAAGGCCATATAATAACACAAGTATAGCTAGATTCATTGAATCGTGTAATAGCTACATAGTACCATAAAGTCATAGAGCTTTGAAGAACAAATCACCGTTCTAAGCTAACATGTGGTGCATTTAACTCACTGTAATTCTGTCAGCATCCAGGACCCTTTCTATATAGTATATTTGATGTTATATGAACATTTTGTTACTCATCTTTTCATTGAAATAAAATTTTCTAACTTCTATTATATTATGATCTTTATAATAAATGCAGACATAACAAACAACATAAACCATAATTTTAATGTTAAAAATGGTATAATGTAACAAAATATAACTATACTTTTATTATGGTTGGTAATTTTAGGGTGCCGTGTCCTTATTAAATTTTTTAATAATAAATTTAAAGGTGACCTTTTTTAAATAAAAAATGATTAAAAAAATAAACAAATTTTGGCAAAAAATTATAATAAATATATACTAATTGGAAAATATAAGAAACACATGACTTAAGGTAATGTGATTGAACGTTAATAATAAAAAATTTATTTAAAATAAATATTTAGTTTTGAAGTAAAATTGTTTTTTTTTTATATAATATTGAAAAAAAAAATCCAAAACACAAAATGTTCAACAAATTGTTTCCTCTGTGATTTTCACAGGCATTTGGTTCTCACCGACTGCTCTGTCAAAAGAGCACCAAATCACATAAAGAGCAACATCACACTTAACATTCCAGTAAGAATTTCTAGCACACAAATACATCAAATTTTTTTCTTCAATTTTTAATGATGGTTGTATGATCTTTATTGACAGTACGTGAATTTCAAGTTAAATAAAAGAATGAACACGATTAGCAACGACTGCTTTGTTTTGTTAATCCTCTCATGATCAGCATTGTTTTGCTTGCGACATTGTGACGTCACTTGGTGACCTGCTAGTCTCGGTGGTGCCCAAACATGGCAGCCAAGCGCAACACCATTCATCACAACGTCAGTCGCGATTTGTCGGCGCCGCGCTCGTGACGCTTCATTTGTTTCTGAACCATCGGAAACAATAACGAGCTCAATGTAAAGAAACCAACCCCTAACGTAACGTCACTCAAGGGAAGGAAAAAATCCCTTTCTTCCTTCCTCTAGGGGTTGTGTTATACGGCGATATTGATGACAGATTGCCTTTTAATTAGAACCCCATGACAAAGCTAATTTTTTTAAAAATTTAGACTTTATTTTTATTTCACTTTCCCCTTTTTTGATTGGCATTTCTTATGATGTTTTAGTATGCAAATTTTTTGTTTCGTTCATTGACTGCTTTTATTGCTCTGTTTTGCGAGATAATGTGGGTAAATATTGATAATATATAAGGAAATTTGAGATAATTTTGTATGATGAGGAAAGCATCTAACTATTCGGCCGATCAAACTAGTTCTTTCAATATAATTGTGTCGCTTTTTTTTCTTTTTTTATCAGTGAACTGCAAATTCAAACAACCATTAATATTATCATATAGACGGTAATACAGTACATACTTAATTGCTTGTGCAATTTACTTTTGGTTGCATACACATGACATAATTAATATGTCAATGCTATTTTGCACTGAAATTACATATTATAACATAATATATGTACATGACGTGATAATATGAAAGATATACATCTCCTGTACATAATATAACATCATCTATCAATTTATATCTGTAGAATTGTAAATGAATAACCTTGCTGAGAAATATTAAATTCTCTATTATTTGAAATTCTACGTATCTTACTGTTACGCTCTACCAGAACAATTGATAACATTTCGTTTTATGATTGCAAAATGATTGATCAGTTCTCACCATTACGAATTTTTAGCATCTGATGAAAAAAATGTAATTGATTGATTTTGTGACCGATGAAATCGATCATTGTGACGGATTTATTACAGTTGCTAGCTAGTAAAATATTTGGATCACATATAACTGTGATACTTTTGCTTACTCAGCACTAACAATAGGGGGTTATCTATACAAACAAAAGTATTATAGGAAAAAAAAAATAAGAAGCAAAAAGGTTATTGTTGGCTTTTCAACTCTCACACGCTTTTGCTTGTGTGTATATATATGTGTGCACGCCCGGAGTTTTTGTATTGTTTGACATTTTCGGTCCCATTGTTATACTTTAGTTTATTTATGTCACACTCAATAGGAGCGGGTTATGAAAAGAACCATGTTATATATATAGACGGGGGTGGGTGGAAAAGTACATCAGGGGGAGGTGATATAGGGAGCAAGCAGTAGATATGGATACAACATGCGTGGTATATAAATACAGATGAAAGAAAAAATTGGAAAACAAAAATAAAACATGTGTGTCCCCATTGTATGTAACGGCCTACATGCATGGCTTGTATGTATATATGCAGCAGAGGTGTACTGTACGTTATACCAGGCCAGTCCAGACCCCACGTTAAACCATGTCGTCAAAACTAGTTGCATAAGTTACAGGGGATGGTCGACCTTTTCATGGTAGAAAAGAGATGGCGTTTTTGTCGCATCTGGTGTGACGTCACGCCTGCACCACCAGCGAAACACGGCCAAGCAGGTGATGGCAAGGGGCCGGACAACTATACCACGCGTCAGCTACGAAAATCGTCCACAAGGCTCATATTCCCATCCTGTAGCGTTGCGAGAGGGGTGAAAAAATTATTCTCTTTATGTGATTTTTACTATAGCAGGCGGGCGGGTTGGCGGGTTGCTAGCAACCGGCAGTAAATTATGTCATCCCTCACAGTCAGTTACAATATTGCTTGTAACTGATAATTATTACTGCGTAATTATATAATATTATATTAAAATTATTAAATATTATATAATAAATATATATAAATATATTATATATATATATATATATAAACTGAAAAATAGCAGGGAGATATAAAATATATATTATTTAAAATTTATATATTGCCGTTTTCAAACTTGTTTTATAAAAAAGCCATGTAAAAAAAAAACATTATAAATTATTTAATTCTAATGAATATTATACAGAATTGAAATATTAGCGATTTATTTAGTGTCATCTCGCTGTCAGTACTATATTCTTACATTGTTGTTGCTCCTTTAATTTTTATAGGCTAGCTAGGAAAAACGAAAGTTATTTTTTTATGAATTAAGGGTAAGGTAACGCCACCAATGTTAAAAAAAATCCCTGTCACAAAAATTCTGAAAAAAATTTAAAATATTCTCCTCTATACCCCCTATCAGTACCTAAAATATCAGGTATAAAAATACGATCTAGTTTTTGAGTTATAAATTTTTAAAGTTGACTACTTTAACATGGAGAAATGAAACTCCCATGTTAAATTGGCCAACTTTAAAAATTCATAACTCAAAAACTAGATCGTATTTGTATACCTGATATTTTAGCTACTGATAGGGGGTGTAGAGGAGAACATTTTAAATTTTTTTCAGAATTTTTGTGAGAGGGATTTTTTTTAACATTGGTGGCGTTACCTTACCCTTAAGATAAAAAGAGTGCAGTGTTTTTTTTTCTCTTCCTTAAAAAAAAAACAAAAATATATAAAATATTGCTGCTCAAGGCTATAACTTTCTTCCGATAGTGGCCACGCGGCCTGCATGCTTACGCGTCCCAGCATTCGCTGAGGTGAGACTGAGGGAACCGTGGAAAACTCAGTCAGGACGGACACCTCTACTTTTTCTCAATGGACCAAAGTAATGTCCAAAGCCTGGGGAACCACACACAAGTGCATCACTGCACTGGGTGGAAAGCGAGATGAATTTACCCCAGGGAGGGATCAGCGTATTTTTTACTTGAAACGGTCACCCATCCATGTACTAACCACGCTCGACGTAGCCTGACTTCGGTGTTTTTTCAAACAAAATATGCGGTTAGAATAATTATACAGTATAATATATAATATAATTATACCATATATTATATATACAGTAAAACCTCAATTTTACGAACTTCGATTTTACGAAGTATTTTCTCGGTCCCGAATAGTTGGATAGGGAAATGCATGTTAAATAACCTTGAATTTATAATACGAAAACTCGATTTTACGAAATACGAAGTGCTCACGGTCCCTAGAGAGCATTAACCTCGGGTTTACGAATATATTTGTCCATAGCCCTATGATTTGTCATATATTTGTCATATATAAAAAATTTAAAGCGTTTTTTAAATGTAAATTACGCGTGCGTCGTAACGTAAAATTTGTGATCGAGAATCGAGATTATTTTTATTTTATAGCGTCAACTCGTAAGATTTTTTTTATTTATTAGTCATAAAACAGTAACCAATAACTGATTGATAAAACTTTTATTTGTATGGCAACTGCGTGGTCTAATTCGATGTAAATAAGATCTTAAAAATAATAAAGTGTCGAATCCTCTTCGTCCGGTCAGATCGTACGACCCAATCGCATTGCTGCATGAATGGAGTATTACATTATATACCTCAAAACTTCATTCAATTTTAAATTTTATTTAATAAATTATGAATAAAAATAAAAATTAAAAAAATTTAAAAAATAAAATAAAATGCACGTCGTTATGGAAAATTAACCGCGTATATATGAACAGTACTTTTATTTTATTGGCTACGCGAATAGAAATAACGTCGTTGACTGCATTTCAAATGTCGATTGCGAATTGTGAAAACAAAATTAATATGAATTCTTTCATTTTCTAAAAGACCTAAAATACACGAAATTGAAGTTTTTTTTTTTTTTTTTTTTCCACCCCTTCAAAAGTCACGTCCGCGATGTTATGATATTCACGTAAAAATTGCGATTTCCTAAGAGATGCAAATTTACATCGCACCGTTAATGTATTTTTATATGTCAATAATATATTAATGCCATATATTATGTCAATTATGTGTCTTACTGTTAGTAACGTTTTGATTATTTTTTATGTTTTCACGTAATCCCGAATTACCGCGCGACATTATATAATACGCGATCGATCACTCGCTTAAATCGCGATCTTTTTATCTCACGCTAGCTATTTCATATTTTTCTACTGTTTTAATCTCTATTACCACTCGAATAAATCTGAATCAATTATAAAAACGAATTTTTATTGCAATAATTTGTTAATTCGTACGTTTTACGGCATTTTTTTAATTTTTTTTGAGGACCTCGAGTTTACCAACCTCAAAGTCCCGATTTTTCGGTCCCTTCAATTTCGTAAAATCAAGGTTTTACTGTAATATATAATGGTATAATATGAGTAAACATAAAATCTAAGAATTAAAACTTGGTGATGAGCGGTCAACAAAAGAGAATATTATCATAAAATATTGCACGTGTTTTGTAAAATTTTAATGTATTATATATATTTTTTCGTGCAAAAGGTTCATTTTCTTTATACCAGGCAAGTTTCGGTCAACATTCACTTATAATAAAACTACATGCCCCTCGGGCGGTTTTCCTTCCCTTCCCCCACACCTCCACGCATCTGGCATAACACATGCGACAAAACTGCTAGACTAGCGCCACAACGTCTTCTGTTAATTTTTGAAGCTTTTGTGGCAATTGTGCAGTAAAAAAAACAGGGTAGTGAAGTTCAGAGCCCTCTGTGAAACACCATGATCCCTAGCTCGGTGGCGACAAAAATCCCTATACTTCTAGAGTTATAGGTATTATATATTATATGGTTATACACATGCACATACGAGGCTATTTAGGTGATGGAGAGAGAGAGAGAGAGAGAGAGAGAGAGAGAGAGAGAGAGAGAGAGAGAGAGAGAGAGAGAGAGTAAAGGGGACCTGAGTTCGACTATATATAACAGCAGCTGTTGTGACAGATTTGAAAAATGAAATTGTTTTTCTTAGGGTAATATGCTAATGTGCATGTTGGAGTCAAAACCCCTTGATCTTTGCTTCAGCCCGTGTGCCTGCAGTGGTATCAAGGTTTCGTTTAATAAATTATGTTGCAATCTTGGGCATATTTAGAGATGTCGGAATACAACAATATATCAAGAAGATAAGTTGTTGAAATTAAAATTAAAGAAGAAAATTTGTATTGAATGATCTGTAATACTAAAAATATGTATATTATAATAAACATAGTTTCATATACCTACAAAATTCAGTTAGTGTTTTTAAAAAATAAAATACACTGTTTAACTGATTTAGTAGAAATCATTTTTACAAATTTTAGTAAGTTGCAGTGTACATTAAAATGCATATAATATAATATATTACAGAGAAAATATAACGCTGTATGTATAATGCCTCAAAATTTACTCCGATTTCAAATACTTTAATGAATTTATGCACATTAAATTAAAGCTGTGTTAAGGCAAACATTTGTAAATTTACAATTGTGAGATACCACCGAGCTACTATGCTACTTAGCTACACGTTAAATTTTCAATGCAATTGACAGTATAAGCGTAAAAAGACATGAAGATCTGAAACTGTGATAAAAAAAAAGGAAAACACATTTTAGAAAATGTATCAAAAACGACTTAAGAAGATATATATTTGAAGGGATGATATCTCTACCATGAAAATATTATATTTTTTTTACACTATCGGTTTTGTGATGTTGCTGGATATCGAATCTTGATTGTCACGGGAGATGGATTGCCGGTGTGATGTGGTCCATTGTCGGGAGGCTGAGACCAAGTGATGGATCACCGGCAGTCTCACCCCATCTCGAGCTACCCCAAGAGACGCGAAAGGGAAGATATTGAATATACTTGGTACCAACGAGGGAACAATAATTCAACAAGTTACTACTCGTTGATATTTAAATTTGTTGAATAATTTAATAATAATAACAAACATTTAAATATTATTATACTATAGTTCTTTTTTTTTTAAGCACAATACACAAAAATTTATGAATGAATTATTTTTACATAATTTTTATGCTTGGTGCATTTCATTACCTTTTATTAATGCAACTGTTTATGATTTTTATCATAATAGTATAATAAGAAAGAGAAGAAAAGTTTTTTAAGGCATTTATTTGTGTGGTTTAGTGACCTAAATATTAAAATGAGCTTACTCGTTTGGTATTCATCAAGTTATTCATTGTATACTAATTTGACCTTGCTCTTGTCTCTGCTATAATATTATACCATGATGACTCACAGAATATATCCATATTTTAAATTCTTACCATATATTATATATATATATATATATATATAAAAAAATGCATTAATTAAGTACATCATTTTAACTTCTTAAATGAGGGATGCCATTACATCATTAGAGTTAACATAGATTTTTATGTGGCCACACATACTGACTTTTTTTTTCTTTATAACAAAAGCAACAATTTCCCGGTCTGGAGACGCGAGAGAATGGATGTTACTGGGGATCATTGTTGCAGCATTGTTGTGCGATCATTAATCACACTTTAGGTGACAGTCGCACCGTCATATAGGGGGGAGGGGGGGGGGTCATGCGACGGGCGGCGGCCGGGATTTGGCGATATGAAGCGATATAAAAGAGAGGGATATACACACAAGCAATACATATGAGGGGGGTATATATCTGAAAGAGAAGAAAAAAAATATATAGGGATCAGCCTAGCCAGAATTTCTTTGTATAACTTTTTTTTTTCTCTCTAACAGTTCACACTCCATATGCATCATATATGAAAATATATGAACTTCAAGAGAAATAAAATAAAAATGGAAATATTGTGTTATATTTTTTATATTTATATATTTTTATTCTTTTGTTACAGAAATAAAAAGAGAAGAAGAAATGAACACTTGATATTATAAGGAAGTTGGAACTTTAAATCTGTGGGTAAGTGTTTTATTGTTTGACAGTTTAATTAAATTTTATAATAGATTTTGATCCAATTAAAAACTTTTTATTGAACTTTCTTTGAAACCTTAATCTTTAATTTAAATCAATTTATATATAATTATATTTTTTTATAAGTTTAATGAATCAGTATAATATTACTTTCATAAACAGTTCAGTTAGAATCTTCATATAGTTAAGTTATTTTGACACATATTTTATACCAAATTCAATATTATCACTTAACCAGTAAATCATTAGATATTTAATTATTTTTAAACACAATATGGCCTTACAATACTATTTTTCATAGTATAGTACACTTACAAATGTACTTGTTTTAAAATAAAATAATATTAAAAAAAAAGTTTTATACACATTGTGGGTGTATAAAGTAAAGTTAGGATTGGTTGAATGTATCTTGAGAAGGTAGACCAATAAGAAAGCAGGTTTTAGTATTAAGACACGCCTTTGCGAAAGTTGAGAAGCATCTGAAGCAGGGATGCTGTATGTACCAGCAGCATCTTGTGCTCCTTGATCTTCTTTGGTAGATGAGAGTGGTATATAATAGAAGATGGGGTATATATTATATACTATATACTCAGAGAGATTGTTAACGATGCTCTATATTATATACTTTGGTCCAGCTACACACAAGGGAGGCTGAGGTCACCTTTGAACTCTGACCCCTTCTGCTGCTTCTTCTTATACCTTCTTGTGTAAAGCTTAGGAGGATGTTGTGAGTTTGCTGCTATAATACAAGCAACACCACTACCTCATTAGTAAAGGAGAAGAGTGAGCAAGCAAGCAAAGAGCCTCTTGGAATAATATTATCTCTCTCTGTATATATTGTGAAAATCAAGAAAATATGTAATGACGTAATTAAATTTAAGGTATTGATCTATATTTATGACGAGTTGTTTCTCTTTGATATCTGAAACATTAATTCAGTAAAAATTATTTTAATCACAAATTATCAATATCTCACTTGATATTTCTCACATAATCAAAGCAAAATCAAAGAAAGTTCGACATTCATTTCTGTATGATGATGAAGTTTATGTTTCTGATTTTTTTCTTTAAGTAGCGGGGATATGAAAAGAATAAATCAAAACTACATGATTAAAGCAGTGTATACAAAATACAAGCATTTAGAAATAAGTCATGTGATTTATATTTTTTATTCAATTTCCGCTGAAAAAATTCATTCTTAATGCTAAATTGCATAAGTTTACTTAAAATTACATGAATTATAAGACCGAAAATGGGGGAAAAAAACAGCAATACCAAAAAGATGACGTCACAAGTTTTAATAATGATCTTGTATATATAATTATGCACCTGAACATATGGTGGCTCATTTCTCTCCATATGACCATGTGATTACAAGTTTATGACATATACACATATGTACCAGTTATAATTACCGTTTACGCGAGATGATGACCCACTCTATATAACCTTAAATACACCTATGACACCTGCATGACTTCGCAACGATGTTACTTAAATGTGTGATAGCCCACCCCTATTTATAAAATTTCAAATTTATGAACACGTGTGACTGACATGCGTACACCAGTGTAATTTCACGTAGTATAATATATTATATACCTCAAAATTTGAGCTGCACATGCAAGTTTATTGCACCAGTGACGTCACACTGAAGCGAGGTGGCCCACCCTGTAAGTACTAGTAACAATCACGGTGGCGCAACTCGGTGAGTGTTACGCGCGGATTTACACCTGCAGAAGACGACATGCAGGTGTGTCAAACGTAAATAAAGATCTAAAGAAAAGATTTTTCACACCTATTTTTAATTAACACCATGTAATTAATGTCACGCTTCTTATACTTAATATAAAAAAAATATTTAAGTACGTTGTTTTAGTCACGAAATAAAATAAAATATTCACGATTTACATTGATTTTTCTTTCTTTCTTTTTTTATTTGAAGGTAGTATACTTAAATTGAGTTTATAAGATTTTACGGAAATAACACAAAGCAAAACTCATTTCCAATGTCTCCCGATAACAAAAAAAAATATACTTCGTGGCTGCAATCTTTGCTATTAACAAAGTGCATACGTTGCCATTAAATACAATATAATGACTTTTATTACAAAAAGATGACTTGAGTTTAATGTTTCCATGGTTACTGCATAATATTACATAAAATGGTCCAGCATCCCCGCTGCACATTTCATCTGATAATCATGTTCCAGCAGCATCCTTGCCACAGCATCTTGCTATGATGAATTGTTCACCCTCTCTCATTCCCACCCTCAAGCTCATCTAACAAACTTTTTCTTGGACGCTAATAGAAAGAATATACGTTAAAAAAGAAAATTTACATTTTTTAAGAGCTAAAGGTATAAAGGAAAGTAAAAAAAAAAAAAAATGTGAGGGTTATTTCCATTTTAGATTATTTCAAAGCTTTGATTTTTTTTTATATCTTTACTTGGTTTTGAAAGTTTTTAATTCCTCGTTTCCATCATCTTATACTTTGGTCCCTCTTCTTTCTTTCCATCTTCACTTTTGGAGTGGAGAAGCGTTATAACAAGGAAGGCCCTTCTCTTCTCTCCTTGCTAGGCTTACGTTAAGCACTTGCTGCAGTCATCATTATGCAAAGAGGCTTCGTCGTCACCCGCGTTAAAATAAAAAAAATAACTCGCCGGCATCTGTTGATACACCTCGTGATATAAACAACGTTCCCCCTGCTCTAATTTTTAGTGTTGTCACAGAATCATACATGGGGAAGTTTTTTGGAGGATTTTTGAACTGAATACTTTTCCTACCTTCGCAAAAATTGAAAACTGTCTTCAAGCTGCAGGTTTGGTTAACAAGGCAATGGTAACGTTCGAACTTCCCCGAGGTGTACACTAAGTTGCTGTGTGGACTGGTTATTACGGTGGGTAATATCGCTGCGCTTTACCGCCTTCATGATGACTTCTTAATGAACTTATACAACAAGCAAGATGCTTTTATTTTACCTATTCTTTTATAATATAATGTTGAATAATATTTTTATGAAAAGAAAATGGATGTGTTTTTAAGAAATTTACAATATTTATGGATTAATACTTTTTTTCAACTCATAAAAGTTGCTCTTAGGTTGTTGCCTGTTTAATATAATATGAAATAGGACGTCTCATAATCTTGTCAATAGCCTTGGCTTATTCTAAGAAATAAGAGTTTGAATTACTGAGAAAAAGGAGGATATTACGCACTAAATTTTACAATTAAAAAATAATTTATGCATTATTTATACACACCAATTAGTGAGAATATAAACAAACAAATTTTTTGCTACTTTGAAAACATTCATACATTTTTTTTCCTCCATTTCAAACGTTATGATTTATTTCGCATGGAACTGATAACAATAAAAAAAGATTTTACAAGAACATTATATAACACAATCTCTGTAATTTTCGAGACTGGTCATAAAAAAAAATGTTTAGCTTTATTATATAGAATATTGCAATTGTAGACAGAGGATCTCATGATACTTAAATGATATTCTGCTTTCTTTTAACTTAATAGCAAAATCAAGGTAAAACATATAGTCATGCATATACATAGTTTTAAAACACACAAATAATTACCATGAAAAATATTTCCATGACTATAGCAATATATTCATAAGTGTGTTTTACTTCTTGACTTTTAAAGCATTAGAAGTCCTAGGCTTGAATAAAGAATGTTTAAAATATTACAAATTATCTCGAGATTCATTTATGAATATATTTGCAATAAAAACTAATTGTGTAAATACATTTAAAAGACTAGCTTTATTAATGTGCAGTCATAATTGATAGAGTTAATTAATGATTGTATGATAGTGACTTTGACCCCGAGACGGACCACCTATAGAGGCTGCTTGGTCCAGCTACCATGTACGGTATGTCCACGGTCCTTGAGAGCCCAGGGGCCTGCGCACCGAGAGCCGTACATGGCGGCCCATGATTCATGGCCCGGCAAGCCACAAATAATCCCTAATGTTTACCCGAGGCAGTAGTAACCTTTACGTTCGTTATTCATGCAAGGATAAAAAAAAATATTATATATGCATGATTTTTTTTTTTTTTTTTGGCAATGTCTCAAAACATGAATGGAAAATTTGGAGAAAGTAGTGCCAAATGTATTATTATGCATGAATATCAAATTTTCAATAGGGTTGTTGTTATTGAATTTAAATCAAATGTAAAAAATATTTACAAACCAGAAGTTTCGCATATTTACGATAAATAAAAAAAAAATATGGTACTTTAGTTTTCATTCATTGCATATCTTCATTTTAAATTGTAATTCATTCTTGAACTTGACCTTTTATTATGTAAATTATATCTGTTAAATTATTTAGTAGTATTATATTACTATACATACACTGATATTTAATAACAGTTAATTAGCTTACCCTACTTACAATACAGACTACTTTTAACTCTAAAAATTATTCTTTAGTACTAATAAAAAATGCACAGATAGATTGAATAAAATTGGACATCGTGCGCTGATTGTTAAAAACGTATTCTTTTTTTCTCTGAAAGATTTACAAATTAACAATGTATAAACATTTGTTTTTATTTTCTTCTAAATTTAGAAGCGATTAGAACACATAATTTTTTAAATCATACAGATTTGTACTGCACAACTTTGTGTTTTTACCATGCACGTCAAAGTCTGTGTTTTAGTAGCGCCAATGCTCTCTACGTACAACATGCTAAGAGGGGATGTTGGGTGGTAGAGAGGGGCGGGGCGGGATGCATACGCATTAATCTGTAAGCCAGGCAACAGTGAGGGCGAGTTTAAGGATTAAACAGAACACGCGAACCAGATGATAAAAAAAAATGTGTTGCCCACCAAATCGTGCCTTCGCAGTCCTGACGCGACTTAATACAATATAATCAAATGATCCCCTCCTCATTAGACTAGTGTTAGACAACAATGGCTTTCCCATGATGCTCTCTGATGAACCCTTTTTCACGATAAATTATTCAAACTTTTTCTCTCTCTCTCTCTCTCTCTCTCTCTCTCTCTCTCTCGCTTTATCTTCTTCCAACATTATATCACATTGTTTTAATGTAGATATACTGTTTTGATTGCTATCAATACAAGGATATACAACAATCTGATAGAATGTAAAAAAATACGAGTAAGTACGATAGTATAAAAATTTAGTACAAATATAAAATAAACAAAAAGACAATCGTTTGCCAAATAAGTACATTATTATTTGTCAAATAATATAAAAAGCAACGTGCTTGTTGCTTGCATGGGAGAATCGTGGTTTGATGCAGTAGCACGCGGTTCTTCTCTCATGACGGTCCCACGGGAGTTTTGTCTTGGTCGTCGTTGACTACTCGCCATTGAGGGCGCTGAGGCCGCCGCGACGGCCGTGACGAGACTGCGAAATGAGGAGATACCACGACAACGTCCTCGCCCTAGACGACGCCGAGCTGCTGCTGTTGGAGTTCCAAGAAGCGAGAGGCCGTGGCAGGCAGTGCCGTCTTGGTGCAGGCGTGGGGTCACGCGTAGGAGGCGAATGTCAATCACGTTAATTGTAATCCAAAACGTGTAGTCAGTACAGAATGCTATATATACAACAATGCTTGAAATAATACTTGTTAATGATGTTTTTGTTTTTTTACTATTAAAAGTCTTGTTTGGTTTTTGACTAACATACTAATGACTATATAACACTTTTATTTTTAATTGTTTTGAAAAATAATTAGATAATTTTTAATATTATTTCATTTTAATCCTAATATTTTATACATTTGTAGTGTTAAACTTAATTATCTGGTTAAAGAATAAATGAGAATTAATAGGATTTCAGCTAATATCATATTCAAATATTTTTATGCATTTTTTTTTCAGATTCAGTTAAAAATATGTACTGTATTGTATGTATATATATAATTTTTTTCAGATCAAAATCAAACTAATGCTTTGTCGTCACAGTAATGCAATGTTTGCCTAATCCAGTGTATGACTCTGACGTCACAGTGTATTTTATAACAATTTCATAATATTTTATAAATCCAGAAATACATTATATAGTAAGTGACTCACAACAATACATATTTTTTAAAAAGACATAAAAAATAAATAAGTAAACATACCGCTAAGTAGAACGTATCTTGGAGGTCATACAAAAAATCTACTTTATTTTGCAAGACTAGTAAGTTATCGATAGCTTATTGATACGATCAGCAGAGGATGACTTTTTTGTCGTTCGCTGCGGGAATGCTGGTCGCTCCAGACGGTCCAGGAATGCTTGGCGACGTGGGAGGTGGAAAGCCCGCTATGTACTGAGATCTTGGGCCATGCAAAGTCCTCTCATTAACGAGTGGAGACACGCGGCACACTCCTCCTTATGAATCATGCATGCCAATATTATTATTAATGTAAATTAGATGCCAGCTAGCTCTTTGTTTACAATGTTCATTGATCAATTTGATAACGGTACATCTTAATTATTTATATTTTAATTTCAATTTCATTATGTATTTTTATCACCTTTTTGATTATTTAATTAAAACTAATCAAGTTTAATTATTTAAATATTATAAAACAAATGTTCTTACAGTGGTGGGGTGAATATTAATTATTACAATGTTTAACATATTTTATTTATACATAATATAATTATATTGACGTCGTATTATAGCGTCAAAAAGTAACTAACATTAATCATTAGTATTAAATAACTGTATTTAGTTATTTCAAATAATTATAATTATATTCCCGTTCTTTTGATGGTATCAATTTTATCCTTCTCCTTTTTTTACATTATCGGTTTAGTTAGGTCAAATAATACACTCATACATGATTTACCTTTTTGAACTTTTATGTGTTTTTTTTTTAAAGTTTAAACTTCTTAAATGATACTTTTTTAATAAATTTTTTGCTCTACTCATGATTCTCAGATTTTAAAAATAGTTCTTAAAACAGTTAACATTGTACAATACCTGATGCTTGACAAAACCTTTTGAATTAAATACTTTAAACCAATTTTCATTACATTGTAAGATAAATAATTACTATCTTAAAAACCAAAAATGTTCCTTTTTCGTCATATTATTTCTTCCTCCTTCTTTACTTTTTTTTTACAATACATGTACAAAACTCTAAACACGTAGAAACGATTTCAAATTTAAAATGCAACACACATCATCACTACTATATACCACATCCTACAATTATTTGTGGTAACTCACATTTAAAGTCAAGGGAAAAAAAAACACTTTTACTCTCTTCCTTGGTATAAAAATTCGCTGAGACGACTGTGCAAGGACATTTAGCAAGGTAATAATTATCGTATGGTTGCTTGCCACGAGTGGGTGGGTGGTCGGAGCGGGCTAATGAGGCTAATCGGACGGTCATCAGAAGGCCAACAGACGCCTTGCCCGTGGCCTGCGTTAGATAAGACCCGGTGATATAGGAAGGGAGAAACTTATTCGCGTAATTGGCAATCCTGGAATTCGGAACGTGCCGAGTTAACGGTAGCAAAATCACAGTCGAGACAGAGTTGAAAAAAAAAACTCTCTTTTTAATTTATATATTATAAAAAAAAGACATATTCACACAAACCCCCGTAATCACTGTATAAGGTCTTCATAAAAAATACTTGTTTCTTAAAGGAAAAAAAATATATATAATATAAATGTTTGTGGCAAGTAAATGTAACTATTAATTTAAATTATAGTTTAAATATCTCATTATATTTTTGTTTAATAAAAAAATATAATATGGAATTTAAGTATACTAATAAATTTACGTCAAATGTGATATTGTAACATTTTTTGACAACATATTTTTTTTTTATTCTCATAAAAAATGTTTATGTTTCAGTATATTGTACATATATTTTTATTACATGAATGAAAATGTTATTAACATTTTTATTAAATGAAAAGTTTTGACTGTTTTTGGCAAGGACTGGTTAGACCACACTGAAGTTTTAGTGCTTTTACATGAAACAGCAACTTTGAATTACCCATGCAGAAACAAACTTACATATAAAAGGGAGCGGTCGTTATAGGCTGCGAATGTAATCATTCTTAAAGCAAATAGTCAGTACTACATGGTATGAAGTAATTTTATAATAGGTTAATTTCAGTTCGTTTTTAATTTGGTAATATAATCTTGGACATGAGTAAAATTCTAACAACAATTTTTACAACATACTTTCCATTCAATAATTTCATGCAAATATTTTATTTCTTTAATTAATATATATTTTGCATGCCTAATTATAATTTTAATTTATAAAAAATTAATAAATACAATTAGTTAATCAAATTTAGTTTATTAAAAATTAAGCACTTTAATTTTTTTTAAAATATTTGTCATAATTATTTTAAATACACAATTAAAAACAAAATATGTTCATGTTAAGGCATACTTAGTTTTTAATTACTCGGCTTCATTACCTCCATTAATCTAGAGCCGAGCATGCAGGGCCGCAGTGCACCGTCCGATTATGCAAACTGCCTCACGCCTCTGAACGAAGGGTTGTCTGCCTGCCAGGCGCTAACTACTGCGGAATTACTGCCATCATCTTTGCACCTTCGTCTTGTCGTATGAAAAAGTACTTTCTGAATAACTTAGAAAATTAAATTAATTTCAATAGCCCAAAGAAAAATACTTATGGTGTTTTTCTTTAAGAAAAACACACTAAATATTTTTCTTTTTAAGTTAAAATAATATTGTAAAGATTTATTTATTGGTGTCCTATTATTTTGGCATAATTTTCTTACTAATTTTAAAATAAAATAATATTTATAACCCAACAAATCTTTAATTACAGCTGAATTTTATTTGCTTCCAATCAGTTGTTTCTAAAAGCATCAGCAGGCGTATTATAGAATCTATGGTTTGATACACATATTTGTATGTGGAATTATTATGAAAAAATTATGTTAATATGACATTTTAACTGAAAGTTTTAATGACAATAATTTAGCTTAAACCAATTGTTATACGTATTGTATAATGAAATATAATGTTTTAAATAATAGTAAATTTAGCACATAACTTTTTTATATGTAAAAAACTTAAATTTGATCAGTAAATCTGATAATGAAAACAATTTTAATAACAATTTTTACTAAAAAAAATATATGTATAGAGAGTTTTAAAAAAAATGTAACTGCAGCATAATTCAATCTATATTTTAACAATTTAATCAAGTTGAAAAATCAATGTTGATATAAAAAGATAATTTTTTGTGACATGTTATTGACAAGGTAGTGATAAATCAGTACAGGTTCCAGCTTGATAGAAAGAGAGAGAAGCGATTACTGCATCACACTGGTGAAAATCCCCAATGGAGTTTGTTAGCAGCAGCATCCAGCGCTGGGATGAAACGACATCAGTGAATCACTCCCCCTCCTCTCTCATCTGGAACCTCAATCGGAGCTGACAAGCCTGTAGTTGTCCATGTCACCTCTTATTTACATTTTAATAACCCCTCCGCCACAGCCGCCATGGTACCACCGCCGCTACCGGAGCACTCGAGCGCTAATTCTCCCCTGAGAGAGAGATACCCGCAAACTCTTCTACCCTCAAAACCAACGTTCTAAAAATATCACACTCGTATATTACACCATCAGAAAATTTTATCACAAAATTTTGTCTCTTTTATTATATATTCAAAGACTTAAGATTATTAACTTTCTCTTTATAACGTCGCACCCTTCATTCAAACCAAATTTTTGGACAATACTTGAAATATTTTCCAAAATATTGCATTATTTTATGTATTTTTTTTCAATCTTATATCATTCAAACTGTGTCCTGACTTTATATCTCGATATAGGGGTTATAATTAATATTATTAATAAAGAAATACCACCACAAGCCAATGATCAATTATCAAAATGTCTTTGGCAGAAGTCCACGTGCCTCGTAACTGCGTACGAACACCTTTAGTGGTGATAGCTACAATATTAATTACTGAAATTAAGCTACTTATGACACTTGGGAGATATAAGGTATAAGAAACGTAGAAATATCAATAAAAAATTTAGTTGATACATATAATGAAAAAATTCCTTAGCTTAAATATAGAAACTTTAAATTCATGAAACAAGCCATATTTGAGAGTTTGTGCAATTAAAGATTGATAGCAAACAAAAGCTCCCCGTATTGATGGAAAATTTGATGTCTAACTTGCAGGATGTTATCGCTGTGCATCTATAAGCCAACATGCGGTCGGCATTACTCCGTGGTAGCTCGAGCAGGGTGTGAAAAGAGTTTGGTATCTGACATCTCGAGGGCCTGCAGATAAGAGCGCGACTGGTGACAATGGCGGATGCGGCTCCCAATTTCACGCCAATTTGCCTCATTTGTGTACCCCGCCACCGCAGTAGCAGCCCGGGCCCAGGGGAGGGAGGGTATGCTGGGATTTCAATGCTTCTAACGAGCACACGCTTATATAGGGGGGAAATATGCAAAAATTGTTAGCCTTCAAATCTTGCATTTTTTTATTCAATTTGACAAGTGCAAAGATATTTTTTTTACATGTTTGTATGGACACAAAAGAATTTTTTCAATCGAATGGAGAATAAATATCACTGAAGTTGTTTTTTATTTTTTCTAAATCGGTGAACTTTAACAAATTTACTTTAAAACTATATATTTGAAGAACTGCAAGTACATAATCTAGCTACTTCATATTTTATAGCAATACTAAACTTGTTTATCAATTTTTAAATGATAATGTTTTAAATTGTTTTTAATATTATATATATATTTATTTCAATAAAATGCTGACATATTAAACAATATTTCACATGAAAATATTTTGTTTCAGATCTTCCTATTTCATCATTGCTACCTCTGAGATGTGAAGTATTCACTTGAGAGTTTTACATCAGCTACATTGGCCATCAGATCTCATAGCAGCTGCAGACACGTGAGTATATAAATCAAAATATACTTTTTTATGTGTTTGAAAAAAAAAATGCACTGAGTTAAACATTTCGTTTAAGTTAAGAATTTCATTTTTATTTTTTATTGGGAGCATCTGAAAGTTATAGTGCTACAAAATATTCTCGTAATAAATCTTGCCGTTGGCTAGGTTTGGTTTTGTGCGCTGTTTGAAGGAAGAGAGAGAGAGAGAGAGAGAGAGAGAGAGAGAAGTATAAGGACTGTATGGAAATTTATTCCGTTTTACGAAGGTCACAAACTCTGACATGTCATCTCTCACACTCCTTGACTACGATGACTGACGATGCCCAAGCTTTTTGTCACCATCTCTCTTTTTCGCTACGTCCACTTGGTGACAGCGTGCCATAAACCATGCCTCCAAAAACCTCCATAGCTTGCCCTCTATGCACATTAGACAAGCATAAAAACCGTCACTAGTTTGAGTCATGGTGCATCCCTCTCCTCGTCATATTAGGGTGGAGATGGAGGCTATAGCTTCTATACCAGCTTTGCTATATTATATGGCATCAGTGGTGAGTGATATAAGAGCACGAGATTCGCGCTTCACTTGTTCATGAATATTCAGTAGACGTCTCATACTAGTATAGTCCCCTTCTATATGCCTGCAACGACCGACATTGGAAAAGTAAATATTTGCTACAAACATATTTTTACGGCTTTTATATCTTCATTGTGTGGTTAAAAATGTGTTTTTATGAAAAAAGGATGTTCTTTTAATGACATTTTTAAGGCAAAAATATATACAAAGAAATTATATTTTTGACCCTTACTGTTGTGTTATTGTATAACTTTACGTAATATATCATTAATTATAATGGAATGTTAATATGTTACAATGATGACAATTGTCGTTTTGTTTTAAAATTTGTTGTAATAATTTTAATGCAAAAAGAAAATTTGTATTTTGGCTTATTCATTTTAAGAGAATAAGCTAGAAATGCAGCCAATAGAGGATCAAAATGCATTTTCAAGAAATTAGGTCTTGCACTGAAATATATGTTTTTTTTTTTTTATCATTCGATTTACAAAAATACAAAAATAGACATGAAGACTTAAGAGCAAGATAAGAGTATATAACATGGGATTTACAATTAAAGTCATTCATTTAGAGTAAAAAAAAAAATAAAGAAAGTAAAGTTGTCTTGTTTCCTATCTCCTATCTGATGGTATGTTATGTTATATTCCACAAAAATAACATTTTCAGAAACATGGCAGTATATTAAAATGTTGGTTCCATTTGAATTAAATATGCATAAATATGATAATTTATAAATTTATTCTACCAACACAATAAATAATATATTATTAAACATAAATCTTTTAACACCCATTATATAATTAATTGTAAATTTAATGTCAAGTAATATGAAGTAGACATCTAATTTTCATTTCAAAATTCTTAAGATATGACTTTGAAATACAAAAGCTTGAAAGTAGATTTCAATTGTTTCTATACGATATTATATAAATTATTTCATTTTCTATGGTAGGCACTATATAAGATGAGTCAACAATGGTGTGACGTCATTTCCACCCCTCTTGGTATCCTCCACCCTTCTTCTCGTGCATATTCAGGAGGTATCGAGTCCCTCCACTGTAGATTTGCAATGCAGATGAGCAGCTAGGGATGCTGCAGTAGAGGGTGATGATGATGATGCCCCACTGACGATGCACTAGAAGACGCTGCCTACCAGTCTTATGACAACAACACACACACATTACACGTTGGCAGGCGAGATTCATCGTGTCAAGAGAGTGTTGACTTCGAATCTCTATAATACTTTGAGGTGCTTTAAAGGTATAATACAGAAAGAAATACAATTTATGCAATTTTTATACACCAAAGGTTTACTTTAAAGTGTGTATATATTTATGTTAATAATTTATTATTATGATATAAAATGCTTCGTCGTTGAATCATGAGTCTTTATTTTTTTATATAAAAAAAAAGTCTGAAACGTATTGCTTTATAAAAAACAGGTTGCAGATTTATAATCAGAGATGCAAAACTTCGCGCGAAACATGGTGTGCGAAACTTTCGCGAAACTTTCGCGCGAATATTCGCGAAACTTCGCGAAAATTTCGCGAAACTTACAAAATGACTGTCGCAATGCGATTTTTCATATATTCATCAAAAAATTAAGAAAACAAGATAAAATGGCCCCTTTCATGACCTGTCTATCCTCAAATGTGTTAAATGATTTTAAAAATAATTAAAAGTAATTTTTAAAATTAATAAAAAAGAAATATTTTTTTTTTATATCTAATAAATTAAACTGAACTCTTTTTTAATTCATTTATGCAATTAAACCTGTCATTAAAGCAAAATTAGGAAAAAAACGGCGTATTCATTAAATACGTTTCGAAAAAGTAGAGCGGGAAATTCAAATAAATCAATTTCACGAAGTTTCGCGCGAAACTTTCGCGAAACTTGGCTTGCGAAACTTCGCGAATATTCGCGAAACTAGCGAAATTTCGCGCGAAGCTTCGCGAAGCGTTGCATCACTGTTTATAATACAAATTAAGAATTGAGAGTTACAATAATATTTGAATCTCTTGTAACTTAAAGTTATTCCACCGTAAAAATTATGACTGCATTTTCTAGCAGTGACTAAAAAAAAAAATGAAATTTTTTGTATTGTTTTGGTTTGATTCAATAAACTTGTTTTGCTAAAAGGTAAAAATATAATAATTACTTCAATACTCGCTAAGTTGGTGCAATTAAGAATCTTGTTTTTATTCAAAATATTTTTCATGCAGTAGGGTAATATTATATGTATTACTATACGTACGGCAATATTAAAACATTTCATTTTTTTTTTACCATTACCAATTGCTGCATATCTGTTTATAATATACACTTTATATATATATATTATATTTTATATATTTATAATTATATTTTATATATTTATATATTATAGATACTTTTATCTTGCGTTTTAATTAAATTTAGATTGTGTTTACATTTAAAAAAAAGGAAAATTTCAATCATTTTAAAATCTGTACTGTTTATACTTTAATAAATTATTCTAAATTAACCACGCTTCAATCTCTCTTTACTACATACACGTACAATATTGCATTCAATGCAATATGGAAGAGCTCTAATACAGTATATTGCAGTACGAAGCATGTTGCTATTTTCTACTGTTGACTTTTACTCTGGTTACATTTCGCATGGTCGCACGAGTCAAATATTTGAATGCTTCATCCTCCTCCTCCTCAATATATATAGCATGAGCTGACTGATGCAAACAGCGAGGAGGGGATGGATCATCAATGGTGCACTTGTGTCTGCTGATGGAAATCAGGCAGCGAGCTGATGATGGTGTGTTTGAACTGAACAACGTGAATATACGTTTATATCACAAGAGTAAAGAGATCGTTGCACCGTGTAAAGCCCTTTCTGGCAACCACCTACATTTCAATAAAAAGTTTATTTTTGTTTTAAAATAGGAAAAAAATATACATTGAATTTTATTCTGAATAAAAAACAATTCAATACAAGGAGAGTTTTAGTGTTTGGTTTAAACCCTCGTATTTTTTAGTTGGTTGATTGTAAAGAGTTGGTAATACTGATGAATAAAGGAATTTAGAGAGACGATTATTTAATATAAATAATACAAAAAAAAAAAACTCATTGGTTTTGTTGATGTTTTTTAGTATGCATGATTATATACACACACACAAAATATCTCTTGAAATCACTGTAAATTGTTGCATTTTTGAACAACATTCGGTTGTTTTTACAAAAGCCTTTTGAAATTTAACCCTTGTATGCTTACATAGAGCGACTGAAGTGCTCGCAACAATGTTTGGGCAGCGCTCGGGCCGCACGGCGTCATAACCCCGCGTGTGCTGAGGGTCCTCGTCTCAAGCACCCCCTCAGCAGCTGCTGCTGTCAATCATCGTCACTACCTGACAATATATGGAAGTAATGATGAGGATTCGGGATGTTTTATCACGAGAAATATCATCGTTATATTCGTTGACAAGAGAAATGTCACAGACAATTGAACATATCTTTTATATTAATTCGATATACTGCATCATGTTTTATTCTGAAAAAAAGTTCTCATTTTATATATCAGTTTAACTTAAAAATTTACTATTTGAAATAATGGAAACCAAACCTTGGTAAATTAAGCATATCAAATAAGTTTAATTATATTAATTTTTAACTGAATTTTCTTTTATTTCTACAGCATTAACGGTATTTGTAATTATATAGTTTTAGATTCAAATAATTTTTTATTAGTAAAAATATGGTTAATTACTAATAAATTTTATATACATTTAAACTCCAAATATTTATTATAAAAGTCTTTAATATAAACAAAATCCACAGGGCTCTCCCTACAAAGCAATTTTCTGTGACTAAAATCAAGAGACCAACTTATATTTGCTATATGCATCAAACTCGATCTATTTTGGACTCTAATAAAGTCATATAAAATGCATTTTATTTTGGACAACCCTTAGTGTTGTAAGACAGCAATGAGAGAACAATATTCAGAGGGTGACTTTATTTTAATTCAAAACATTTGTGTTAAGGGGGTGAATTATTATATATAAATTTGAATATCATGATTTGATGCCATCAAAGGTGATTTTTATATCAACTGATTTTGCTGTTGTCATTTGAATATCTTGATTTTGTAGACATCAAAGAAGAAAGGGAGAGTGTCATCAACTGGTGAAGATTCATCACACATTCTTGCGTCATTAGATTACTGATGAATATGTATGTGCTCGTCCCCTCCCAGATATTAATATGCTAGTCACACCGAACTTCTCAATGCGTTTTATATTAACTATAATGTAATTTTACAGTAATGTTAATAATATAAATTAATTACATTGTTAAATGTTTCTTAATTAGTAAATATTTTTATATATTTTAATTTTTTTTTTTTTTTCAATAAGGTTTGACCGTTTGCTTTTGTTTTGATACGAGATCGGTAAATACAGAACAAGACATTCATTTTGTATAAAATTATAAGCTGTTTTCGTCTTATCTCTTAATACTTAATAATTTAATATCCTGTATCACAAATTTATTATCAGTAGTTTTGTTTTGCATCGGGTCGTCTTATATTTTGTGAAGAGAATAGCTGAAGCTAAGAAAATAATTTGAAAATCCTTATAGAATTTTAATATGATTATTTTAAAAAATACCAAAATAAATAAATATACAATTTTTTATAGAAATATGAAACGAAATTCTATCATATCTCACCAAACTTGTATTCTATCAACTTTTTGAGTTTGTGTTTGTGCTTGCATTTTTGCAGCCTTGCACTTGCCACTGACGTGTTTTTTTGCGTCTCCTCGAAGCCATATAACGCAGGCGGGTGCTAAACGCTCCCCTGGCATGCAGGCAAGCGGTCGGGCGGGGCCGTGGTGGCGTCAGCTGCCTCTGCTATTGACAAGCGGCAAGAAACGCTCATCTATCTCGTCCCCCAAGATTCTGCACTCTCACGCCTCTGCAAGGAAGTGACGCCGCGATATCGGAGTCGACTTGTGCAGGAGAAACAGCAACGATTTGTTGCTAGCTGAAATAAGTGTTGGTTCATCGTTGATTCTGAGGATAAATAATGTTTCTGCGTTTGAAACCAAGAAATTACATAATAAAAAGAGACACGAGGATTTTCATATTTAGATTTAGTAAAAAAGTTTTGCCATTTTTTGCAAGTTAAAATATCTAACTTTAATAATAAAACGAGATTGTCATTAGTACGTTGAAGTTTAATTTAGTAAAGTATCCATTTAATTTATTTCAGATTTTAATACATGCAAGGTTGAGTTCATGAACTTTGTTCTATATTTTAATATAATATGCAATCTTATAGAGTGCAATGCCTTCTTAAGTTAGCCTTATTATTTTGATAGTGACGGCGGCAAGCTTCTCTCAATTAGTGATTAGTGACGGCGAACTGGGTGAAGTGGTTGCAGCGAGTGGAGAACACTCGAGATAGTAGCGCTGTTGGGAGGTCACGGTATCGTCTTGGCGAACGTCTATTGGCGCCTCGGTGGCCCAACCAGCGTTCGCAGGCGCCGGACGATCTACCAGCCACGCTCCTAGCGGCGGGGCCCCGGGGCATGCGCTCGCTTGTGGTGACCACCCCTCATCACCCCTTGACCCGGTACTTCGGACCAGGCTTCGAGAACCGGCGTTGGCAATCTTGATAGTTCATCTTATTCTCACTAGGTGGCAGGACTGGATGGGATTAATTTTTAATTCATTATAAAATATTTTAAATTAATGAATAGGATCATAATTACATTAAATCCTCAATATTAATATTTTTATATATGAAGTTTGTGAAATTTAACGCTTGTAATTTATAATAGTCTGTGCAAATTGATTAAAAATTTAAAGATCTTATACATTGTTATAATCCTATCATTTACTGAAAATTTTAAAATAATTGTTTATTATTGCTGCTCTCTTTTAAAGGTAGTGTGAAATTAATTTCCCCAAAACTCTAAGTGCAGTTTCACAGGTTTTGGGGTTTCAAATTTCAATTTTAGTAACAAGTGCAGCATCTATGCAACTATTTGAGCAGAGAAGTAAGGCAGGTGGCCTGTAAGTCGGGCGCTTGGATGATGGAAATTCTGAATTGTAACTTTGCATTTTGTATATTATGTGAATTTGAAATTAAACCTATTTTGAATTGTAAATCAATTATTTTTGAAGACATTGTATTATAATATTTTGATATTTTTTCTCGGTTGTTATAAAACCCCAAAGGTTTTTCTTCATAATCAATGTAACAATGCATGCAATATTACGCATTGATCAAACACAAAATAAAATACTTTTTTCTTTAGTACATAAATAAATAACTATACTTGTTCTTTTGATTAATTTTTAACGTATACTTTTACTTTTAATGCCCGTTTCTGTTTCGTCACGTGTCACCTATATATATATATATATATATATATATATATATATATATATATATATATATATATATATATATATATATATATATATATATATATATATATATATATATATATATATATATATATATATATATATATATATATATATATTATATATATATATATATATATATATATATATAACCGAGGCAGAACTATATTATAATATAATAGCGGCTACGAAATGAAGCCCGTTTGAATAAATGAATAAATCATACATATAATTTTTATCATTGTAACTATTTACTAAAAATAGTTTTACGTATATCAGGTTCAAAACCAGATATTTATTTTAATCTTTCAGATATAGGAGATTGATATTTTTAAGGAAACTTCTCATATGTTGTCTCTGTAACATATCAAATAAAGTTATCTATAGTTTTGAAGCTGCTCCTCTTAATTATATACTTTAGACATATTAATAAATAAACCACTTCAACCTTCATGCGAACAACTAGGAAAGCACGACGATGTTTCTGGGTGGGTACCGCTGTCAGTGGAGGTGTGGTGAACATGGTGCTCACTCGGCGTCGACTATAGGTGGTCTATTTCTCGCCGTTATACTGAAAATATAAGGTAACATTCAGCATACATTACTTTAACCTGCAGCTTTAACTTCCTTGATAATTATTGTGTATTTTACGTGAAATTATGTCTGTAAACTCTTCAAACTCCTTAAAGCATGGCATAGTCTACTTTAATTATTGTAGGAAAATTGTAAATATTAAATTAATTTTCAAAATTGGAACTACAACAAAATTTTAAAAATCAATACGCATTGTAAAACTGTCATGAAATTATATAATATTTATCTTAATTTAATTAAAATTTTACATATAACCGTGTGTGTCCGAACAAGTGCAGGACCATCAGAGCTCGATGGCCGCGGAGTGAGGTCACGTGATTTCCACGATCCCGCCCACTGGAGCAGAAGATGCTGAGGGGGCGGGGCCTGCGAGTCACGGATGAGACAAAGCCAAGGGGGTGTGGCGAGCGAGATACAAGACAAGTACAGCCAAGACACCCGACCTCTTTGTTACTATCTTTTACTTTAATTGATTTCCCTCAGCACCATACATTTTTCATATCTTCTAAGACAGAAAGAGAGACAATAAATTGTTAAAAAAATAAATTGTTTTTAACAATAATTGTTTAAAAAAAAAGCACTGAAAGCAATATTATTGAAGTTATATTATACACATCAGAAAGAGAGAGATATATAGTTTAAAACTTATTTTATTAACATTTCAAAGAAAAAAAATATTTGCTTATTTGATTTTCACGATATAATTAATAGGTAATATGGGTACATGAGCTAGAGTCAAACCAAAACATCTTTGCACTCATTTATTTATTATAGTCTATTAATTGTTTTGACTTGGTGCCCAACAAATTGTACACAAGAAATTATCGTTGGCTCTCTCTTAAGGTGGACAACACTTGAAATTAATGGAAGCAAAGAGAGCACTTTACTCTTCATCTGCATCTCCCCTGCCTGGTGGTGTCAGACGGGTGGCCTAGCAGTACGATGTACACCCTTGCTTTTTCCCTCGAAGCTTTTTTACTAAGCCGATATGCATTCATTAAGTTTCATCAGGGTGATTCACAACATCAGAGTATTCTTATATTATTACTTTTCGTCACTCACTCTCCTCGGACTTATATAAATGGTACAATGTTTTCCTTTCCCTTTCTCAAATCAAGAGACCTTATAGTATATAAAGCCTCAATATACGAAGCCGTACATAAACTTGGTGTGAAATATGTAAATTAAGGGACTTTTGTATATATTATATAGTGATGAAACGATTTAAAAGAAGCTAAAATATATTTATTATACGTGTATATAAAAAGTGAATAAAAAACAAAATCAAAATACTTTTATTGTATGTTTATTCTTTTATAAATTATAAAATAAGTATCTACTATTTGATAACATATATATTAATATTATATATATATATCAAATATATATATATAAACAAATATATATATATATTTGTTTATATAATTTCACTGGTACGCTAGAAACTAGAAAACATATTGACATAAAAAGGTAATAACTTGTATGTTATACAAGAGGTCTTCTTATTTATTAATAATTAAATCAATTAATTAATGAATTAATCAATAAATTTATTTACATTAAATTATATATTTTTATTCTATAATTTATTTTTCGTGAGACCGATCTATATTGCACCTGTGTGATATGCAACACAGTTTGCAGATATGCTTGAAAAGTTGTATAACTTACAGGGGCCTATAAATTTACCCAGGCAGGCAAATACAAACAACTAAACTCTTTGAGAACCTAAACTTAATTATGTTATGACTATAGGTTCATTATTTTTATAAAATATTCATTCATGTTTATTTCTTTGAAATTTGAAATATTAATATTTATTTTAGGAAATATTTTTTGTTCTAATTAAATTGGTATTAACTTTCATTTTTTTTAATAATAGTATCTTACTTGAAGTGAGATTAATGTATGCCTCTGAACTGCCCAAAAGGTGTCCCTTTTCTTATTCTCAAGAACTTTACACATACATTTCTGTACTTTCATACATACATTATTTGTTGTTGTTTTTTTGTTCATATATACATGAAGAACTCAACTTATTGTGACGACAGAACTATGTGTCCTTCTTACCTCCCCTAAAACTGTGTTTATTATTTTATTGGAACTCCAGCGCCAGTACGTACATCAGCTAGAGGGTAAATTCCTGGCGTATTATATTATATAGTCAATGAAGAACCGGTATGAAAATTTGCATTGTAGATATGGCTAAAAGACCTCGAAGTTATGTACATGTTTTATTGTTTTTGTTTTTTGTTTATTTTTCAAATTTTGACACCTTCAAATCGAGAAGAAAGACACTGCTACATAATTTTCACGCAACGCATTTTACTATGCTTAAGTTTTAAATTTTTGCATGGCTATGACGCTATAGGGGTAAAAAAAAAAAAAAAAAAAAACGTAACAAAATTTAGCAATACATAACTCGAGTTCTCTAATTAATGGCTGCAGTAAAAAAAAAATCATGCTACTGCACAATTGCAGTTTAAAATCATAATTGCTTATGTTATTAAGGTTTTTACTGTTATAATTAAATTATTTCTGTTGAATAAATAACCATTTAATTAATTAACATGTCTATAAATATGGTCGCTTTTTGAGCTTTAACTTCATGCATGGTTCTGAAAAGCAAACGATTTGATATCATTACCTTGGTTACAAGGCAGGCTGACACACAATTTGTATGTTAAACATACCATTTGAAATAATTATAGTGAAAACACGGTTACCATAATAATAAGCTTTTTCCAAAAAGTCACAAATTTCTAAGAATAAAATTGGTCACATGATAATAATTCATAATAATTTATAATCCTGTAAAAAGGCATTATTATGCCATGTTTCTAAATAATCTAAATATATATTATTTACATGGTCCATGTTGTACAACATTCGTGCTCAAAATTAAAACCATTAAAACTTAAATGTTTTGGTTGCCTATTTGGCGCAATCAATGAAAATAATAATTATACTCTTGCTAATAATGCCATATTGCATTTTTTTTTTCTCCTAACATTTAATATATTACATTTATAGAAAAATAATTATGCTGGATGTAAAGCGAGATTGGTTATTGCATCGAAAATTTGAATATAATGACCAACTTTAACGTTGTTTTATGCTCAAACGGTTGATAAATACTAATTTTCCGACATTCAAAACCTTCAAAACTTTTCCATCATCAATAAAAGTAAGCTCCGAAATCTGATCACTTTTTGTATGCTTAAACATAATGTCATCTAGCCTCAAGATGATGTCATGTTCAGGCAAGGCAGGTATTAATTATAGAGAGTATTAGAATGAATATATATATTTTTTAGCAAAGCATGATCAGTTATTGTATTGATTTGAATTAACAGGTCTCTTAATACATTAATTAACTTTCTTACCTTTACTGGATTTTTTTTTAAATATTTTTTTTTTCCTTTTTTGGTACTGAGGCTCGAAGCCGGACTACTCGATTGATCTCCAGTTCGATTTGATTGCGAGGGTTGGTAGGGGGCGGGGTAGTGTTTGCCGGTGTTCTCGCTCCAGTGATCCAACAGACGCCACACGGACGTGATGATTGGCCTGATCCATATGGATGCTGAGCCAGCGAGTTATGAGCAACCAGTACATCAGCCCGCACACCGAGGCATGTTCAAATCCAAGCCAAACTTTAGACCAGCTGATTCTCAATCATTAAATAGGTTATACTATAAACTTAACAATTGTAAGCAGTTTCATATGTACACATACAAATTAATTAATAATCAAAATTAATAATAATATATTCATAGTAAATTATACAACAATTAATTATTTAAAAAAAATCTATATACGTGAAATAATAACAACACAACATACATGCGTATAATTGTACTTTTTATTAGAGAGAGTGTATTTTTTTATATCATATTGTTTTCGATAAAACAGCTGACGAACGTTGGTATAAACTCACGTGGGAAAAAAATAAAATAAAAATCCGTATGTGGTTACGAGCCAATATATATCGGTGGTGGACGAATTGTGTTATAGCTATGTGACCGGTGAGGCGAAAGCAGCTATAGGAGATGAGGGGGTGGGTATGGGCATGCAGATGAAACCACAACAACCCCCTTTCCCCTGGTGGTGCGGTCCAATCCACTTGGCAGACCCAGTCAGCAGTAGCGGCAAATAATTCACACATCACTGGGTTTTTAATTATCGCCAGCACCACCGCATCACCAAACAATGACGAACAGTCCAATACGCCGTGACCATCGTCATAATTGCAAACAATTCTCTAATTGAACATTCCACCATGTATTTTTTATATAATTTTACCACATTTGTGTTGTATTTTTTTATTTAAAAAAAAAATAAACAAAACAATATACTATATACAGTGAACTCATTTGTAAATTATTGAAAATGTAAAAAGTAAATATATAATTTTTTTGTTCTCATTTAAATTGTAAAAGATAAAAAGGTAAATCAACAATAGAGGTATATTATTATATATTTTAGCAGTATATTTTTAATAGCTACTGTGTTAATTATCCGATATTTAAACATATTAATTAGTAACGTTTATGATGCTTTATTTTAGCGCCTTCATGTATGTTGTATACGTACAACTATAATAAGTACAAACTAATTAACGTAATATTTCGTTTTTCTTAAAACATCAAATATGTTCCATTTTTTGAAAAACAAACAATGCCTGCATTAAAAGGCTGAAAATCTCAAGTCTTTATAACCTTTAGTTGACAATAAATGCTCCACTTAGGGACAGCATGAACTTGCATAACTTGCTAGAGCTGCATCTAAGGAGTTACAGATTTGGTATTTTTCTGTGAGGCACTGTAACTGTTGGTGTGTAGTGTTTATGAATAAATACCAATCTACAGCTTTTTAAAAAAAAATGCATAGTTAGGGATCTGGAACAAAGATATCACTAAAATAAGTGAACATAATATGAAATATTGCAATATAACAAATTTTATTTTGATCGTAGGACTGTACAGCATGGATCACATCAATTGTTAACATAAAATACATAACATACTTAATTTTAATTAAAATTAGCTTTTCTAAAATTAAGTAATTTTAAACACACATACCCAAACAATATTTAAAACCATTTCCTATGAAATTAATATAGTACTTAAAATTGTATTCTTTTATAACATCACATTAGTACAATAAAATTATTAATTTGCAAATTTTATCAATTCATTTGTCTTTATATTATGGCACATTAATATTAGTAGTAAATATTATAAATTCAAATTCAAATTTTTATTTCGATTTCGAAATAAGTTATTATTTCGAAATTTATTTAAGTTATTATAATAATAACTTAAAAAAATCACGCTAACATAATTGTCGAATATTTATTTATTAATTTTTTACAGTATAACAAAGTTTTTTTAATGCACGTCTTCAAGTATGATTTATTATTAAAATTATATTTTTATCAATGAGTTGCAATGTTAATAAGTATTCCTGGCATGTAACGAGGGTACAAAATCCTGACTATTGTAAGAACAATCAGATAAATGATGATGACAGTAGTCAATGTTTTGCTTTATCATTGACCAAAAACTGAAATAATAATGATAGTTTTTCACGGAAGCAGAGATTGTGTGGACCGTTCGCTCATTCTTCTTCGTCACGGCGTTAGTTGTGGTCACAGGAAACGAGCGCCATTAATCTGATACGCTAGCACTGCCACAAGTATAGGACAGAAAACAACAATCCCTCCCTTGCCTCTTCCTCTTTTGTCTATTGTTAAAGGTCATTGTTATAAAGATTAAAAAATACATAAAAATAATACTTCTTTTTCATTCGCTGTTTTGTACTAATTATATAACTACTTTTCGCTTCTATGCATTTTTACACCTATCCTAATACTGCACTTAAATTTTTTTTTCTATTATATATTAATTAAATGACGTTACACATTGATGAACTTCAGACTTAATGCTACACTGATTTTTTTAACATGTATTCTTAATTGTTTTTATTATTCTCTTAATTATTTAATTAAGTATACCACACACCGAGTAAAAATAATTATTTGATGATATTGCATAAAACAAAATCTTCAATCAATGATTTTTATCGTACGCAATTTTTAATTAATTTTTGTGTGGGTGAATTACAATGAATATCCAAGCTGCGTGATTTTCATGGTAAATGAATAGGGCATGAAAAGTTATGTTCAATTTCAAAAGTTTATTTAGTAAAAATTGTTTTAATAAAAATTGCCATGCACTTTTGGCGTGTCAGTTGAATCTTTAACAAAATTTCAATAATTTTTTTATCGTGTGACGTCTGTGATTTCATAGAGACGATCACGTTTACAAAAATAGTTCGCCAAAAATAATAATAATACACTTCCAATTTCTACATTTCATTATGTTTTCATGCAATTAAAACGTAATGAAAATTCATGCAGGTCAACCATTGGCGTATATTAGAACTCTTTTGAAAGTATTGAGTAATTTTTACCTTAAATTTATTTCAATATAGAACTTTTAATTTATTGGCAGTAAATATTAGAACAGTAACATATTTACGTCTACTTATATAATTATATATATATTTTTTTTTACTACAATGCCTGAAGCAAAATTTCCGCATTCTAGATGATTATATAATGAGTACAAGTAAAAGACATTAGATAGAAAGTTGATCATTTAATGACCTATGACAATCTTTTTTATGATAGTTGACAATAAATATAAATATAAAAATGTCAACAGTTAATGATAATTAAGCTTAATATATTATAACACGAAGATAATTATTAAGTTTATATACTGAATAACTTAGATATTGAATATATAATATTTATAAAGTAGATACTTAATTCTAAGAAGGTAGAACTCAGACAGGTAAAATGAATTAAACAGCTTTCTGCTGTTATACGTATCGTACATTTCATTTTGGAATGTTAGCATAATTTGTTAAAGTACACATAAAATTTCTATAACAAATGAAAATATCAAAGTTTTAAAACCAAATATTATTATAATATTATCTCATTATTTTAGTATACTAAATATTATCAAATATGGTGTTATTGAAATTTAAGCAAAGGGAAAACAAAAAGACTTGGATCAGATGTGTATACTTTATAACAAAAGTATCACAATTTCTCAGGTACTTAAAATCAAGGTGAAAAACATTTGATGGTGTCAGGTATTCCAGTCACAGATTTCTCTCTCGCACTTGATGGTCCATAGAATGGATGCTGTAGGTTAATAATTCATGATGTGTCGCTGCTGTAAGGCATTGCAATCCTCTTTGCTTGGAACGCTGTCGCCGCTCAGAGCGTGCTAAGCCGAGAGGCGATCTGCCCGACTCTCACGCTCTCTTTGTGTACCTGTTCGAATCTCGGTCACGGTAAATTGGTTAATCACCTTGCTAGTTGTGACGATTTATGTATTACTAATGAGATGATATTTTTTTTAACTTAAGATTTCCATGGTTCCCTGTGTCATAACATATTTTTTTTTATCAATTTGAAAGTTATGATTTTTTTATAACCATGCAATGCTAATATATAGAGCATAAATAATCCACTGTATAATATATTGAAGTCATGACTAGTGAGTACATGCAACTGGGTCCTGTTTTTAAAAATATTATTTTATATTATGATTACATCATGTAAATTTATTATAGACACTCTTTGAGGGGAGAGCAAAACATTATTCACGTAATAATAATAATAAAAATATAATAATAATAAAAAATTGAATTTTCTCCTTTTTAAATAATGATCTGGAACATTTACTAAATTAGCAACGTTAATCCATTAATTATTATAGAAAAGAAAATGATTTTCTAAATAAAAAAAATATATAAAAAAAAATCAATAAATTAGAATGTTAGAATTTACTTAATACATTTTAATGCATTTCTCTTTGATGCGTGAATGAAATATTATTGATTTCATTCAATTAATAAAAGGAAGCAAATATCTGAAATATTTATGTCATGAAAGTTTTTTATTCTTACGAAAGTTTAAAGTGAAAACGGAGTAAGAAGAAATTGACAGAAGAATTTTTAAATGTCAGGTAAGAATTTTTATAGAAGTCATGCCAAATATAATTTTTTATCATTCCGGAAATAGATATTAAAGAATGATGTTATTATATATTTAATTTTACTCTATGAAAATAAATATTATAATAAATTTAGCCATTAGTTTAATAAAAAGCAATGATGTGTGACAAATTAGCACCAGTTTATCACTTTATGAAACAGGTTTTTAAACGTCAGTGCTTGCCCGCGTGATATCGTATGCATTATATTGCGCATTCATTTGAAACTGTTGGCAATAAATTACTTTGGCGTGAAAAAGCTATATCTATAGTATATGGATTTTAATATCATATAAAAATAATTTAATATTAATATCTTATTTTTAATTATAATTATATTTTTAATCAACATTTTGTACTATTTTAATTATACAAAACTTATACATATAAAACAGTATTACTGTAACACTTACAATTATCCTACTATTATATGAAAACAGTCATCTTCTGAAATTTAAACTATATCACTATATACACCCAATTTATAAATATAATTATTATATAATATATAATTTATCGGATATCAATTGGAAATATGTATTAAATAAAATCTATTTGAAAAACAATATCGTTATATTTTATCATTAATCTTAGTAATTAACAAGGCAGATTTTAATACACGTGGAAAAGAAAATAATTCCAACTTATACAATTTACAGCGTCAGTATCAAAGCTGTCCACTTCAATAAATTGATTGTTATCCCAGTAAAGTCTCATCATCGATAGACAACAGTAAAATATAAAACCAATCATGAACGGTTATTATGATGCAACGTTTTCTACCACTTACCAACAGACATAATTATAAAGTATATCAAATATGGCAAGAAGTCTGTTAACTGTGATGTCTATTGGTATCTTCTCTGATCAAAAATATTTATATAAATTTATTAATTTATTGTTTATTTAAATACAGCTGTTTAATTAATTTTTCTCTGACTGCTAGATTTTGAACAATTAATGATTATTTTTTCATATCATACTTTAAAGATCATTTTAAAGTAAAGAAAGAGATAATAACATATATTTTTCTGGAGATATTGTTTCTCATATTTTGCCTATGATATTTTAAAGCAAAATGGTCTTATTGTACAGAATAGGCTGTAAAATTTATTTCATTCAAGCACATAATAGGCGTTTTGTTTCCGGTCAAAATGTATACAAGAACATGTTCTACTATAACTTTAATAGTTAATATAAAATTGTTATTTAAAGCTCCCCTCTTTAATCTTTTACAAGTTTTCATTCAAATGTTTTACAACTAATTTAAAATTGTAATTTTTGTTTTTCGTTATACAATATGTAAAAATATCCAAAAGATACACAAGAAAACTACAGTATGTTTTTAAGTAAAAAAAAAAAACAAAAAAAATATTGCTGTTTTTTTAAGAAAGAACAAAAAAAAAATAGAGTTTCTTCTCCATCTACAGTCAATTTTGATTGAAAGCTGCAACAGCCTTTGTGCAGCACAAGTGTTTTAATCTCGTTCAAATAACATCTGTTTGTGTTCTTCTCATTTCGGATCTGCTGGTAAGGAAAAAAGGAAAAAAAAAAAAAAAAAAATAGACTTTATTCTTTTTCTTCTCCATCTGGTATCATGAAACAAGATTCGTGTTATTGGTTTTTCCCCTTATACAGGCTGGTTCTAAGTCCCATATTGAGTGTGACACGGAGGAGCCATTAGCAAGTCTAATCACCGCCGACTGTGCAGCGACGTTTGCAGTTAGCTACAGTAGAGCGCCCCCACCTAAGATATCTCTGCGACGTAACATCGGGATCAATTGCTCACCGCTTTATTACGATCTTATATACAGAGAAATAATATAGGAAATACAGAAACAAACATTAATTTCAAAAAATAATTAAGGTAGAATATATTGCCACGTAATTTGGCTTCTAAATAATAAAATCAAAGTCTTGCACTTAACTATTAAAACCAACAATTCGTACTGCGAATGTACTGTTAAAAAAACGTAATATATTGAATAAATATTTTACCTTCACGGCATGATTTATACAATTTTATATTAAAAATATAGCGCTTTTGTATATTATAAGTTTGTTATCATGTTCGTATCATGTTTTATAAAATAATTTAAATTTCTTTAGCAATTATTTTTATTATTATTATTATACGGATCTTTTTTCTTCTACTTATTTTGCAAACAATAAAACGACAGGGATCCATAATAAGCATTCAAGTAGACATGCAATAACGAATTAGAATTTAAAACATTAACATTTAATATGTATCATCTTAGATTATGGCAACAAACAAAACAAAAAGCATGGAAAGGAAACATAGAAAAAATGTATAAATATAATTCAGACGCAGAAATTGCTCTAATATGAGACTTCATATTTTCCATTTTTCTTCCTTTCAGAGTGAAAATCTCAGCTGGTTTAATCCTCTTTTTGATCCTACAGATAAGTGCGAAGCTTTTTGGTTTCTCTCTTCCTCTCTTTAGCTCTTATACCTTCGAATAAATTTGTCATGTGCTGATGAAAATAATTCCTATCCTCTCTCCGTGCTGGACATGCAATTAGTTAATGTGACGTCACAAAGAGAGAGATTTGTACTTTAGGTTTATTTTAGGTTCTTAGACGCTTTCTGCCACCATACCACACACGCGGTACCACCCTCTCTCTCTAATTTCTCCTCTCTCTATATATATACATATACGAACTCATCCTCCCAACAGCAGCAAAGTGTTGTCAATAGGAAAGGATTTCTGCATAATTAACAGGGTTAACACACACTCGCATGAATATGTATGATAGTGGGAGAGGGAAGGAGCTTCTACCAACACACTGAGACTCAGACCGCCTTACACCGCACAACCCCCCCTCATGGATAAAGCAACCCTCTGTATGAGTGCGCGAGAGCTGGCGACATTTCCTCCACCCTCTGAGCTCGACCAGGACTGTTGTGAAATGATTAAAAGCTTCTATATTTATATATGTACATATATCCTTCATTAAAAAGAGATAAAATATACATTTCCAAGTGTATGTATGAGAGAAATGTAAGTTTATAATTTTACTTTTGACTTTTATACCATGTGATATTTGTATAATTAAAGAAACGAATAAAAAGTTCTTTGCATTTTTGGGAAAAATAAATTCACTTTGCATGCATAAAACTTTATTTTTTCAGTATTACAGTATAATGTAAATTGTATTTGGTCTTTCAAAAGCTTACCAGGCACTTGACGCAGTGGTACTGTGGTATATGCGCAGTCCGATTCGTATTCGGATGGTAGTGAGTTCGATCCCATGCAGGCACCGCCAAACTTCACTATTGGTGGTTGCTAAGTAACACCCATTCGTGCATCCTGGAGGTGATTGATGGCATCCTCCATTGATTGCTGACCAGCCTGACTGAGGTTTTCATGGTTTTCTCAGTCACAACCAGGCAAATACTGCGATTAATTGCTATAGGCCATAGGCGTCCCGGTTTGGAAGGGACCCACAAAACTCTAAGCAGTATATGCTAGGTCGGGTCCACGAAGAGCCGAAAATTTAAATTCACCAATTAAAAAAATATAATGAATAAAAATAAATAAAAGCTTAAAAAATCTACTGCAGGTTATTACTCACGAAAGTAGTTAAGAAACTTACCTTTATGAAATATCTTTTTGATTGTCTCGACTCGGATATAATAAATACTACGCGAAAAAATGAATGGAAAAGCAAGTTTCGTTTTAGCACTTACCAGATTGCCTCTCTACATTCTTTATAGTGCTACTCGATTAATGACAATATTAATGACTTTTTAATGACTCATAATTTTTAGTTTCGTACACGGATATAAAGTACTAGTGTAATATAATAATTATAATAATATTATACACTGTGCTACGCATGTTTTTGTTTTTTTTAATTTATTTATGATTTTATCTGCATGTGGAATTTTAATATCAACATAAAAGTATAGAGGTAAATGAGCTAAAGCTATATAGTATGATATATAATATACAAATTACACAATTTATATCTACACTTTCGAACCTTATAACCCCTGCGGCCCTGCCTGTATTATATAGTAAAAAAATGCAGTTTTGCAATGTTTGGGATATCAATTTAGATTCTTTAGTAAACATATTAGTATATTTACAACGCCTTCATTTAGATTACCTGTAAAAAGATTAGGTAAGAGTAATTTTCATACAGACTTAAGGTGTGCAGCTCGAAAATTGAACCATAAGTCTTAAAGTAATTATACTAAATTCTGGACTGAACCCTTAACTTAATTATGATTGATTGTGCTGGTGCAACTCCAATAGACAGGGAGTTGCAGATTTGTAATTTTGGAGTAAGCATAATATATATTAGTACACAGCACTTTAATTTGCCTTTTCAAAACAACTTCATAAAGTATTTCTAGATAATACATGACAATATTCACAATAATATAGGTGTTTAGGCTGCAACAAAGTGTATACAGTACATACAACGAATTATATTAAGCTCAAAAATGTTTAATTCTCATAATATTTTTTTTTTAAAGTAATAACCCATGCCTTAACAAAAGCTTTGAGCAACGCACAAAAATATATTGTTAACAAAAATATTTTTAAAAAAATTGCATAAAAATATTCTTATTTGACGTTTTGTTTACAGGGTGGTGGAGCGGTCAGGCGCGAGGAAGAGGACTGGGGCTGTTTTCGTTTTATTTCTCGCGTGAGTGACCCCTGTTTACTCTGCGCCCCAAGATGCATACGCAAGCAGACAGTAGCCCCACAGCAGCCTCCACAGATGCTCTCGTTCTCTCCAGAAGGCCGCGGGCAAGCTCCCAGAGAGAAGAAATAGCTTCATGTGAAAACATCGAGCTCGGTACTTTGCCTCATTGAACTCGCTCTGACCCTCCTCGCACAATTTTTGTTATTGCCTCTAAGGAATTGTTATAAAAGAAGAACAAAAAAACTAATCCATTTTAAGTGCTGTATATGTAATTTTGTGATACTGACCACCTGTATACGTTTACAAAATAAAAAATAGAATATATAAAAATGAAATAAATAAATTTTTGTATTACTCAATATTGTTTACATAAAATTTATGTCCGTAAAAAAAAACTTGCTATTTCCCTAGTTATCTCTTGTATTTCCTTACTTCTAAGGTCAAATTAAGGTCAAATTGTTAAAATATTTTAAATTTAATTTGAACAAGACATTAAATTATTAAAATATGACAGGCCTCATTATTTATAAGGAACTATATAGTTGTACTTAAAAAAATAAAGCAATGTGTAACTACGTTAACGGCTTTTAATTAATAAAAAATTGCTAAAATTCAAGAGTAAAAAATACAATCAAAGTTTTTTTTCAATTTCTTTAAATAGATAATCAGGGCAGTCTACGTATAGAGAACGTAGTAGGAAACTGCTCTGACAGGTGAGAGCTAGAATTTACAACATCTCTATGTACTAATTTTCAAACAAGACAATTTATGAATCTCAATCGTTTAAGTTATATTTTTTAAATTTAAAAAAAAAAAAAATACATTGGTTTTGACTTTTGAGAATTGAGTAGATTTTAAGTTCTAACTGCTCTTTTCGTTTTAATTCAAAGGTTCGATCTAACATGCTTGCCCATCGGTAAAAATAGTCCTTGTTGAAAATAAAAGAACGGCACTGGTATGGAACTAGTGTTAATAGCAGGCTCATTTTAAGCATGTGAATGAAATTGTAAACAAATAATAAGTTAAAGTAATCTAAGATAACATCAAATAATAATAATCTAAAATATTCATATCTTCACTTACAGCTAAAATTTAATTAATAATTTCTTTTATTAAACATTTTTATAACTTTATATATTACATAATTATCAGATTATCAAGTCAATATATATTTTTTTCGAACACCATTAAGTTTTTATAGACAATCTTATACACACCATTCATCTTATAGCGTGCTAAGAAACATTCAAACCATATCAAGAATAAAGAAAGAAAAAAAAATGAAATGAAATAAAAAAAAATGCTATACGTTTCATCAGATAGTACTGAATATTGGAGCAGATAGGAGGGAGTGGTGTATATAAAATTGGCCTCGTGCTTGCTGGCTGCTGACGCGGTGTTGTTATCTAGCCTAATCCATTATGGATGACCCAAGCAATATTTCTGTATGGTTAGACCATAGAAGCAGCCTTTAGATGGGTTGTTATTACTGGCCAACAGTTGAAACTTACAAACTGTCCCAAGAGATACGAAAAAATATATATACGAAAATATAACAGGAAAAAAAAAACTGGGAAAAAAGGGAAAAGGGAAGATAGTTTTATTTCCATCACTTTTAGCTTGCGTCAATGGTCAAGTATAAGATGGACTATATATTATATTGCTCTGTAACTTTTTATAAATATTTCTTTTAGCAAAAAAAAAACAAAAACAAAAAAAAAACTGTATTAAATTTAGAAAAATAATATATAAAAAAACATGTCGTAAAAAGTCCGTTTGTTTGGTGGAGGTGGGGGGGGGGAGATGAGTGGCTAAGAAATATGGGTTGTTGTATTGTTTGGATAGAATATGGTTCATGCATAAGGCATGTAGTAGGCAGCATTGGAGCGCTGTACTCCCCCTGAAGCGAAGCAGCTCCAGCAGTATATGGTGGGTTATGTTTACATTGCTCCTCAGGTTATTTCTTATGCAACATAGAACAATACAAACACGCAAACTATTTACGTAATATTGCTAAATATTTGTGGTAAAATTTCTATAAACTAACTAAAATATTAAGGTAAAAAAATATTGTAATAGAAAGTGGTAGTATGTTAATCTATATAGATTGTATTTTTTTCCCTCTGATGTGTGTGTACATGATTAACCAATCTCTTTTATAATAGATTGATTATTTTTTATATGATTCAAGACATGATTATTCACACCATCATCATGTCATATTCATTGGGTTAATTTAATTTCTATATATATTTATAATCGATTATACTCAAGTATTTGAAAATTCAATTTCTTTTATACTAATAAAAACCACATGATTGTATATTATTAGTAATATTTAAGAGAGATCATATTATAATAAAATAATACACGTTAGTTTTACGAAAATTTACTTTTACTCTTATTCGAAATCTCCTGTGGTTTTTTGTTTATGTAAGCAGAGAAAATCTGCGAGTCAATTTGGGATTTTAGAGAGGATAAAAAGTGGTTAGTTGAAAAAAGGAGGGTGAAGTTTGCAGCGGAGTTGTGAGATTCCTTCATTAAAAAGACGCTGCTTAATGAAGGCGAGGGAGAAAGGGGACTGGCACTTTACTTAGGAAAAGGAAAACTTCATTTGTTCATTGGATTTACCGTGTTTGTTAGAGCAAATCTTTATTTTCTTTCTCTCTAGATTTAAATTGTCTTTGCTAATCCCCAACTAGATTGTCACGTAATCTGGATGCGAGAGGCAGCGCCGCTCAGCTGTTTTACTGCTTGGAGAAAGTCACGAGACGTCATGACCTTCCGATGATCGAGTCACAACATGAAATTGACAAGTTGTTGTAATTTTCCTCTGTCGCGTGCCAACAACGAAATGACTTAAAAAATAGAAGAAACGTACAGTCAAATTAATCTGTATTTCCTATGGAAGTGGATTTTCTTTATATTTCAGTTTTGAAATTCCTCACAAGTAGACAATTGTATGCAAATTGTCTGCAAATTTTCAAAACTCAGAAAACAGACTTCCGGTGAACATGACATCAAATTTATAGTCATTGAAATATTGTTACATTAAAAGTGACCGGAAATGCCTTTAAACAGTTCAATACTAAAAATAAAATAACAAAAATAACAAAAAAATCAAAGCTAAGCTAACAAGTAAGATCTAATAAGAACACAATAATTATTCTAACTGCAAAAATTTGAAATGTTAGCTACAAGACTTTGCATAATTTGCATCTTTATGATATTTGTTTGTATGAAACATGTCTCAACACATAATAAGTCTTTTTTACACTAAACTTGACAGTAATTTTCTACTTGATTTTTTATTATTATTATTGATACAAATAATCACTTTTATAAATCATCAGTAACGCCATAAAATTTAAGCAAGTTATATCGTTTTTACCTGCATCTAACAATTAACAATTTAAATATATAACCGACATGAAATTACATTGAAGTTACATAAAAAATATAATTTAAACATCAGCACATACAAATAAATCATTTAAAATTAAACCTTTCACTTAAATAATATTTTTTTACGTAGATTTGTAATTACATGGCATTTGTCATTTTTTTTTTTTTTTTTTTTTGTAATAAAGTAGGAAGTTTATTTAATTTCTTCGAACGGTAAACTTACATAAGCATCATTATTATTAACTTATTATGTCAGGTATTAGGGGGGCCGGAGGGTTACGGTCAAACACGTCGTAAAGTAGTACGAAAAGCTGGCGGAGCTGACCACATAACAACGACCGCCGTTGCAACGGTCCTCACTTTCTCTATGTTCAAAGGTCAACAGCAGCAACTGATTGCTTCGCCATAAATGATTTTTTTTTTTTTTCGCGCGGTTCCTTCCACTCTTTAACTTTTGTGTATCGCACATAAAAAAATACATATTCAAACTCGGAAGTGAATGTTTGTAATGAAGCTTATTATTATTGCAAAGGTAGAATATAGAACAAGTTTGTTATAAAACTCTTAGAGAAAGGTGATTTTTAGTCGCAAAAATACTTTGATATTACAAAATTTACATCATTATTATTGCAGGATATAAATTGACTCGTGTTTTTAAAAACCAATACTAGTTTAATTACTACGGAACTAAAATGGGCATCAGGTTCTGATAGTACGTGACCTTTTCTCCAGACAAATAGTAGGTATATACAGTACAGGACTACTTTCTACATGGTCTAAAAATATCACATTGTATTTCAAAATGTCAATTGATTTCTTATGTAATAACAAGATTTGGGATACAAGTTCAAACATGAGTTGTTTTCTAAATGTTGTATGAGTAATTTATAAATGCTTATATAGTTAAAAAAAAAAAAAAAAAAAAAAAACTTACTTGAATCAACTCACATGATATGATGAAGTAGTAACCTTTAAATTTTTAAATGAGAATGTAAAATGTTGTTTGTAAAATATATTCTAATCCATATTTTGGTTCTCATAATTCTATAATTCTCAAAGAATTTTGGTGTATTTAAATAAAATAAGTTTTCATTTGTTATAAAATTAGTAAGCAGTAAATTATAATTATATATATCGTTTTAGTATATAAGATTATTTTTTAATGAATGAGAGAATGACTGTTCACCAAATGCAGTGATATTTTATATTAAATTTGCATCTAGTTATATGCTTTTATATTTAAATATAGTTCTAATAAATAGAAATTTGACATTATATTATCCCAAATGTCTCTTATAATGTATTCTTACGTACGTCATTTGGAGTTTGCAGTCATTATTCGGTTTAGTGTGACAATTTTTGTATTTTATGTATTAAAATATTGATTTTTCTCTTAAAACTCTTAGCTTTTAAGGTAGAGATAATACAGATCACCTGGCCCAATGCTAAAAAAATCCCATTCATAAAAATTATGAAAAAAAATTAAAATGTTCTCCTCTACATCCCCTATCAGTAGGTAAAATATCAGGTATACAAAATCGAGCTAGTTTTCGAGTTATTAATTTTTAAAGTTGACCAATTTAACATGGAAGTTCCATTTCTCCATGTTAAATTAGTCAACTTTAAAAATTAATAACTCGAAAACTAGCTCGTTTTTGTATACCTGATATTTTACCTACTGATAGGGGATGTAGAGGAGAACATTTTAAATTTTTTTCATAATTTTTATGAATGGGATTTTTTTAGCATTGGGTCAGCTGATCTGTATTATCTCTACCTTAATATTTTTTATTTATTATACTGTAACTTCTAGACACACCAGAAAAAAATATTAAGACAGATAGCAGGACAGATAGTGACTGATTTTGAATTTCTCCCCGTGGGCCAAAGTGTCCTATACTTCAACGCTTTGCCACCGGCTCTCTATTCCTCAATCCATGCATTGTCTCATTCATTGTCTGAGTAGCTTGATTTTGTTTTAGAAATTAAAAAAAACATACTCTACCTTTCTCTCTCGTTCCCCAATCTATACAACAGAATATTTAACAATTTCTTTCCATTCAGTGATAATAGTATCACATTATCTTCGGATCTTCCCAACACAAATAATTAACATGACAATGACATAACATTTAAACATTTTAAACTTTCAATAATTTAATAATATTACATCATTCTAATAATTGTAAAATCTTGTTAATATTAACATCATTTTCATAGCAAGCCGGTATTAGACATATAAGGATAAGGATCGATTGGGGGAGGAAATTACCATTTATTTATCTCTGCCCCCAACAATGAAAAATGATGTCTCGAGTTGCAGATCTGCAACCAAAAGTAAAATTATATTTCCATATTAGAATAAAATACACTTCTCATTTATTCCTTAGACTTAACGTCAACTCCATAAATCAATAATGACTTATATAACCTTTTTAAACAAGTTCTTGATTGAACTTGTAACTCCAAACTGTGTATTAAGAAATCAATTGGCATTTGATATAAAGTTCTATTTTTAAACCAGAAAAGTAGATATACTTAAAAAAAAAAAAGAAAAGGTCACTTACTCAATTTATTTCCTGCGCTAAAATTGTATTCATGTCTTTAATTATATCAGATAATTTTGAAACACCTTTCTCTGTATACTCTGCAGGTCAAGTATATCTGAATTATATCCGTATGTTTTAACGTCAATTTATATACTATTATAGGTTATAGTATCATATATTTTAGTATTTGCACACATATTTATGCTTATATGAAAATTACCTATTATATCGTTTTAAATTATATAAAGAGGTATTAAAATTCCCTAAGTGATAATTCAGTATTTTATTATGAATATTTGAAGTCTCAGATTTTAGCCATAATCTTTATTTTCAGTGCATGAAAAGTTATTATAAAAAGTTTTTCAAGTCTAAATTAAGTATCCTGACCTAGTCCCTTAAAGAAACTTGGGATTTTGATAGGGATGAAGTAATTAAAAGGATTCTGTTTCTGAGGTGTGACTGCATGCAGATCCATGGAAAACCTCAGCCAAGACGGGCACCGCTTTATTTTTATCAATCGACCAAAATGATGTCTAAAGTTGAAACCTATGCATTGCAGGGAGAAAAATGTAAAGCCAGAGGAGGAAGCTACGAAATTTTCACTGACGTCTCTCACGAATCAAAATTCTAATAACCACGCTTTAATATGATGCTTGACATCGGAAATCAAAAGAGAACAAGTCAATACATTTCCCCACCTTATTACATTCCCATTGATATAATATGCATGTAAACACTTTGAAATTTAAGTACTTGATTTTCATATACATCACTTTTTAACGCTTATCATTATCTCTTTTTGTGAATTTTATTTTATTTCACGCAGGATTGTGTTCATTCACTCGATGAATTCAAAACAAAACTAAAAACCCAAATTTGTTAACAAATCTTGATACACTATTACTATTGATACACATATTAACGTAATAAAACAATACAAAAACACAAATAAAAATAACACAAGTTTACAATCTCCTATATTTAATATATCTTACTTTTAACTAGCGCAATCAGTAAGTGTTCGGTCTCATAAATATTTTGAAAAGGATAAAAGAATAAACAAAAAAATCATAACAGCCTTTCACTACATCCAGTTCAACGGTTATAACGAAGACGTATCTACTATCGTCTTAAATGCTTAAATGCATGATACGTCTTACAGTTAGTGCAATAGTCATATAAAAAAGAAAGACATATCAACATATCAATAATATAGCCTCTGGCAAAATTTGTAACTTCCAATTAAGAACTATAATGCCTTTGTTATAAAACTAAACATTATTAATCACGTTACATAAAAATATTTATAAAATAACTTTCCTTATGACAGCGCATCTTTTCCTGAATTTAGAATGTGTTATTGTTATTATTATTATTATTATTATAATTATAACACACAATAAATATTAATTAACACTTGTATATAGGTATTACATTACATCTTATTATATATTATTATACATAAATACTGTTGACCTAACTCAAACTAGAGATTTAATTTACATAATTAACTTGTCTAATTAGCATTATTATATAACATGTCATAAATGTTAATATTTAAAGTAATCTTAAAATGCTTTCATCTTTATTTACTTTAAATTTAAGTAACTTAACATACAAAATTACAATAATTAAGCTACTTGTCCAACAATATTGACATTATGTTTGATTTAAATAAGTGATGTGACGTCATAGGTTGGGAGAAAGTGATTTGGAGGCTCGGCGACGTGATGGAGCAGGAAGGTGCAAGGTGGGTTGCGTCTCCAAGGGGCTCCGGATATCTGGAGCATTCGTCGGCAAGGAGTAGAGCACACACTCCTTCCAGTGTCCGTAGTATATAAGCCCTACGTCCGTTCTCCAGTATCACTTCCACCTGAGACTCCACCTGGGATACCTGAAAATGACTTCACTCGCAAAGGTAAGATTATTTATATATATTAAACCTGAGTTTTCTTAATATATTTCGCATAAAATCTGAGCAGTGGGCACTTTCAGCACTTGATTGACATTGCATCAAATTTTATAAAGATCCGAGTGCAGAAAGTTGAGCATTTTCGAATAGGCTTAGATATTATAACAAAAAGAAATATAATTATGCAATTCTTCAACATCCAATCTGATAAATTAAAAAAAAAAAAAAAAAACTTAAGCATAATTTTTAATATATGTAATGTATACCATGACATTCTATAACGTCGTAGAATGCATTGTGTACACACCACGTAATTTAACAGCGCAATGTATTTACATAAACTATAATATAAATACTTTGAAACTTGCGTTGGGTTTTCATGTTTCATTAAATGTAGTAAAATATTCGTATTTCCAAAATATTCAAATTCATAAAAATGGAGACTGTAAGAGTTGAAATTTATGCTATCAGCAGTAGTTTAAAAAAATTCAGAGCATTGAAGTCTTTATATCGCTGCTCTTGTATTTTTTTTTTTTTTTTTACACAGAGGGAGTTTTAAAGCAATACAAGTCTCATTACAATGTGATTACACTCAAGCAAACAAAAAGGTTACAAACAAAAGAATGCCCTTTGTTTGATTGAGTGTGAAAGTCACACTCTAAACATACGACATTTTTAACTGCATGTAGTGTAATATGAAGATTTCAATGAATATTTTTGTTGTGCAAACTGATCTTGCGTTGAGTTGAATTTAAATAAATTCATATAAAAATAATTAAATAATTTATAAATATAGATACTGTAATACACAATATTCATTTTATGACAATGAATTAAAAATAATTCATATTTATTTTAACACAACTCTTAAACTCAATAAAAGTGATAAAAGATACACACACGGAACATAATGGATTCTGTTTATCAATGGTTTTGCATATGAACAGGACAACGGGATGTGTTCAAACCCTTCCTCCCATGTTTGCAGACTTGTCTGGCGGCCACGCTGGCGGCCTGTTTGGTGCTCAGCTCCACACACGCCTACGTGGTTCGTGGACCCCACGGCGGTCTGCTGCACAGGGACACCGGCTATAGCAGGCTGCAGATGGCTGGCATCAGGGGGAGCCAAGATGCTCAGGGCAGCTTTGCTAATTCTCAGCAAGCCAGAGGAAACGAAGGAGGAGAGGGAAGAACTCAGGACAACTTCGCTAACTTCAGGTTAGCAGGAAACGAGGGTTCAGAGGCTATGGCTCAGGGTGGCTACTCCCGTCTCCAGTTCGGAGGTGTCGAGGCAGCTCGAGGAGAGGCCAACGCTCAGGCCGGTAACCGCGGCGCAGATCAAGCAGGGGACTCCAGGACCGTCTCCTCGTACTCGTTCGGAATGGGCGGTAACGAAGGAAGACTGAACAACCAGGCACAGAATGCAAAACTCGCTGGTGCCAGCTCCTACTCTCGCGTGTCATTTGGACCAGCTGGAAGCAACGCCGCTGAGACCGCACAACAAGCAGACAACCGCGAGGCAGGCCAGCGCGAGCAGCGCGTCAACCAAGGACAGTCCTTCTCCGGTATTCAGTTCGGACGCGGACAAGAGAGCGGAGCGAGCCGTGCAGGAAACTCTCTCGCTTACAACAATGGCAACGAGGCCCAGCGGTCAGGCGGTCAGACTTACTCTCGCATCCAGTTCGGACAGCAGCAGGTCGCTCAGCAGGAGGCCGGTCAAGGAAACAGAGTTGAGGAGTCTGCCAGCAGCAGTGGACGTCAGGACGAAGGACAGGGTCAGGGTGAAGCCAGGCAAGAGCAGGGAGGCTACTACTACAACCGTCCCTCCTCGACGTACGCTCCCCAGCAGTCCTCCGGCAGCTCGTTCTCCACCTTCTCTCAGGGTCAGAGTGGAGAGGCCGCTGGAAACAACCAGGTCGCAGAGGTCACTAACAACAACCAGGTCGCAGGGAGCAACGGAGGATACGAGAGCCAGGACGACCACTACAACGTAAGTATAACTACCAAACATATTTAACATACATAAAATTAATAGCAATTCAAACATGCTAGTGTTCATCTTCAAGCATTTAAGTCTCCCGACATATTCCGAACTGATCGCTGTAAGGAGAAGGCATTTGTAGATTACTTTCTTTTAGTGATATTATCAAGAAAAAAATTATTATTTGTTTTTGCTGCCAGAGTGACATTATGGATTAAGAAGGAGTTTTTCCCCCTCACTCATGCGCTCACCACTAATATGCCCACTCTTCAACTTTCTTTATGTGACAAAAAGCGAATACTAAGTTACTAACCATTAAATATAACTGAGAGCAATGTTTATAATTAACTTTGCGTTATATTTGCAGCACGAGCCGGCCCACTACGTGTTCGACTACTTCGTGAACGACCCTCACACCCACGACATCAAGAGCCACAAGGAGAGCCGCGACGGTCACGTGGTCAAGGGACAGTACACCCTGGTACAGCCCGATGGACAGCTGCGCACCGTGGACTACACGGCCGACTGGAAGACCGGCTTCCAGGCAAAGGTGCACTACAGCCCCGCTCCCAAGCAGCAGGAGAACGGCCACGCCACGTCGGGCATCAACTTCACGCTGGGCAAGAGCGCCGCGCAGTGAGGGCCTGCAACACACCTCCAATGTGATAGCTTGTCAGTGCCTCATCGCCACGTAATGACGTCACCATAATGTCATCACCTCATCCACCACCTTAGTGAGTTGGATGGTTACTGTCTCATTGCTCAATCATTTTTCTATTCATTTATTTCATTGTTGTTACCTCATATATATAATATGTCTAGTTAAATCCATGTAACTCATTGTAGACCATCATAGTCATCGTATCTTCTTCATTTTATCATCACCATTTTCATTGTTATTATTTCATCTTTTGTATCCATCACCACCTCATTGTCTTTTTTATGTGTCCTTCATGTTGTTTTTTTAATACATTTATAATATAAAAAATATTTTGTTTGTTTACCTTTATACATCATCCAACTATTTAGAATTATTTGTACCTAGAGTTTAGTCGTGTAGAATATTAATTAAGTTTTATGTCATATTTAACCTGCTTAAAATTAGTTGGGGTAGATTAAAAATAGATTTGTTTCATATAATGCAGTTTATTTAACAGACATAATAATAAATTACATAATTATGTATAGTTATTATATCACAAAGACACAAAGTTTAACAAGCTATATTCGTACTTTCGTTTAGTTTTTATTAGTTCTCCAGACTTAAATTATGAAGTTAACGTCATTCAAAACAGGATATATACATATATAGTATATTTGTGTGTGTGTGTGTTGTGTTAAATTAAATAGTGAACTTACTGAAATAAAAAGAAACTTGTTCGTTCAAAGGCATGCTTAATAAGCCACAAAAAGTAAGCTAGTATAGATATTATAGAGAAATATAATTATTTACGACGAGACTATTATTTTTATTCTCGTGTAAGCGTGTAAGAGTTGAAACATTACTTTGAAATCTTTGAGTATCTATATTATATTGACACTTTTAAATTATTATAAAACGAGTTATTAAATATATTTTTCATTTTTTTTTCTCATTTGAATCAGCCGTATTGGACACGATTATAACGACGAGAGTTATCCACGTTTCTCACTATAACCACGTTTAATGCCATTGAATTAGGGTGTCGCTAACCGTGGTTAGTGGGAAAGCTGGATAACTCTTTTGTGAATTGCCTCCAATATTTCGTTTGGCACAAAATAGTTGAAACACATCATGTAATTTTTAAGTAATAAAAAATATATAAAAATGTAAATTATTCTTCGGTTAATTTTATTTCTTAATCAATGAGATTTTGTATTCGTTTAGTGCACATAAAAATGACACAGAAGTACCGTCATATTTAGTAGCTTGTAACAAACAAATTATCAAAGAATTTACAATTAGACAATAAACAATATCAAGATTTTTCAAGAGTGTGCGTAGACAATGAACTATCACACATTCTCCCCTCCTACAAAGTAGCAAACTGAAAATAAAACACTGGCAGACATACAAACAAATTAAAGAAGGCGCTAAATGTCCTGTAAAAATTTAGAACTATTATTTAATTTTTTTTTCATTAACCAGTCTAAACAAGAAAGGTTGACAAAGCTGTTTGTCAACTTAGCTATCAACATTCCCATTATCTTCAACTTACATCCCGAGAAGGCGTCTCGGCAAATCACTGATATTTAATATTTTTAACAAACGTCAAAAGGGACAACATAAAGCATTCGTAGTATGATGCCTTGGGCAACATTACATTTACCTGTATAAAATTTCAAACATCAATCAAGGAAGAGAGACGATTGTAAACAGGAATAGATGGAGAGCAGTCACAGAAAACTAAAGCTGGTATACTATCGACTATCGGTTCATATATATGCAGTATAAATAAATACCCTTGCAGGGTGCATGATAGAATGCAAGGATTACAAAGTTTCATAGAGAAGGCTTGAGACATCTGAAACAAGTACCATGCATTTACTGTAATTTTTGAAGGGGTACTGTACAGTATGTCACACTATCCAAAAGTTTAAGATTCACAGTCTGTGACTGCATGACAACTCAAAAGCTCGGATAATATTTGGAGCGTCCGGAAATGTAATTTCAAATTCTACTTGTAATGCAAGCATATAATCATATAGTCTTCTTTTAGTGTAATATTGTTAAAATGAAACATAAATGCATGCAGAATGAAATTATTCTAGTAATACAATAATCAACCAAATTGACAAGAATTTCTATTATTCTTTTATATAAAATTTCATTATATATATTCATTAAATATTTTCAGATTTGTTTGAAATGAATCGTAATTATTATATAATACCTTCATCATACTCTTGTAACAAATTTAGATTTTTACAAATCAGCTGGAAGGAGAGCCTGTGGTGTTTTTAGTTTTTAGACTGTAAAAACAAAAACTATTTGAGTTTTAGATTTCCTACGGTGGTAATTTAATACATAAAAGCTTGAAAATAATTAAGTTACAATTTTCAGATGATGATCTTGAATTGCGTTAACAATTTTAATACTATATACTCTTGATCTACTATAGCCTAAATTTTAATAAATACATCTTGCATCTATACTTTTTTACATCTACGTTAACGTTATAGGTTATAGGTAATTTCTATAATACATACTTCGTTTTATTTTAAGCAATCACAGTTTTTATAAATCATAATTTGATTTGTTTATATTGGTTTTAATACAGACAAATCTTGGTTATGGATACTTACAGTTACATATAAACTTAAATAAAATGCAACATACATTACACACAATATACAGTATATACTTGATTATACATACGATACAAACAAATTTCTATAAAATAAAACTTATCACAATAAAACACAAAATTTTAACATAATAATAGCTTAGATCAATTGATTTATCAACTGTAATCAAATTCATTATTATGATAATACTATAATACTCTACACCACTTCTAATATACACAATCAACCACAACTTAGGACATCTCTGAGCTGTTTGTAGCTTAAATAAAAGGTAACACTGGCTACTATAGGTTACTTAATTGTTGGAATTTTTTTAGAACCCGTACATATTCTATTATTAGAAACTACTATTACTATTATTATAAGAAAAAGTAATCCAGTTTTCAATACGTAAAGGTCAGGTATTATGCAACAACAATATTTGAACGCACATGTTTCCGAGTGGAAATGTCAATCATTGCGTAAGGCGAAGGTAGGAAGGTGCGAGGCAGGCTGCGTACGTCAGGGCTCCGGATATCTGGAGCACGTGGCGAGGAGGCGTGGACGGCGGAGTGGCGAACGTATATAAGCCCTACGTCCGTTCTCCAGCATCATCACTTCCACCTGAGACTTCACCTAGGATACCTGAACATGACTTCACTTGCAAAGGTAAGTCGAATATTATTATTTATTACCAAAGATCTATACCTTACAAAATAATAATTTGAATATATTATACATTGAAACGTATTGTTTTTCTCAATATAGCCAAAGGATATTATATCCACCCCCCCTCACTGCTACTAGAAATTTTGAATTTCACAAATTTTTTTGTACAAAGCGTTTTACCAATTACTTTAAAAAAAATAAAATAACACTGCCCTTATGAGCACTGTCGACTATTTTTCTCAAAGATCCATTCCCCCACTTTGATGTAATAATTTTAAATGCAAAAATGAAAAATTTAAGATTTCCTTATCATTCATTCAAATTCAAATTCAAATTTTTATTTCGATCATAGGCTGTACAGCATGGATCACGTCAATTATTACATTAAATATGTAACATACTTAATTCTAATTAAAATTAGCCTAAATTTAATAAATTTAAACACATATACCCAAACAATATTTAAAATATATATGATATATAAAATTAATACAATAATTAAAATTGTGTCCTTTTAAACATCACATTAGCACCATAATATATTTAACACACAACTTTTAAATTCAATTAAAAGTCTATACATCATGACAAAATAATTGGTTATTTTAACAATTTACTGGTAGTAAATGGTTAAATGGTTAAAATTTCATGGTTGAAAGGAAGGAAATATTAAATTTTAACACTATACCCTTTGCCTTACTTGTATGATCTAGTTGCATCAATGAAATTTTGATTTGATTTTATAATATTTATTTGAATTTCATGAAATTAATAAAGTTTAAAAAATGAATAATAATTAAATCAATTAATCTTGTATATAACAATGGTTGTTTTTCTTATCAAAAATTGAATTTAAATATCTTTCTGTTTAAAGTTGTGTATTAATTGCAACAGATTATTATTAGCAAATATCTTATTTCAAAAAGAATATATAGGCTGTTTTTAACAAATATGTAATTGAATTTCTATTTATTTAATTACTACTTAGATTTCATCATAAATTGCATTGCAACATTACTTAAAATTATAGTGCTATAATCGCAAAAGGTGTCATGTCTTTCTTCTTTACCAACCCTTCCTCCCATGCTTACAGACTTATCTGGCGGCCACGCTGACGGCTTGCTTGCTGATCGGCTCTACACAAGCTTACGTGATCCACTCAGGCGGCCTGCGGGACACGAACAGAGACAATACCAGACTGCAGATGGCTGAGAGAATAAATCTGGAATCAAGAGTGGGAGGAAACGAGGGAAGATCTCAGGGCAACTTCGCTAACTTCAGGTTAGCAGGAAACGAGGAATCAGAGAGCATGGTTCAGGGTGGCTATAACTCCCGTCTCCAGTTCGGAGGTGTCGAGGCAGCTCGTGGAGAGGCCAACGCTCAGGCCGGTAACCGCGGCGCAGATCAAGCAGGGGACTCCAGGACCGTCTCCTCGTACTCGTTCGGAATGGGCGGTAACGAAGGAAGACTGAACAACCAGGCACAGAATGCAAAACTCGCTGGTGCCAGCTCCTACTCTCGCGTGTCATTTGGACCAGCTGGAAGCAACGCCGCTGAGACCGCACAACAAGCAGACAACCGCGAGGCAGGCCAGCGCGAGCAGCGCGTCAACCAAGGACAGTCCTTCTCCGGTATTCAGTTCGGACGCGGACAAGAGAGCGGAGCGAGCCGTGCAGGAAACTCTCTCGCTTACAACAATGGCAACGAGGCCCAGCAGTCAGGCGGTCAGACTTACTCTCGCATCCAGTTCGGACAGGAGCAGGTCGCTCAGCAGGAGGCCGGTCAAGGAAACAGAGTTGAGGAGTCTGCCAGCAGCGGTGGACGTCAGGACGAAGGACAGGGTCAGGGTGAAGCCAGGCAAGAGCAGGGAGGCTACTACTACAACCGTCCCTCCTCGACGTACGCTCCCCAGCAGTCCTCCGGCAGCTCGTTCTCCACCTTCTCTCAGGGTCAGGGTGGAGAGGCCGCTGGAAACAATCAGGTCGCAGAGGTTGCTAACAACAACCAGGTCGCAGGGAGCAACGGAGGATACGAGAGCCAGGACGACCACTACAACGTGAGTATTGATAATTGTCAAAGTGTGCACGATCAATCTCTAATTTTGTTTGCAGTTTGAACGAAGTGGGAATAGGGAATATAATCTTACATATTCACATTTGATACACATTTTTTTAATTACTCTATTTTCTGCTCTTCAGTTAACAATTAATTATTTTATAGAATAATAGCCGGTATTACACAATAGCTTTTTTATTGCTTTCGATTTTTCTATTCAAAAATTTCAATTCCACACAACAAGTGGAGTTTATTTATTTATTTTTTGGTAAGGAAAAATCATATTCAACTTTTGCGTTATATTTGCAGCACGAGCCGGCCCACTACGTGTTCGACTACTTCGTGAACGACCCTCACACCCACGACATCAAGAGCCACAAGGAGAGCCGCGACGGTCACGTGGTCAAGGGACAGTACACCCTGGTACAGCCCGATGGACAGCTGCGCACCGTGGACTACACGGCCGACTGGAAGACCGGCTTCCAGGCAAAGGTGCACTACAGCCCTGCTCCCAAGCAGCAGGAGAACAGCCACGCCACGTCGGGCATCAACTTCACGCTGGGCAAGAGCGCCGCGCAGTGAGGGCCTGCAGCACACCTGCAATGTGATAGCAGACTAAGTTCGTCAAGATTATCATTCTCAAAAAATGTCTTAGTCTTGTAAGTCTTGCCAAACGAAATTATATTGTCATCCAATTCATCTGTTGCAAATACGCTTACATGTTATCACTCTCATTTCATTGTTATCACCTTTCACCCTCATTTCATTGCTATCAAATCATTCATATTCATGACACCTAATTTTTCATATTAATTATTAACTTCTTGCAAACAGTAACTCGTTCTAGATGTTACTCAATACCATTAATCATCATACCTCACTTCATCAAAACTGTTTTAAGCATCTTTTATATGGTTTATACTTTGTTATTTTTATACTTCCTGTTTTCTTCTTAATAAATATGTTATTATAAAATAATTTTAATATTTTATTTTACCTACAAAAATATTTTTACACAACACGATTATAAAAAATGAAAAAAAAAATCAGTTTTTTATTAATGTAAATAATATAATGATCTGAATTTATAGATATAATATATATTAATTATATATTTTTATCGGAACATAAATTTGTCACATTCATAATGGTATTATAATCTCATGATTAGGAATTAATTGTTTTCTGTGCATGTTATTAGTAGAAAAGTAAAATTGTTAAAATAGCTTGTTTATTACGTTTACTGTAATTTAATTATCACATAGTAAAATTTTATTGTGACGAAATAAAACGGTAAAAATATTTAATATCAAAATCATCAATATTGAACAAAAAATATAAATAATACAATATAAACTTCTTGTTGTCAAAGGGTGTAAATTTATTTTACTGCCCATAAATCATCATATTACTGCCTCTTCAAAAATAAACATCATTCTATTTTTAGTCTTCTGCTTAAAAATTTTGTAAAATATTGGTACGCCTTGTGGATATGCAACTTTTGCTTCACTCATCTACACAATACGACGTGTGTTTAATAGCGTTAATTGGGTTAATAACCAAGCCATGTATTTACAAGGTTGCAAATTGAATTAAAAATAGTGCATTGAGTGTAAAGTACTGCGTTGTGTAACTGTATAGTACATAATTATTTATAATTAATAATTATATACTTGATGGTGAATTTAAATTGAATCATAAATTGAATTTAAATTGAATTTAAATTGAATTTTTTAAATTTTAATACTAAATCATGACGGATCCTCGAAGCATTAAATCTGGAGATACCCAGATGAATGTGCAATATTTATATAAGCATAACCTAGTTTAAGCATAGCACCCTGGAATTCATACTCGACTCATCTACATTGGGCTGCGTGGCAACCACCCAAATTCTCTTCATGGGTCGACTTGAATTTACTTCTATGATGATTATATGATCACATTTTTAACAAAATTAAATCTTTATTTTCAGTGCCAGCAATCCGACAAGACAAACGTTCTAACAAACTCGAGCTTTGCGTCAAATTTGAAAACCAAAATCATTTAATTTGCCAAAACAATAAAGCGTGAGTGACTGAGTGAATAAAAATATATTTCAAATTTGTGATTTTTAATTATTTATATTATAAGAGTTATATAATATTTGCACGAATTCTATGTTTAGCAATTAGCAATAGTCGTCAAAATTTGATATGATATTATAAGATTTTTTATTATTTTACTTTTTTTCAATCATTAAACTTGAGTAATATAAGATCCAAAGACAAAACTTGAATAATAACAATTCACAAATACAATGCAAAAAGTAAAAAAAAAAAAAAAAAAAAAAAACGACAATGATATATATGCGTTTTAAAAACCACATGACTTACTGAGTTATTATTTGGATAAATATTATGTGTGTGCATATATTATATTATAATATATAATTATTATGTGTGATATATTATCACTTTTATCACTGATATAATTTGAAATACAGACATGAATTTTTTATTTCAAAATTTAATGCTTTCACTCAAGCTAGCCAAATATAATTATGTTATGCATTGTATAGCTTTCAATATATACCAAACAAATGTATGATACAAAAATTGTATCATCATTATTAGGAAAATTCGTACCAAATAAATGTTTTATGAAAGGTATATATAAGAGACCTCGCTGTTCGTGAATGACTGAAGACAATCAATTCAAGAATCAGATGAATCATATATCAGTTACGGAACATCATGATTTTTTTTTTTATTTTTAATTATAATTCTGTTATTATTTCTGCCTTTTTATTTGATTGCGACATTGCTATTTACGAATCGATTCATTCTAAAATTGGCATATAAAATTAATTTGACTGTACACTATTTGCATTGTTGCAGTGCTGTTGCAGTGCTGCCTCTGAACATTCACTACCAGCAGTGCAAATAGCAAAATTCGCCTTTCGCCTCTATTTGCGATGTTGGCAGCGCGAATAGCGCTGGCCTGCCGGATATATAAATATATTTAAAATATTTAGATGTTTCACAGTTTCAGTACTTTCAGTACTTTCAGTTTTCAGTAATCTTGGCTAATTTAAGCCTATTACGTACACTACATAATTACATCATGCCGGATGAAAAAGACTATTTGTTAACATGCTACAATCGTGGATGTGGTCAAAAATTTGACCCAGAGAAGAATAAAGAAGGTATAATCAATATAATAGATTAAACTTCATTTTTCAAACAGGCATATTATTTTTAGTCACTTATATATAGCTGTCAGATGTATTAGAATCTGCATACCGGCCAATAAATGCCTATATACTATCTTACATGCATATTTATGCATATCATATATAATCATATATGCATACATGTGCAAGTGATCACACGGTCACAGTGTCACACGTCACACCAAGGATATTTGATAAAAGATAGATAAAGATAAAATTTAGTTTATACTGCGGCAGTTGTGGTCACACCACTATGGCTCACAGTTTGTGTCCTGCTTGAGGTCTTGAGGTAACCAGCTCCTTGAACTTCTCAATCCTGTCCACGCCCACCTCCGCAGACCCCAGCAGATTCCACTCTCTCGCCGTCCTCCTGATAAAAGAATACTTTCCCACGTCATTGTTGCTACCCTGATACTCGAGCTTCCATTCATGGTCCCTTCTCCCCAAATATCTTCCCCTGTCCACTTTTCCACTCATCTCCTCCCAACCCTTGGCATTCCTTGTAATTTTGTACATTGTTGTCAATCTAATTTGCCTCCTCCTTTCCTCCAGTGAGCTCCATCCCAGTTCTCCAATCATTTGTGTGACACTCTCCCTTTCCTTATGAATTTCCCTTCCGTCACTCACCAGTTTCCAGCTTCCCATTTTGCCAGTCACTCTTCTGGCCGCTCTTCTCTGTATCTTTTCCAGTTCCTTCTTTCCCTTCGTCCTATATGGGTCCCAAACGTTGCATCCATATTCTAACATTGGTCGGATAAGTGTTTTGTACGCTTTTTCCCTGATTTCCCTCCCCGTTCCTTTCAAATTTCTCATTACAAACTCCAGATTTCTTCTTCCTTTATTTGTGATGTATGCAATTTGGTCATTCCAGTTAAGCTTACATTGCATTACCACCCCTAAATATTTATATTTCTTTTCCTCTTTAAGTTCAGCCCCGTCCATTTTATATATCGCTGTGCTTCCTGCTCTTTTCCTACTAAATTTGACTGTGCTACATTTATCAACATTAAGATGCATTTTATTTTCCTTTACCCATTTACCTACTATATTCAGATCCTCCTGAAATATTTTCGTGTCGTCTTTGTCCTTAATTATTTTATATATAACACTATCATCTGCAAACAGTCTCATTTTTTATTTAATTCCTGTTCCAATATCTTCAATAAAAATAATGAACAAAATAGGCCCCAGTACGCTGCCTTGAGGAACTCCTGACGTTACCTTTTCTTCCCCCGACATTGTTTCTCCTAACTTTACCCTCTGTACCCTGTCTGTCAGAAAATCCTCCACATATTTAGCTAATTGTTCTTCCTGCAGTGCCGCTCTAACTTTCCTCATTAGTATGTCATGCGGTACCTTGTCGAAGGCTTTTTCAAAATCCAAAAAGATTGCATGTGTTTCCCCCCCACTGTCCAGGCATTCCTCTAGTTCCTGTGCTAGCCCTAGAATTTGTGTATCACATGAATACTTTTCTCGAAACCCATGTTGTCGTGATCCAAAAAATCCGTTCCTCTCCAGTTTATACCTAATATATTTTACAACCATCTTTTCCATAACTTTTGAGACTACAGACGTAAGACTTACTGGTCTGTAGTTTTTAACATTATTTTTTGCTCCTCCTTTATATATTGGTACCACCCATGCTTCTCTCCAACCATCTGGCATTTTACCACTATTTATGATCTTTCTAAAAAGTAATGTTTGGTATTTGCAATGTTTATTTAAATTTAGTTTTAGAAAACTCGCTGTGATTCCATCAGGCCCTGGTGCTTTCCCCTTTGCCAGACTAAGTAAGGCTCTCCTAACATCCTTGTATCTAACTCTGAATTTTTTATCCCTCCCTGATTCAATATTTCTACTGTGTCGATTTTCTCTATCTACTTCATCGTCTTTCCTCGTCTCCTCTTTTTTTTGAAAAACCCCCTTGTATTGTCTAGATAAAGCGTCAGCCTTCTCTTTATCCGTGGTATATATTGCCTGCTCGTCCTTAAGTACTGGTATATCATTCCTTGCTAGTTTCCTACTTCTAACATGCTTGTACAATTTAGTCCAGCTCTCCATTTTGTTTCTTTCATCGAACATTTCATTCATAAAGTTTCTTTCCGCATTACTCTTCTCCCTGTTTAGCTCATTTTCCGTTGTTCGTAAAGCTGCCTTGTTTATCATACCTCTTTTATGCTGGTTATACTGCTTCCTAGCTTTCCGCTGTAGTCTCCTAATATTTTTATTCTGGAAACATTGCGATGAATCGCCTCCAGCTATCATTTTTACCGGTACGTATCTATCCCTTACTTCATTACAAATTTTTACATAGCTCTCCCACATTTCATTTACATTTTGTTCCTTCCCTGCCCACTCGGTATACCTCTCCTCAAGCTCTCTTTCCATTTCTACAATATCCGAGTCCTGGTAGCGCCAAAGTTTCCTCTTTTTATCTATTCTTTTTGATTTCCCGAAAACCAGTTCTACTACCGGAATTTTGTGGTCGCTGATGCCGTCTATTACCTTAGAATTTTGCCATATTTCTACTGGCCTGATCAGCACTACATCCAGTAAATTTTTAGTGCCATTCCCATGATCTCTAGTATATTTGATGATTGTGATAGTCTGATCGTCTCATAGTTCACGTAGATATGCATATCTACAGTATGATATTATACACAGCCCATGTATCATACAGTTTTGCATTTTAGCCCTGTTTTGGTTCCGACCTGCTTTTAGGCTCCTAGATAGATATTAGTTGTGTACACATTACATGCATATATACACCCCTGCTTGCGGCTATTGTGGGTATTCCACCACGGTGGCTCGCTTAATTGCTTGCGGCTGACTCTCTCAGCCCCTCCCTGAACTCACCAACTCTCCGAGCATCCACAAGCCCAGAGTCCAACAAATTCCACTCCCTCACCGTTCTTCTCAAGAAAGAATACTTGCCCATATCATTTTTGCTTCCCCTATACTCCAACTTCCAATCATGGTCCCTCCTACCCTTATAACGCCCTTTCTCAGTACGATTGCTAAGCTCCTCCCAGGCTTTTTGGTTCCTAGTTATTTTATACATTGTTATCAGTCTACTTTGCTTCCTCCTTTCCTCTAAATCCTCCCATCCCAGTTGCTCTATCATTTTAGTCACACTCTCTCTTCCCCTATAAATTTTGCTTTTATCACAGGTAAAGCTCCAGTTCCCCTTTTCTAGAACCCTTCTTGCTAGCTGCTCGTCTTTGGATCTTTTCTATCTCTTTCTTCCCTTTTGCTCTATACGGGTCCGACGCATTACATCCATATTCCATTATTGGTCTAATCAGAGACTTGTATGCTTTTTCTCTTACTGTCCTGCCTGCCCCCTTAAAGTTCCTCATTACAAACTCAAGATTCCTTCTGCTCTTTGCCGTTATATACCTGATATTTTCATCCCAGTTAAGTTTGCACTGAAGCATTACTCCCAGATATTTGTATTTGTCCTCCAATTTGATTTCTTCCCCCTCTCCATAAAATATTTAACCTGACTTTGCTCCCTTCTTCTGTTGAACTTAACCACGCTACATTTCCCAACATTAAGCTTCATTTTATTAGCTCCTATCCATATATCCACTGTCTCCAGATCCTTTTGTAAAATTTGCTCATCCCGTTTATTACTTATTGTCCTATAGATTACGCTGTCATCAGCAAAAAGCCTCATCTCCGACTCCAGATTCTGTACAATATCATCAATAAAAATAATAAAAAGTAGCGGCCCTAGCACACTACCCTGAGGGACTCCGGAAGGAACCTTCACTATAACCACTTCCTATAGGCAAAAAAAGTAAAAAAAGAAAATTGTAATTATTAACTGATTAACCAAACCCTCCCTTCCATGAAAATAACAACTGCAATACCTTGATAATTTTTTTACTGGTTCAAAAAAAAAAAAAGTAAAAACGAATAAAAACAGGGTTTTTAACAAATAATTCGTTTTTATTTTTTTTTAACTAGTAAAAAAAATATCACGGTATTGCAGTTGTTATTTTTATGAAAAGGCTGATTTGGTTAATGGGTTACAATTTTATTTTTTTACTTTTTTTGGCTATAAGGAGTCCAAAAGCAGGCCTGGACCAAAACCGGAACATTTTTTTTTTCATGTCCCTCCACACAATTTTTTTTTTTTTTACTCAAAGAGATGCTCTGATATGGAACTGAAATTATGATAAACTCAATTGCTACATTCTATTGAACATGTTAATATTTTTTTCAAAATTTTAAGAATCCTAAATGTGGCAGATAAAAATTGTTAAAAGTGCGAAATGCCTTAAAGGGGTCCGTTACCGGGCTACGTGGTGTATGACTTACCGGTATGCTCGTATGTTGGTTTGATGTGATCGTGAACCTTTTCCTTTGTTCTCCAACACAATACTCTGATGGGAGGGTCGATCATGTCAGTTAGATTAGATTTTTAGATTATATCGATTTGCGGCAAATGTCATGGGCTATACCACGGTGGCACGCAATGTCAGTGGCGTAGCCAGGATTTGTTCAAGGGGAGGGGTTCTTGAAGATAAAGATTGGGAATAGCCCACTGGGGGGTTTGGGGGGCGTAGCCCCCCAATAGCCTGCCGCAGGCGCGATTTTTTTAAGGACACGTCCCTTTTTTTTTTAGGGTAAAATTATTAAAAAATACTATTATAGAGAATGTATGGCCTGATGCAATATTTTCATATTTTTTTGCATCCCATTTTTTTAATTTATTTTCAATATTGTATGTGCACTAACGTAATAAATAAAGCTTTGAGTAAATAATTTTAGTAAAATCAAGTAATTCATCTAATAACCACTTTTATATTATTTTTATTAGTTTCATGGTGTGCGATTTTTTTGAAAAAGGGACGTGGCCTATAATTTTTTTCAATGAAAAGTTGCAGCAAATTTCTTATATTTGTAAATCGTTAATTATGCAGTTACAATATTTTTGTCACTACAGTACTTTTTCTTATAAAAAAATAGACCACATTTTAAGACGATGTACTAATGTACGAGCAAGAAAATATATTTATATTTAAATTTTCAAAACAGGAAAATCAATTCATTACTGTACATTAAGTATACTGTAAAATTAAAACAATTAAAAATCGGATTTTTTTAACTTCAATAATAAATTTAAATATATATATATACATACAGTATTATACATATGACTTAAATGAGACAATGAAACTAGCAATTGCAAGATGTAATATACCTATATAATTAATTAAAAAATAATAAAATACTATATATAAATTTTATTGTTATGCTGAACATCATGCGGGGAATGTTTTCAACATTTTTTATACTTTAAATTGTTGTCTTTATAGTGTCTTTTCGTATAAAAAAACAAAAATAACTTAATAATGAATACTACATAATATAATTATCATAATAGAATTATGCCATACTTAAAATAATCATAATATTGTAGACCGATTTTAAATAAATTAAAGATGTATTAACAATGTGTTTCGGGGATATAAATTTTTAAAGTTTTTTTTTTTTTTTAAGAAAATTTTTCATAAAATTTTAGCTAAATTGTATCCGTCGAGTACCATTTTTTGTTATTTTTCCCTTAAAATTTACTAAGGTTCAGCTCTCAAGGGGGGGGGGGTTATAACACCCCCCCCCTTGCCTACGCCCCCTGCGCAATGTACAGTACTCAACGTTTTTCTAAACTTTTCATAACTCTGCCCCCACCACCCTGAATGGCAACAAGTTCCACTCCCTCGTCACTGTTCAATTTAGGAAACAATACTTTCCCACATCACTCTACTACCCCTGAACTCCAGCTTCCACTCGTGATCCCCTCTTGTCAAACTCTAGCTGTCACTAAACTCATCCCAGCCTGCCACCTCCCTAGTAATTTTAAACAAATTTCCTAATCGACTTGACCGTCTCCTTTCCTCAAGTGACTCCCACTCCAAACTCTCAATCATTTTCATCACACTCTCGTAGTCCCTCCATACCATTTTATCATCAGCCACTAATCTCCATCTTTTCATTTTTCCCATAACTCTTCTAGCAGCCCTCCTCTGAACCTTTTTTAACTCCTTTTTCCAATCTTCCTATACAGATCCCACACGCTACATGCATACCCCAGCATTGGTCTTACTAAGGTCTTATAGGCCTCCTAGCTTTCCGCTGTAGATTATATATCATTGTTAATGGGATAGATAACTCGTTTGGAAATTGTTTTAAAATTATTATAGAGATATTGTCACTTCCGGGTTCCGGGAGATTTAACAGCTTTTAATTTGTTAATATAACTTCCTCATTTGTTACAAATAGAGTTTTACAGAGTGCGCCTGTTATGTCAATATCGAGGATGCTGCGGCAAAGCGGACTAAGAGAAATGTAGCGAAACCCGTCCTATTTGTAATTTTGTTCATAGGATTTTCCTGGTATAGTATAAAAGAACTAACAGATTTTGCAACATTTGCTGTTGTAGTTTGTTTTGCCGCGGCACCGTCGATATGCTTCTTCTTGCTTTGGGTGGGAGAATACAGGCTTCAATTAAAGTAGAGATAACACGCCCAATGTTAATAAGAATCCCATTTATGAAAATTATGAAAAAAAATTAAAATGTTCTCCTCTATATCCCCTATCAGTGGGTAAAATATCAGGTGTACAAAAACGAGCTAGTTTTCAAGTTATTAATTTTTAAAGTTGACTTATTTAAAATGGAAGTTCCATTTCACCATGTTAAATTAGGGAACTTTAAAAATTAATAACTCAAAAACTAGCTCGTTTTTGTATACAGTACCTGATATTTTACCTACTGATGACTGATGAGGTATGTAAAGGAGAACATTCTAAATTTTTTTCATAATTTTCATGAATGGGATTTTTATTAACATTGGGCGTATTATCTCTACCTTAAGTGTTCTGTGGAGAAAATTTTCTCCTTAAGCTACCATATATATATTATGTTAGAAGTTGATTTTTTTTTTTCTCGGTAACTATTAAAGCTATTGATTTGAAAACATATCCTGATGCCCCTCGATTTAGGGATCTTCCGATTATGAACCAAGAATTTATTTGCTTTTAAGAAAAAAATTTATGAAAAAGTAATTTCGAGTCATTTTTACATAGGTTTGGATAGGACAGCGGGAACACCACGAAATTAGCTGACTTGAAACTTGAAGTCTCTATTTATGGGAATACCCGTTTGCATGTATTAATTAAGGGAAATCTGATTCTCAGTTGATTGTGTACCGGTATTGAGACTAGTGAGACTACTGTATTTAAGAACAAACTTAGTGTTACCCTGAACTTCCCTGAAGTATTTTAAACATCGCTTTAAAATTTACTCCATTTTTAGACAACCTCAATACAGCAAAGTCCAAACCTTTATCATTTAAACAGCCAAACTGGAGGCTATAATCATCAGTAGCTAGGAAGTGATGATTCAGTAAGCAGTTTGTGCGTTGCAAGTTACATACAGTATAACAAATCTTAGTATTACCGATAGACTAGACGGCGCCGGTCGGTCATTTTGAATACTATACACAGGCAGACAGGACTGGCGATAGTCAGCTGGTCTAGTCTACCGGCAGGGCCGTCGCTAGGCTTTGGGGGGCCCTGTGCGAGATAGGAAGGAAAATCAAATGAGGCCCCCACACCACTGGGGGGTCTAGAACAGCCCGCCGCAGGCGCGATTTTTTTTGGGCCACGCCCTTTTTTTGAGCATTTTTTTTTACCATAAAATTTTATGTTTGAGAAACTCAATAAAAGTGCATGAAGAGTTGCGTACATTCAAGGAGTAAACTTACTTTTTTTTTTTTTTTTTTTTTTTTTACGGGTTAGAATTTTATTCTCTTACTAGTCTTAATTGATCTAATAGTCATGGCGCATCTGAACGTGATGGTATGTTTTAAATTTTTTTCATTTATTATTATTTGAAAACATTAAGAAAGAAAAGAATCAAGCAGTAGACTAGGGTCTATAATAGTGTACCCTCAATATACCAACATATTATGTATAATTCCTCAATTAATAGGCTAAATAAACAACTAATTATTTGGAGAAAAAATTGATATTCTAAAGTAGAGTGAGCGATTACAATTTGTTTAAATATTTTATTTTCTAAAAATACTGTAGTTTAACCTGCCCTCTATAGAAATGAAAACCAAAAATTTACATCTCAAATAGCTTCACCACAAAAAGTCCCAAATTTGGTGTTTTGGAGCTAGGCCTTTAACATACAGCCTTATGGTACAGAAAAACAGCTTTTTACTCAAACTCTGTCTGAAGTATGGAACCAATAAAAAATACCTACGTAATTTTTATGATGTATTCTCTAATGGATTTTCAAGTAAAATAATTTTTTTACTGATCCGTTTTTCCGGGAAAAAATCTTGAAAATGAAAATTAACCCACAGAAACTTCAATTTTTTTTTTTAATTATTTTATTTGAAAATCCATTATAAAGAAATTCATCATAGATTACGTAGGTATTTTCTATTGGTACCATACTTCAGATTAAGTTTGAGTAATTAAAAAGCTGTTTTCCGAACTATATAAGGCTGCATGTTAAATGCCTCCGAAACACCAACTATAGATTTTTTTTGTTTTTTTTTTTTTGTTTATAGTCAAGCTAATTGAAATTGAATTTTTTGATTTTCATTTCTCAATAAAAGGCAAGTTAAACTATTTTTAGAAAATAAAATATTGAAAAGAAAATGTAATCGCTCACTACCTTAAACAAAAGAGTTCATTTTTTCTTTGATGTATTTATAATAAATTGTATTAAACACAAAAACAGTGTACATTATTGATTTATTGATGTATCATAAAAACAAAAATTTGAGCTTGAAATTTAAAAAAAAAAAAAAGTGATATTTTATGCACCTGTCATTAAGGTTATGTTAAAGTAATCGATTTTTGCTAGACATTAATGTATACCTTTGAAAAAAAAAAAAGTTTTTTTCTACTTTTTATTATTATTTTTTTTAAAAAATTCGCAATTGCGGAAATCGCTCTTCGCGCGATGGGGGCCCCCAGGACCGGGGGGCCCTGTGCGGTTGAACCGGCTGCACTACCCTAGCGACGGCCCTGTCTAACGGTAATCTAAAGTTTGTATTCTGTACTTCCACTTGCTACTGCTAACTATTAACTTTACTTCTGTATACTATCTGCATTTAAACTATGACAATATATGATTCTGTAAATGTGGAAAAATTACTTTTAAAGTATGTATTTATTGTGTATTGAAAACCTCCTGCTCAATACATCTTTGAAACTAAATAGTAAGTACTTGTAAGTGCTAATTAATGAATTTTGTGTTGCAGATTCTTGTGTCCATCACCCTGGCAACCCATACTTTCATGATGCCTACAAAGGCTGGTCCTGCTGTAAAAAAAAGTGCACGGACTTCACCGAGTTCCTTAACACCAAGGTAATAAGCTACTGCAGTTCCATAGCAAATAATTTCTTTGTTATTACCTAAAATTTGTTATGGAATTAACACTATGAGCATTATCTAGGGTTGCACCACGTCGTTTCACAACCCTGTGAAGCCCCCAGAGCCAGAGAAGCCTGCTGTGGATAAGTTGGAGGCTGATGAAGTGATTGAGTACAGGGCACCTCTCCAGCAGCGTATGAAAAGGCCACCGTTTGACTCGCCACAAGTACGTTGATGAGAACTTGTTATACAAGTTTGATAACTGGGTGCCTGATAAAAAAACATTGGTGTTCTTCTTCGCATTTTATTTATGTTGACTGAAAGGAAGTGAATCACATGATTCAAACCTTACGAACCTTACAAGATATTTATCATATTGCAGCTTGTATGAATGTTTCAAACCGAAACAAGAGTTACTGTTTAGATAAGATGATAAGGTTTTAAAATGTAATGCTTAGTTAAAAAAACAAAAGGTAATTTACAAAATCATATAAACTGTATATATATATATATATATATATATATATATACATATATATATATATATCACCTAATTTCAACTAATTTCAACTAATTTCAACTAATTTCAAAATTTCAATGTTGTTTTATAATTTTACTGTTGTAGCATGGTAGCATGTATGAAAAATATCTGTGATGCACAGGTGACGCTGGTGTGTGATGTGGCCAGTGCTGTCTCGGTACAGGCCAACTCCCTGCAGCAGAATGTGGCTAAGCAGTTGGCTGATGCCTTTCTACCCTTCGTACCACCTCCCATTGGCACTCTTTGCAAAAACGCAGCTTGTAAGCAGGTAAGCACATACTCCGCACTATGGTTTTTCCACTAGTTAAAAATTGATCACATTGTAATTTTCTCAATAATGCCTGTTTTTATATTAATAACAACAATGAAGTAATACTTTGTGATATATAGTTAAATGTTAATTATCTCCAATCCTTGAATTTTCTCGTTACTTTTAAGGTGGAAAATTTTGTTGTCAAAAGCCATAAAAAAGTTTCAAAACAATTTAACGAGCCGATTTTTTTTAATTAAGTTTTTAGTTTGCCTCTCCATGGGAAAGCCCTATGCTGAAAATTAAAAAAAAATTATTTAAAAAAATCGTCTCTTTAAATTGTTTTGAAATTTTTTCTATAGCTTTTAGGCACTATAATATCTGCCTCTCAAAAAAAAATCAGAATTTTTGTGAATTTGCTAATGTTTACACGTTAATCAAAGGGACCAATATCGAACAGCTGACCGGCGTTATCTCTAGCTTAACACCCTTAAAATTGTGTTACACAATCCTGTGACATCATATTCATGCAATGACTTTCTCTATGCTTGCATGTTAAAGTATAGTGCATCACAAAAAAATAATAATAATAATAAAAACAATTAAAAAAAAGATAACAATAACATTAATAATAATATTTTCTAAAAATAATTCCGTGACAAGGACTCAAATATTTTGAGAAAATGCTGCGTTAAGTGGTATAAAAAATATAGCAATGATCTATGATTTAAACTTCAACAATAATGATAAAAAAAAAAAAAAAAAAAAACTTTAAAATGATTTTGTCTTCAGGCTCAGTTTTTCGTTAAAAAAAAGAAAATGTGTTATGAGAATTAACATTGAAAATCTTTCTTATTTTTGACAGGAATTATTTCATTATTCAGGTCTAGTTGTGTTAGCTTTGATTCTATGCTTTTGAACCAGTAGAGAGCAGCAAAGCACTTCGGCAAGTATGATGATCCATTTTGTTGTTGCAGTCGTATGAGGGCTCTCAGTCCGACGAGACTGTGTGCCTCCACCACCCTGGCGTGCCCATCTTCCATGAAGGTGTCAAGTTCTGGACCTGCTGCAACAAGCGCACCCTTGACTTTGAGGTCTTCCTCAACCAGTTGGGTTGTACTTCTGGCAAGCACTGCTGGGACAAGAAGGTAGGATGGTAATACATGCTTGCTATAAAAGCAAGTAAAATCTTCTAAAATTAATTAATTAATTAATACTGGCAGGTATATATTTAAAGAAACAATGAAAACATATGATGCAATTTTTTTTATGCAAGTGTGATAGTAATAATAATTTTTTATTGTTTATTTAATCATGTGAAGATAACATGTTTGGGAGGGAACAAAATAACCCAATTGGTGGCTGAAAGAAGTAAAAGCCCACTCACAAAGTGTATCTTTTTGTGTGTGAAAAATGTAGCGGGGATTGTTCTTAAGAAAAACGGATAAGCGTTAAAGCTAAATGTTTAAACAGTTTAAGATTCTTTAATTGGCAGGTCAACATCAAATTTGAGCAATTATATCCTCAGAAGCCGCCAAGTTCAAGGAAGCTGTCCTTTGGGCTTGGGAATGTAAGGATTTTTTTCCCTTGTCCAAAGCAGTAAATATGATAGAAAAAGATTTGTTGGGAAGGGAGATAGTTCGAAAACTCAAACTTCCATGTTAAATTAGTCAACTTTAAAAATTCATAACTCAAAAACTAGCTCAAATTTCTATACTTGATATTTTAGCCACTGATAGGGGATGTTGAGGATAACATTTTAAATTTATTTCATAATTTTCATGTGGGATTTTTTTAGCATTGGGTCAGCTGTTCCATGTTACCTTACCCTTAATTAAAAAAGTAAATCTCAACTTTTTATTTACTGTATTTATTTATTTATTTATTTATTTATTTATTTATTTATTTATTTATTTATTTATTTATTTATTTATTTATTTATTTATTTATTTATTTATTTGTTTGTTTGTTTGTTTGTTTGTTTGTTTGTTTGTTTGTTTGTTTGTTTGTTTGTTTGTTTGTTTGTTTGTTTGTTTATTCACTCATTCACTCATCCTATAAAATGCTATAAAAAAAATCTTATGAATACGAGAGGACATGGCCTTACTCAACTTCCTGGCATTCAGCATATTAGCTACAGGAAACCATGGAAACCTGTAGCAGGAAGCCCGGAACACTTATAAAGTCGGAGAACCTTCTCAGCAGGTGAGATGGTTCTCCGACCTAAGGAGATTCTCAACCACTGCCTGAGTATCTTCTCAACATTGAGAAGGTACTCACTAACCTGAGAATGTACTCGATATCCTGAGAAGGTTCTCTGAGAATGAGAACATACTCAAACTTATTCATACCAGCCATAGGTGTACCAAATGCAGGGTACTTAATTGTTTGAACCCTAGAAAAGTGAAGAGAGAGAGAGAAAAAAAATGGTGTTTGTATGTAATAATAAATCCTTGCAATATTAGTAACAATCGATATGGTAGCAGAAAAAAAAATATATATATATATATATATATATATATATATATATATATATATATATATATATATATATATATATATATATATATATATATTATATTAAAATATATTTTGAATGACTCAAGTTCGGTTAATTTCCTATTGGCTTGTGCTTTTGAGAAATAATTGCAGTTATTTCTTCTACATTGATATACAGCATGCAACATGTTATCTGCAGCTTACCCACATTCTTATTAACCATAAATTTCTATGTTTATTGAATTCTTAATTTTCGTACTGAATTGTAGATGCTTAGTTTTGCATTGTCTTTGCTTGCCAGAAGGGTGCAGAGTGCAGAATCACATGCCGCCATGACTGGCACCAGACCAGCACCCATGTGGTGATAGCTGTGTACGCCAAACGCTATGACCCTTCACGCTCGTGGGTCCGTCTGAGCCCTGTTCGTCTCACCCTTGAGCTGTACTTCCCTGAAGATGGTGGAGCCTTCAACCTTGACCTGGAGCTACGTGGAGTGAGTTTGCCTAAGCTTATTTTATTTTTATTTATTTTTTATTTTTTTTTTTCTTCTCTGTTCTCTCTCTCTAGAAATCATTAAACTGATCATATCATAATTTGTTTTACGTTTCAACGATACTGTTCAAAATCAACAAATTACTGAAAAAACAAAAAGCAATGACAATGTAAGCAACTCAATAGATTTAATAAATTTAAGTTTTTTTTTTTTTTTTTTTTTCAAAGTTCCCTGACTCAAAGGCACAGTTGGGCACAGTTAGCTACCCAGTTCAATATTCATGTCTTTTTCCAATGTTATTTGAACTTGGCAGCCTAGTTCATAATTCCCTTGTGGCTGGTCTCAAATGGGACGTACAGTTGAACCAAGTTGAATTAACATGTGAATTTTGAGAGTGAACTGTAACTAAATGGGAGTCCCATTTAGTCCAACTGTGAAGGGCAACTGTGCCCAACTGCGCCCTACTGTGCCTTTTAGACTTTTAGACAGGGTTAGTACACTAAACTTCCTCGTTAATAATTTTTATTAGTATATTGAACATTATTATTGTTACGATTTTTTTGCACTCTCTAATACCTGGATAGAGCAACTTACTATAATACAGTACGGATTCAATTTTAATGCATATATTATACCGGTGCATTAAAAATGAAAGATAAACTGGTTCTTTGGATGTGTACACCGCCTTTACCGAGCAAAAAATTAACTTGTTTCTAATATTCAGCCATAATTTTTGCCTTCATCACAGGTAAACAGAGAAAAATTTTAATGCATGCTACCTCAGGCGGGCACGCAATTTTCTTCTCCTTTACTTACTCGAGCCATACAAACAAACATTGCCTACTTTACTTGGGCTGATGACAGTTGTGAACTTAGGACAAATTCAATCGCTAGTGTCTGTAATTTAAATGTAAATGCTCTTGTTCTATGTGGATGATATTGTGTTCTTATTATACAGGTGATAGATGTATCATGCAGCCAGGCCAGCATGTTTTCCACCAAGCTGGAGGTGAGCCTGCGCAAGGCCGAGCCTGGTTCATGGCCTCGTCTTGAGATCCCTCATGCCACACCCCAAGCTGCTGCCACTATCCCTGCCCCAGACGCCAGTGAGGAGCAGCTGAAACAGGAACTTGATGCGGTGGACTTAAGTAACCTATAAGCCATCTCCCAGCCTCGCCACAGCTACAACCAGTGGTGGATAATCCTCTTACATGTTTTGAGATGATGTGCCACCAACTGTGGCAACACATAGCACATGTGATATTTTAACGTTTTTGTTAATTTTTGAATAAAAATAAATTCTTTTAAAGTATAGCTTATTTTGTGTGGGTGTGTGCTCACACCTTGCAAACCTTTACCGACCTATAAATCGACATATATAGAGGAAAAGTCAAGCAAAAATATACATCTTTCATACAGCTAAAATAGTGCAACTATATAGCATCTGTTGATTGCTAGGCAGATCTCTTTCGGGAACTTCGTGGCGGGTGTTGTTCTTCTCTTGGTGTCTTTCTTCTCCGTTAATCTTGCGACATTTCGCCTCGCATGTTCGAGGTGAAACGTCACAAGATTAACGGAGAAGAAAGACACCAGGAGAAGAACAACACCCGCCACAGAGTTCCCGAAAGAGATCTGCCTAGCAATCAACATTCATCGCACCGTGAAAACCTACATCAATATATAGCATCTTTTTTCTACTCGGGTTTGCACCCTCTAGCTCTGTATATTTAATTCTGTCATAAATTTTTCCAAGTTGTCCATTAAACCAATCGCATGTGTAACACGTGCATAGTGTGTACGCGCGCGATCTCTTATATAAGAGCTTAATAATTATATAAAATATTATTTTATAATTATAATAACTTGATTGATGTTTGACATTTTAAGTTCTATTTCAACGTTAACATATTTATAAATAAAAATAAGTATATGCATGAGATATCTGACGATATAATAGAATACTTCTCTTATTTAGGAACACTGCATGTCTATCATGGCACTCTATAATATATATATATATATATATATATATATATATATGTATATGTATATATATATAATGTATATATATTATAACATAATAAATAAGATTTATGTTTTTATTTATCTGATTTTTTAGCAACATATGTTGTGTATTTGACAATTAATTGACGTCTGAAAAATTCATTTTATAAATCATGAATCATCATACATATTATAATTATATATGGCATGTGTTTTATCAAAGCGCCTATATAATATCAAAGCGTCACCTGACTCCTTAATAAACAATTAAACAATTCATATTTAATCTATTAAATTCATTAGTATTTAAAGGAGCCTTTACACCGGTGACATATGTATCAAACAAGAACTTTCAATACAACAAAATGTATTTTACAAGTATTATATACAGTATAGTCGTCATGAACGAAAAATTCAACAAAAAATAAGGTACGTAGCATATAAATTTTTGTGCTCCATTCCGTTATACAATAAAAAATTTGAAAATTGATTGAAATTTCCATTGCGATATTGCAATTTTGTTATTACAATACAATTACAATCTGAGTGCAGATCAATCAATCAATATATATTGGATTGATATTATTGATATTATTATATATATATATATATATATATATATATATATATATAAAAGGTTTGGTTGGATGTGATTGCAGAATGTTTGAAGAACAGAAGTGTTAAAAGTACACAGTGTAATAGAGAGTGCAGAAGGCAAAAGAGTGTTATGAGTATTTCTGAAGCAAGTGGAGTATGCAAGAATCGAGTGCTTTGGAGGGCAATTTGTAGACGGCCGAGGTAATAATGCTGCTGGCTTACCCCGTAAAGGGATATGGCATCATGTTATGTATGTATGTATGTATGTATGTGTATATATAATAATAATAATTTATTTTCAAATAGCTGGTTGTACATTACAACATGATTCACGTCAACAAATATATATATATATATATAATATATATATATATATATATATATATATATATATATATATATATATATATATATATATATATATATATATATATATATATATATATATATATATATATATATATATATATATATATATATATATATATATATATATAATAAGAATCATGACTACAACACCAAAAATTTTGAATTTTCATTTTTAAATTTTTAAACAATTAATCTAGGCCATATATACATTCTGTATAATAGTATTTTTTCATAATTTTACCCTAAAAAAGGGGCGAGTGTCCTTAAAAAAATCGCGCCTGCGGTGAGCTATTAATTAAACCCCCCAATTAATAGCCTGTTCTTGATCTTCATCTTGATGACCCCTCCCCCCCCCCCCCTTGGACAAATCCTGGCTATGACGCCACTCTGTGATGAAATATATAATATTTATATATATAACAATATTTCAATTTTTGCTTTATCCCATAAGTTTTTGGCTTTCCCATTATTGTCAGAAAGTCATATATTGCACTCTCCTAAAAGTTAATTATACATAATATATATAATTAATATAATATCTTTATATAGATATACATATTTATATATACATTAAACTATATAATTTTACAATTTCTAAGATAAAAATATATTATCTACTAAAAGATATGAGAACGCACTACATCGATAATTAATTAATTAAAAAAAATCAAATACGATGGATTCGTCATATAAATCAATACAGGATGTTTACAAAAATTGGCACGTTTTCAACCATAAACTGAAAAACAAAGTAACAAAGTTTGGTAGCAATACAAACTTTTTTTATACACCGAATGGAAGCTTAAATTTGTACATTTTTAAAAATTACAATTAAATCTGGCTGTGTCAATTAGTCTTCCTGTGAGACAAAAAAGAGCAAAAATATGAGCCTGGCAAAAAAAAAATAATAATAATAAACAATGTACAGCAGGCTGAAAGATTGAGTTTTTGTTGAATCCTCGCTTCAGTACAAGTTTTTCTACACAGCTTAATTACCTCACAGTTTCTCCACATGCACCATTAAGAGCTCGGCACAAGTTGAGATATATGCACCTTCAGCTTAAGCCACACGACGTTCTGCAGCATATATTATATCCGCGCGGTGTTGCAGAGTAGATGGCTAACCATAGCCCTCCACCAGAGGGCTATGGGCTAACGATGGCTAATACTCTGATGCGCGCCGCGATGTTTGAAGTGTACCACGATGAGGACCACGATGCTGCAGAACGTGTGGCATGCATGAGCTGAAGGTGCATTTGGACCTCTGTGCCTGTATAAACAATTAAATATTCCTATTGAATTTGCTCAATATTTTCCTAGGGTAAATCTAAAATATCTGTATAACTACAAATAAAGGACGGCGATGTGTGTTAATTCTGAGGTCGGCATGCAGGCATGCAGTTATGAAGGGTTATACTTATAGTAGGCTAGAAAACTATATATTTAGCATAAATAAAATTAATAGCAAATCATATACATGCTAGCTATAGTGTTCATCAGGTTCATCTTCAAGCATTTAAGTCTCCTGACATATTCCGAACTGATCGTTGTAAGGAGAAGGCATGTGAGATTACTTTCTTTTAGTGATATTATCAAGAAAGAAAATTATTATTTGTTTTTGCTGCCAGAGTAACATTATGAATTAAGGAGTTTTTTCCCTCACTCATGCGCTCACCACTAATATGCCCACTGATTAACTTTCTTTATGTGACAAAAAGCGAATACTATTATATATAGCCATAAAATATAACTGAGAGCAATGTTTATAATTAACTTTGCGTTATATTTGCAGCACGAGCCGGCCGGCCGCCCGGCCCACTATGTGTTCTACTACTTCGTGAACGACCCTCACACCCACGACATCAAGAGCCACAAGGAGAGCCGCGACGGTCACGTGGTCAAGGGACAGTACACCCTGGTACAGCCCGATGGACAGCTGCGCACCGTGGACTACACGGCCGACTGGAAGACCGGCTTCCAGGCAAAGGTGCACTACAGCCCCGCCCCCAAGCAGCAGGAGAACGGCCACGCCACGTCGGGCATCAACTTCACGCTGGGCAAGAGCGCCGCGCAGTGAGGGCCTGCAACACACCTCCAATGTGATAGCTTGTCAGTGCCTCATCGCCACGTACTGACGTCACCATATAATGTCATCACCTCATCCACCACCTTAGTGGGTTCAATGTTTACTGTCTCATTGCTCAATCATTTTTCTATTGACTATTGACTTATTTCATTGTTGCTACCTCGTATATATAATATGTCTAGTTAAATGAGTTAAATCCATGTAACTCATTGTAGACCATCATAGTTTTGTCACGCATCGTATCATCTTCATTTTAACATCAACATTTTCATTGTTATTATTTCATCTTTTGTATCCATCATCCACCTCATTGTCTTGTTTATTTGTTATTTGTTGTGTTTTAATACATTTTAATTTAAAAAATATTTTGTTTGTTTACCTTTAATACCCACATCATCCAACTATTTAGGATTATTTGTTTAGAGTTTAGAAGAATATTAAAAAAAGTTTTATGTTACATTTAATCTGCTTAAAATTTGGTGGGGTGAATTGTTTCATATATACGTACTGCAGTCTCAGTCCTTCTGCGCTTGGATGCAGAATATAGTGCATTATTAAAAATTATTTTATAGCTGCATGCCAATTTTAGAATGAATCGATTCGTAAATAGCAATGTCGCAATCAAATAAAAAGGCAGAAATAATAACAGAATTATAATTAAAAATAAAAAAAAAAATCATGATGTTCCGTAACTGATATGATTCATCTGATTCTTGAATTGATTGTCTTCAGTCATTCACGAACAGCGAGGTCTCTTATATATACCTTTCATAAAACATTTATTTGGTACGAATTTTCCTAATAATTATGATACAATTTTTGTATCATACATTTGTTTGGTATATATTGAAAGCTATACAATGCATAACATAATTATATTTGGCTAGCTTGAGTGAAAGCATTAAATTTTGAAATAAAAAATTCATGTCTGTATTTCAAATTATATCAGTGATAAAAGTGATAATATATCACACATAATAATTATATATTATAATATAATATATGCACACACATAATATTTATCCAAATAATAACTCAGTAAGTCATGTGGTTTTTAAAACGCATATATATCATTGTCGTTTTTTTTTTTTTTTTTTTTTTTTACTTTTTGCATTGTATTTGTGAATTGTTATTATTCAAGTTTTGTCTTTGGATCTTATATTACTCAAGTTTAATGATTGAAAAAAAGTAAAATAATAAAAAATCTTATAATATCATATCAAATTTTGACGACTATTGCTAATTGCTAAACATAGAATTCGTGCAAATATTATATAACTCTTATAATATAAATAATTAAAAATCACAAATTTGAAATATATTTTTATTCACTCAGTCACTCACGCTTTATTGTTTTGGCAAATTAAATGATTTTGGTTTTCAAATTTGACGCAAAGCTCGAGTTTGTTAGAACGTTTGTCTTGTCGGATTGCTGGCACTGAAAATAAAGATTTAATTTTGTTAAAAATGTGATCATATAATCATCATAGAAGTAAATTCAAGTCGACCCATGAAGAGAATTTGGGTGGTTGCCACGCAGCCCAATGTAGATGAGTCGAGTATGAATTCCAGGGTGCTATGCTTAAACTAGGTTATGCTTATATAAATATTGCACATTCATCTGGGTATCTCCAGATTTAATGCTTCGAGGATCCGTCATGATTTAGTATTAAAATTTAAAAAATTCAATTTAAATTCAATTTAAATTCAATTTATGATTCAATTTAAATTCACCATCAAGTATATAATTATTAATTATAAATAATTATGTACTATACAGTTACACAACGCAGTACTTTACACTCAATGCACTATTTTTAATTCAATTTGCAACCTTGTAAATACATGGCTTGGTTATTAACCCAATTAACGCTATTAAACACACGTCGTATTGTGTAGATGAGTGAAGCAAAAGTTGCATATCCACAAGGCGTACCAATATTTTACAAAATTTTTAAGCAGAAGACTAAAAATAGAATGATGTTTATTTTTGAAGAGGCAGTAATATGATGATTTATGGGCAGTAAAATAAATTTACACCCTTTGACAACAAGAAGTTTATATTGTATTATTTATATTTTTTGTTCAATATTGATGATTTTGATATTAAATATTTTTACCGTTTTATTTCGTCACAATAAAATTTTACTATGTGATAATTAAATTACAGTAAACGTAATAAACAAGCTATTTTAACAATTTTACTTTTCTACTAATAACATGCACAGAAAACAATTAATTCCTAATCATGAGATTATAATACCATTATGAATGTGACAAATTTATGTTCCGATAAAAATATATAATTAATATATATTATATCTATAAATTCAGATCATTATATTATTTACATTAATAAAAAACTGATTTTTTTTTTCATTTTTTATAATCGTGTTGTGTAAAAATATTTTTGTAGGTAAAATAAAATATTAAAATTATTTTATAATAACATATTTATTAAGAAGAAAACAGGAAGTATAAAAATAACAAAGTATAAACCATATAAAAGATGCTTAAAACAGTTTTGATGAAGTGAGGTATGATGATTAATGGTATTGAGTAACATCTAGAACGAGTTACTGTTTGCAAGAAGTTAATAATTAATATGAAAAATTAGGTGTCATGAATATGAATGATTTGATAGCAATGAAATGAGGGTGAAAGGTGATAACAATGAAATGAGAGTGATAACATGTAAGCGTATTTGCAACAGATGAATTGGATGACAATATAATTTCGTTTGGCAAGACTTACAAGACTAAGACATTTTTTGAGAATGATAATCTTGACGAACTTAGTCTGCTATCACATTGCAGGTGTGCTGCAGGCCCTCACTGCGCGGCGCTCTTGCCCAGCGTGAAGTTGATGCCCGACGTGGCGTGGCTGTTCTCCTGCTGCTTGGGAGCAGGGCTGTAGTGCACCTTTGCCTGGAAGCCGGTCTTCCAGTCGGCCGTGTAGTCCACGGTGCGCAGCTGTCCATCGGGCTGTACCAGGGTGTACTGTCCCTTGACCACGTGACCGTCGCGGCTCTCCTTGTGGCTCTTGATGTCGTGGGTGTGAGGGTCGTTCACGAAGTAGTCGAACACGTAGTGGGCCGGCTCGTGCTGCAAATATAACGCAAAAGTTGAATATGATTTTTCCTTACCAAAAAATAAATAAATAAACTCCACTTGTTGTGTGGAATTGAAATTTTTGAATAGAAAAATCGAAAGCAATAAAAAAGCTATTGTGTAATACCGGCTATTATTCTATAAAATAATTAATTGTTAACTGAAGAGCAGAAAATAGAGTAATTAAAAAAATGTGTATCAAATGTGAATATGTAAGATTATATTCCCTATTCCCACTTCGTTCAAACTGCAAACAAAATTAGAGATTGATCGTGCACACTTTGACAATTATCAATACTCACGTTGTAGTGGTCGTCCTGGCTCTCGTATCCTCCGTTGCTCCCTGCGACCTGGTTGTTGTTAGCAACCTCTGCGACCTGATTGTTTCCAGCGGCCTCTCCACCCTGACCCTGAGAGAAGGTGGAGAACGAGCTGCCGGAGGACTGCTGGGGAGCGTACGTCGAGGAGGGACGGTTGTAGTAGTAGCCTCCCTGCTCTTGCCTGGCTTCACCCTGACCCTGTCCTTCGTCCTGACGTCCACCGCTGCTGGCAGACTCCTCAACTCTGTTTCCTTGACCGGCCTCCTGCTGAGCGACCTGCTCCTGTCCGAACTGGATGCGAGAGTAAGTCTGACCGCCTGACTGCTGGGCCTCGTTGCCATTGTTGTAAGCGAGAGAGTTTCCTGCACGGCTCGCTCCGCTCTCTTGTCCGCGTCCGAACTGAATACCGGAGAAGGACTGTCCTTGGTTGACGCGCTGCTCGCGCTGGCCTGCCTCGCGGTTGTCTGCTTGTTGTGCGGTCTCAGCGGCGTTGCTTCCAGCTGGTCCAAATGACACGCGAGAGTAGGAGCTGGCACCAGCGAGTTTTGCATTCTGTGCCTGGTTGTTCAGTCTTCCTTCGTTACCGCCCATTCCGAACGAGTACGAGGAGACGGTCCTGGAGTCCCCTGCTTGATCTGCGCCGCGGTTACCGGCCTGAGCGTTGGCCTCTCCACGAGCTGCCTCGACACCTCCGAACTGGAGACGGGAGTTATAGCCACCCTGAACCATGCTCTCTGATTCCTCGTTTCCTGCTAACCTGAAGTTAGCGAAGTTGCCCTGAGATCTTCCCTCGTTTCCTCCCACTCTTGATTCCAGATTTATTCTCTCAGCCATCTGCAGTCTGGTATTGTCTCTGTTCGTGTCCCGCAGGCCGCCTGAGTGGATCACGTAAGCTTGTGTAGAGCCGATCAGCAAGCAAGCCGTCAGCGTGGCCGCCAGATAAGTCTGTAAGCATGGGAGGAAGGGTTGGTAAAGAAGAAAGACATGACACCTTTTGCGATTATAGCACTATAATTTTAAGTAATGTTGCAATGCAATTTATGATGAAATCTAAGTAGTAATTAAATAAATAGAAATTCAATTACATATTTGTTAAAAACAGCCTATATATTCTTTTTGAAATAAGATATTTGCTAATAATAATCTGTTGCAATTAATACACAACTTTAAACAGAAAGATATTTAAATTCAATTTTTGATAAGAAAAACAACCATTGTTATATACAAGATTAATTGATTTAATTATTATTCATTTTTTAAACTTTATTAATTTCATGAAATTCAAATAAATATTATAAAATCAAATCAAAATTTCATTGATGCAACTAGATCATACAAGTAAGGCAAAGGGTATAGTGTTAAAATTTAATATTTCCTTCCTTTCAACCATGAAATTTTAACCATTTAACCATTTACTACCAGTAAATTGTTAAAATAACCAATTATTTTGTCATGATGTATAGACTTTTAATTGAATTTAAAAGTTGTGTGTTAAATATATTATGGTGCTAATGTGATGTTTAAAAGGACACAATTTTAATTATTGTATTAATTTTATATATCATATATATTTTAAATATTGTTTGGGTATATGTGTTTAAATTTATTAAATTTAGGCTAATTTTAATTAGAATTAAGTATGTTACATATTTAATGTAATAATTGACGTGATCCATGCTGTACAGCCTATGATCGAAATAAAAATTTGAA